>NQII01002450.1:29700-100027 GCA_002778355.1 Clitarchus hookeri | reverse complement strand
CATTAATAATATATACATTACTTTTATGATGGGTACGTGCATGTACGAACACATGTACTCACAAACAGTGGAATGTAAACATTGCCATGTGACTGCCACATGGCAATGTTTGTTTACCCTTTGGCAGAAGGATACGAAATGGGCTGGAAAGTAGATCTTTAGCAGGGATTCAGAAAATCTTGAAGTTACCGTGAATACATTANAGTAGCATGTATTTGTAGTAGGTTCTAAATTATTCGGTATTTTTTCTGTTATTCTGATTTATTTCTAGAATTTTTGCTGTGCGCCTTTATAGGGCCAATTAAGTCTGCAGAAGGCATAAGTTGTTTCAATGAAATGTATGGATAATCTGCCATATCAAACAAAACAATATTTTCACAGGGACTTATTAGCCAGACTTGCTGCTGCGAAATGATACATATTTTGTTCTTGGACAATCCTTAATGCGGGGAAAAATTAAAATTTTTATCGTCGTAAATTTTTTATTTTGTATGATTGCGGTGTACACGTTTTACACTTAGTAAGTGTTCCTAGTTGTATTTTCATTTACGCAAAAATTGTTGTCCACAATGGAATATATGGTTGTTTTTCCTTTTAGCTTACTTCTAGGTATAAATTTACGTATATACCATTTTTCTACGTTCTGGTTTTTTACTCCTAAATGCGTTTAAATAATTGTATGTTTTTTTCTTGAAATTAATTGTAATTTGGTTCATTTCTTTTCATTTTACTGACAGTTTATTGTTAGGTTAATTCTTGAGGTTCATTTTTTGCTTATACATAAAAAAGCAGAACGCATTTTATGTTAGGTAATTTTTCTGTATTTTTATTGGTACAGTAAATGTTTTTGGCATGGGGTTTCCTAGCCCATTCTGATATGGCCGCACGCTTTGTGTAAATTTTTGAAGTTGCGTTATATACATGCTCTTTTACCAGGGTCAAACAACATTGCAACGTGATTAAAACGTAAACAAGTAGTAGGTTTTGCAATTTTGTGTTTGTTTGAAGTTCTCGACTATGATAGTTACCGGATGTATGGACATGTCTGAAGAATCAGATGACGATGTGGAAAATGGAGATATTAACATTTATCGTAAAAAATACCAGTTGCTAATGGAGAGATGCGAAGTTATACAACAGGTACAAAGTATTTTTTAATGTATATAGTTAATTACATTATACCTCGTTTGCATGTGTGTTTTCACGTGCAACGCCGCGCTACATTTGATTTAGCACAGAAAATAGCACCAGCACAGGCAGAGAACATGAGCATAACACAAAAATACAGGATACAATTAAATCAGCACAGGCATTGGAAGGGCGGTAGATCATTAACATTAAAAAGCATACGCACGAAACGACGGATGTTGTCATTCAAATACAGGAATCATTTTTGGTAAATCATAGAGTATTATATTATGTATGGCATCGAAAAAAAAAAGTACTGTGAATATTTGATGTTAATCTCGTTTCACACCTAACCTATGTTTTTTGTTTTCGAGGAACATCAACCAAAACGAAGTTTTCATATGCGTCTTCATTCCTTCATCCCGTCTGGCTTTTGTCATATAATACAGATTTGCTCTCTATTTAAACTAGGTAGGTATACATTAATATAAAAATCTTATGAAGTTATTGTGCCATCGTACAGTCAACAGCATAATAAAAACAAATACTGACGTAGCACGAATTATTCAAACAATTATGATAATTGATGGAGTGTATGGTGGATGGACAGATTGATGCTCTGTGTGCATCTTTTGAAATTGTTATTCCGGGTAATGGAAATGGATTGTTTTGCAAAGGTTTCTGTAAACGGTGGTAGCACCCTACATGTGTTGAAATTGATGTAATATTAGCGATGCACTGATATGGGTCGAGCCATTATATTGGTCAAGTGAAGCTGATAATATCGGCCTATATTTTAGTCGATATATCTGCCGATAACTCCATTAAAATTTAAAACATTAAGAGGAAAGATGCTATCAGTCCTTAGTCTGACAGCTTAAACTGTTTGTTTTTGACAAAGGGAAGTTGAATGTATTGATAAGTGCATGGTCACCTTGTTATACATTAAGTATACGCACTTAAAAAAATTTAAGTCNTTCTGTAAACGGTGGTAGCACCCTACATGTGTTGAAATTGATGTAATATTAGCGATGCACTGATATGGGTCGAGCCAATATATTGGTCAAGTGAAGCTGATAATATCGGCCTATATTTTAGTCGATATATCTGCCGATAACTCCATTAAAATTTAAAACATTAAGAGGAAAGATGCTATCAGTCCTTAGTCTGACAGCTTAAACTGTTTGTTTTTGACAAAGGGAAGTTCAATGTATTGATAAGTGCATGGCCACCTTGTTATACATTAAGCATACGCACTTAAAAAAATTTAAGTGCATGTACCAAAAATCAGTTACCGCCCTTACTTTCAAATCTACTTATACACATATTCTTGCGTCAGCTACATAATAATATGCATGAANTGTACCAAAAATCAGTTACCGCCCTTACTTTCAAATCTAAACCATGTACAGCGTTTCTACTTATACACATATTCTTGTGTCAGCTACATAATAATATGCATGAAAAAGTAGTGAAATAACCAAATATTTAGACGAACATCTAATACCTGTGATGTTTATGAATGGTGGTGCAACAACAAAGGAACGTTTTCCCATCCTTGCTAGCATTGCCAGAGCATACCTGTCGCCCCCTCCATCCAGTGTTGAAAGCGAAAGATTATTCAGCACCACTGGCAAAGTGCTTACACAATTAAGGAACAGACTTAAATCAAATATCATTGAAGAACTTGCATTTTAAAAGGAAACATTGATTTGTGGCATTAAATCAATCAAGTGGTACCTTTGTGATGAGTGCATATAATGTAGTAAGCACATTTTTTGTCATTATGTTTAAGTTTTGGTTAATGTTTTATCACGTATGTTTTGTAAGTATACTATATACCAAATACCAACTTTTTTGTAAAAATGATCGGCAGATACTGGCAGATACCGATATCCTAAAAATAGGCAGATATATAGGCTACTGATATATCAGTTCATCCGCAATAAATATAAACTGATTAATAAAGTTTCAGATTATGTGAAATGTTATTGTGCTGCGTGTGCTCAGAATATTAACAAGTTAGTCGCAAGTGTTTGGAATGTAGACGATCTTATAAATATACGATCAACGGTTGATAATTTAGTTGAACTAGTGAAAAGTGTAGTTACATTAAATTTAGTAATCAATAAACGTATGGATGAGATAGCTGATAATAACGTGAAGTTAAGTAATAGGTTGTTGTCGATTGGCATAGAGGAGGAGAATAGTTTAATGCAAGTAAATCATAAACTTGTTTAAATACTTAATGTATCAAGTTTTGAAATCAACAATAAGTGAAAGTTTTCCAGAAGTAAGTGTGGTAATTATCTAGAACACGTAAAATTTATGTAAAGTTTGTGTCATCTGGATTCCTTGACCACGTTAAATGCAAGAAGACCTAACCTAACTTCACGATATGTGAAGGGCTTTGGGTATGTTGGGAAGAGTTCTGAAGGGAGTCAGCAGTGAGGTGAAGGAGAAGGCATATGGCACGGCCAATGTTAGAATATGCGGCAGCAGTACGAGACCCGCATGTGGAGGTGGAGGTGAGA
This sequence comes from Clitarchus hookeri, assembly GCA_002778355.1. Taxonomy (NCBI): domain Eukaryota; kingdom Metazoa; phylum Arthropoda; class Insecta; order Phasmatodea; family Phasmatidae; genus Clitarchus; species Clitarchus hookeri. The sequence goes on along the minus strand of NQII01002450.1, from coordinate 96,365 downwards.
GAGCTAGAGAAGGTGCAAAGAGGGGCAGCAAGATGGGTGATGGGTAGGTGGAGAAGACAGGGGAGGGATGATGAGGACAAAGGGAACTATAGGCCATCAGTAATGATGAAAGAAATGGGGTGGAGCTCATTTAAGGACAGGAGGAAAGTTGAAAGGCTGGTCAGGATGTACAGGATGATGAATGGAGAGGGAGAGTGGGGAATGTTACACTGTCAAAGCTAAGTAAGAGGGGTGTTTAGAGGGAGAGGAAACAACAGTGAGAAGCTTCAGAGGGTGCGGAGGAGAATGGAGCGGGGTAGGCAGTCTATGCTTGTGAGGTCTGTGAGAGAGTGGAATGTGTTGAGGGAGGAATTGGTATCTGTGTGGGGGGTTGCAAAGTTCAGGAAGGGTATGGAAGTGGAGTTTGTTCAGGTAGGGGAGAGGTGAGAGAGCTCGCCACCAGGCGGTAGCCCAATTGCGGGTTGTTATTATTATTATTATTATTATATGTGATTACAGGGGGAGAGTGTGCTGACACAANTGGAGTTTGTTCAGGTAGGGGAGAGGTGAGAGAGCTCGCCACCAGGCGGTAGCCCAATTGCGGGTTGTTATTATTATAATTATTATATGTGATTACAGGGGGAGAGTGTGCTGACACATGATAGTTTGTTAGAAAAAGTATAATAAGTAAGGTCGCGTCGATTCACCTATCGTGAAGTAAGGTATAATTTGATTAGGTCTTCTGCATTTTACATGACTGGCTGCAGCAGTACGTAAGTCCTTCAGTTCCCACAATCACATGCAATACTACACAGCAGAGTTAACTATACTTACTTTCCAGCAAAAACTAGAGTATAAATTACGTTACTCACCCATGTAAGCAGCAAATATAGCTCCTTGGTGATTTATTGCTGATAACTCACGTATAGGACACATTAATGTCTATTCAATTTGAGTAAATAACAGTCATATTTCTGCACAATAGTTGTATTTTAACACTTCACGTGCACATAATTGCAAAGAAACACTCATATTTTTGCACAATAATTTGATTTAACACGTCACATGGAAATAATCGCAAAGAAGCATGGTTAATGCTTGATGCTGTAGTCATCTTTGTTCAACACCACTGCCTGTACCGGGCGTCGGGGTGCGGACATCTGTCTTGCTGACTCCACCTCTAGTGCTTAGCCAGGGCGTCCTGCATGGTGTGGGTGCAGCCAGACATATTGCTTGCCATACCTCTGTCGGCGAAGGCATCAATGAAAAAGTAGACTGTGATGATGTTGCACGCTTCTTAGGGGCACCCTTCCAGAGATAAGTGGGAAAGCTGCACTATGTCTTGCCATAGCTCCTGCAGTGGCTCTCCTGGTTGCTGAGTGTGGCTTCGCACTTGGACATGGTGGGTATGTCACTAGTGTTGGTCGCCGAAACTTAGTTCCAAGACAGACACCAGTTTGGGGTACTCCGGTCGATGTAGTTCTGACAGAGATTGTAGTATGCTCAGTGCGAGGCCTCTCATTACAGCTGCTCGACTGATCAGCCATTCATGGTGGCGACTATTTCAAACTGGTGTTGGTATTCCCGCCATGAAGTCTGGCCATCGTATGCGGCGGGCTTAATTGAGACCCCCTTCCTCACTGCTGGCTGCACGACACCAAAGCTGCTGACTATCCTCCGAGTTTGCTGCGTTGTCTACGACTTGCACTGCTTCCTCTCTCTTCTCGGCTGCCAGTTGTAACGTTGCGGTTTTTCAAATATTAGTATTATATTATTATTACCTTTTGGTCTTGGATTATTTATTTGTGGTAACAATTAAGTAAGATAATTTTTAAACTAAGATTTTGTATATGATTTAAGCGATGTGCAGTGTAATTTTGGTTATGTCACAAGTTTATTGATGTAGAGGTAATTTAGAGGTTATTGCTATTGTTGTTATTATTCATTTGGTCATTAGAGGGTATCATGTATTGCATTGTTTAATTTTCAGATAAAGATTTTGAGATGAATGTTTATTTAGTGCTTAAGGGGGAAGTAAGTATTAAAATTTGTAAATCACGTGAAATTATTAAAGAAAAGTGTCCTGATTGGCTCTTGTCTCACCATTGCTGATTGAAAGAGTAGGGTGGCGTAGTCAAACGACAGCCAATCAGAGTGCAAGTAACAACAGAAGTGATGTTGAAATTGAATTGAGCCTTTTGCCTGTAATAAATACAGTCACCACTGTCAAAAATAGACATGTGTGTAATAAAAATGATAATTTAATATGTAATTTATACGCAAGCAGTTCATCTAAAATTGTTGCAAGATGTTTTAAAGTTTAATGATAATGAAAAATGATTTAGGCTTATTTAATTTATTTTGAAAACATGAAAGAATGATTTGTCTAATTTATTGGAGAAGAAGAATGAGTCACTAAATAAAGAGAACAGAATTACGGTCTTCTAATTCTACTGAAATGTTACACAGTGTAATGAAAGTGGAACTCTGTTGCTGAAGAAATTCCTGCAATTGCTTCTCTGCTGCACTGATCTTCTGTTTCATTTCTTACTTGACACTATCCATCCTTTCACAGACACTGGCCACTACTTCAGTTACTCTGTCAGTTTCCTTGTCCACGCAGTCATTTCTTATATTCACTAAATCGCTAATGTTTTCTATTTTCCTATCTAAGTGATCTATTTTTTGTCTGCATTTTCATTTACAGAGTCTATGATCCTATTTACATTGTCGTGTACATTTTTTATCACACAACTTATTTGGGTATTTATAGTTTAATTTACACTTTCTTTCATACTAGTAATTTTGTTATCAAGGTTATTAACACTTGGTTCACATAAATCATTTGGCTACTTAGACCCTCAATTAATGCTCACAGTGCTTCCAGGTCTGCAGACTCTTTTCTCGTTAGCATTCACTACAATGGGTGTACAAAACAGTCTTAAGTTTTCGGCGTACAGCTGTTACAATTAATTGAATTTTCTTAATATCTCTAATTACTGGCCCATATCCTAACTTTATTTATAATTAAATGCCTCCATCCCACTTCTGAAACCAGTGTTACAATACGTCAGAAGGGCGTATCTGAGTTTGTGAGGGATGGAGATCTTAATAAAAATCAAACAACTAAATTTGATTTCAATTTATCCACACAGCTATTATTTACAACATAAATCCATCTATTTCCACTATTACTATTATTTCTCAGTGAGCACATTTTTCAATGTTTATTTCAACCCTAATCAAAGTCCTTCTCAATGGCTGTGTGGCTATATTCAATTAACTCACATTCATCACTAACACATGTTCTGTCTGTCTGTTGCCATCATTTGTAATGCCTTTCACTCACGCATCCAGTCCAATAGTCCAGCCTGCCAGTCGCACTCTTCACTGCGCCGATGCTTGCATGCACAGATTTTCCTCCGCTCGTTTCTCTTGTTGCTTGTCTCTCGCTAAATCTCCAGAGACTCATCAACTCTGTGCTAGGAGGCCCGCAGCAGCTTAATTAAAAGCTGGCCTTGATCTGGAATATTCCCCACACCCTGAGTCATGCTGAGAGAGGAAAGGATGAACAAAGTCAGAACGTTTTTTTCGATAAATGCCACAAATCAATCTGCTGAAGGTCAGGACCACGCAGGCCGCAAAAGGCTTATCGTGACGGCTTGCTTTTCAAAACAAAATATGTGATTCTTGGATTATTGCATGCTTGACCATTCCTCTGTTCTCGCCACCCGCTATCATGTCACTACTGTGTCCTCCACACACTCTTCGCTCGTTCACACAATGCAAATAGTGACACGTAAAAATATTTAAATAAAATTAAATGTAGCCAGCTGTGCTCAGTTTACAGAATGTAGGGACTTCTTCTCTCATGGGCATTCGTGGGGAAAACAAAACTTTAATATCAATCAACAGTGTCAAAACTCTTTAACATTTTAGAAAAATTTCAACTGCAGTTTGTATCCTGGTAACAGAAAATTGGTACGTGGCTTACTACAGCTGATGAACATAAAACTTATTTATTCCTAACAAAAACATCTCTCTTTAAGTTTAAATTCTTCATCGTCTCAAATTTGCCGCTTCCAAGGCAAATTACTTCTTTAAAACTAGTCTTCCTTTTAGACTAGTGATGTATTTAACGCGGAGCACGACGCAGCACATCTGTTTGCCTGAGAGAATAGGAATACTCTGTCCATTCATTCAAAAGGCACGTGGCTTTCGCCGTAACATCTTCGGTACGGAACAAATTTATATTGGCAATGAATCATTGCGGAAAGGTACTCAATCGTAATTAAATTTAAAATAAACAACATTAAAACAAGTTCCTCTCTCAAATAATTCATCCTTGACACAAATTAAAATATTTGGTACGAACTTTGCAGCACCTGAATGTTCCTACTGAAAAATTCAAAACAAAGCTTCTAAACTAACAAAATACAAATATAACTAATCTAATATCCCTAACAAAAATAAAAATTCAAATCACAATATTCACATTATGTATAGTAAAGAAATTACATAAATGTAAAATAAAATCAANGCAAAAATAAAAATTCAAATCACAATATTCACATTATGTATAGTAAAGAAATTACATAAATGTAAAATAAAATCAAGTCTTTTAAAATTTTTAATTCTCATACAGTCCAAAATACAGAGAATACACAAAAACAAAAACCGTAAAACAAGACATATTACAAGAATATAAAACAACATAACACCTTAAAATAAAAGAAAATAATTTATATTAAAACATAAAAAATTNGACATATTACAAGAATATAAAACAACATAACACCTTAAAATAAAAGAAAATAATTTATATTAAAACATAAAAAATTTAAAAATACAATTCCCTCGCTCTTGCTCTCTCTGCAGTCACATGCTGCACATGTTATGACAAAGAAACATTGTGTTTACTTCGTAAGCAGGTAAATATAAGCAATCCTCAACGCTCATTTCAGCCATGCATAATGAATTTCACTGCTAAAATGTTATAGATACTGCATACAGAAACCCAGCAGCCCACACATAATGATAAAGCATATACAGTGAATGACTAGATCAAAAAAAACTGGTATAGGTGTACGTATGCAAATAACAGAGGTATGGAACCAATCAGAGTAACGCGATGCGGTCGACNGAGTCGAAATATACCACTTTCTGGAGTTTTTTTTCTTATTTTCAGAAAAGCCCCTATAGTAAAATTTTACCCAATTAACTCACATTCATCACTAACACATGTTCTGTCTGTCTGTTGCCATCATTTGTAATGCCTTTCACTCACGCATCCAGTCCAATAGTCCAGCCTGCCAGTCCCACTCTTCACTGCGCCGATGCTTGCATGCACAGATTTTCCTCCGCTCGTTTCTCTTGTTGCTTGTCTCTCGCTAAATCTCCAGAGACTCATCAACTCCGCGCTAGGAGGCCTGCAGCGGCTTAATTAAAAGCTGGCCTTGATCTGGAATATTCCCCGCACCCTGAGTCATGCTGAGAGAGGAAAGGACAATCGAAATCAGAATGTTTTTTTAGATAAATGCCAAAAATCAATCTGCTGAAGATCAGGGCCGCAAAAGGCTTATTGTGACGGCTTGCTTTTCGAAACAAAATATGTGATTCTTGGATTATTGCATGCCTGACCATTCCTCTGTTCTCGCCACCCGCTATCATATCACTACTGTGTCCTCCACACACTCTTCGCTCGTTCGCGCAATGCAAAGGAGTGACACATAAAAATATTTAAATAAAATTAAATGTAGCCAGCTGTGCTCAGTTTGCAGAATGTAGGGACTTCTTCTCTCATGGGCATTCGTGGGGAAAACAAAACTTTAATATCAATCAACAGTGTCAAAACTCTTTAACATTTTAGAAAAATTTCAACTGCAGTTTGTATCCTGGTAACAGAAAATTGGTACGCGGCTTACTACAGCTGATGACTCAAAATAAACATAAAACTTATTTATTCCTAATAAAAACATCTCTCTTTAAGTTTAAATTCTTCATCGTCTCAAAGTTGCCGCTTCCAAGGCAAATTACTTCTTCAAAACTAGTCTTCCTTTTAGACTAGTGATGTATTTAACGCGGAGCACGACACAGCACATCTGCTTGCCTGAGAGAATAGGAATACTCTGTCCATTCATTCAACAGGCACGTGGCTTTCGCAGTAACATCTTCGGTACGGAACAAATTTATATTGGCGATGAATCATTGCGGAAAGGTACGCAATCTTAATTAAATTTAAAATAAACAACATTAAAACAAGTTCCTCTTTCAAATAATTCATCCTTGACACAAATTAAAATATTTGGTACGAACTTCGCAGCACCTGGATGTTCCTACTGAAAAATTCAAAACAAAACTTCTAAACTAACAAAATACAAATATAACTAATCTAATATCCCTAGCAAAAATAAAAATTCAAATCACAATATTCACATTATGTATAGTAAAGAAATTACATAAATGTAAAATAAAATCAAGTCTTTTAAAATTTTTAATTCTCATACAGTCCAAAATACAGAGAATACACAAAAACAAAAACCGTAAAACAAGACATATTACAAGAATATAAAACAACATAACACCTTAAAATAAAAGAAAATAATTTATATTAAAACATAAAAAATTAAAAAATACAATTCCCTCGCTCTTGCTCTCTCTGCAGTCACATGCTGCACATGTTATGATAAAGAAACATTGTGTTTACTTCGTAAGCAGGTAAATATAATCAATCCTCAACGCTCATTTCAGCCATGCATAATGAATTTCACTGCTAAAATGTTATAGATACTGCATACAGAAACCCAGCAGCCCACACATAATGATAAAGCATATACAGTGAATGACTAGATCCAAAAAAACTGGTATAGGTGTACGTATGCAAATAACAGAGGTATGGAACCAATCAGAGTAACGCGATGCGGTCGACAGCGCCTATGTAAGACAACAAGCGTCTGGCAAAGTTGCTAGATCGGTTACTGCTGCTACAATGGCAGGTTATCAAGATTTAAGTGAGTTTGAACGTGGTGTTATAGTCGGCGCACGAGAGATGGGACATAGCATCTCCGAGGTAGCGATAAAATTCGGATTTTTGCGTACGACCATTTCACGGTACCGGGAATCCGGTAAAACATTAAATCTTCGCCATCACTGCGGCTGGAAAAAGATTGTGAACGAACGGGACAAACAACGACTGACGAGAATCATTAAATGTGACACGTGGAACCCTTTTACAAATCGGTGCAGATTTCAATGCTGGGGCATCAACAAGTGCCAGTGTGCGAACTATTCAACGGACCATCATTGATATGGGCTTTCAGAGCCAAAGGCCTACTCGTGTATCGTTGTTGACTGCACGACACAAAACTTTACGCCTCGCCTGGGCCCGCCAACACCGCCATTGGACTGTTAATGACTGGAAACACGTTTCCTGGTCTGACGAATCTCGTTTCCAATTGTATCGGGCGGATGGACGTGTACGGGTATGGAGACATCCTCATGAATCCATGGACCCTACATATCAACAGGGGACTGTTCAAGCTGGTGGAGGCTCTGTCATGGTATGGGGCATGTGCAGTTGGCGTGAAATAGGATCCCTGATACGTCTAGATACGACTCTGACAGGTGACAGATACGAAAGCATCCTGTCCGATCACCTGCACCCATTCATGTCCATTGTGCATTCCGACGGACGTGGACAATTCCAGCAGGACAATGCGACACCCCACACGTCGAGAGTTGCTACAGAGTGGCTCCAAGAACACTCTTCTGACTTTAGACACTTCCATTGGCCACCTAAATCACCAGATATGAACATTATTGAGCATATCTGGGATGCCTTGAACGTGCTGTTCAGAAGAGATCTCCACCACCTCGCACTCCTATGGATTTGTGGACTGCCCTGCAGGATTCATGGTGTGAATTGCTTCCTGCATACCTTCAGACATTAGTCGAGTCCATGCCATGTCGTCTTGCGGCACTTCTGCGTGCTCGCGGGGGCCTACACGATATTAGGCAGGTGTACCAGTTTTTTTGGCTCTTCAGTGTATTTTGACAGTTAGTAGGACATGATACAGATGCTCAACAAGGACGTAGAAAGCATATTTTTCCAGTGTTGGTCCATGTTTAAAGTAGGCTGTTTTTTTTTTATCTCGCCACCTCGTTTTCTACACCCATGCTATTGGAGAGCGAAAGAGACCTTGGTGGTCGTGCTTTCATTTCAGATTTGTTTTTATATGTTATGACACTTTATAATTTTATTAATTCCCAATGATTATTAATGTTGGACTACTTGTACTTTTATAGCACCTACAATCAGTCTTAGAAATTAATTAATAGCTTATTTCCCTGATTGTACATGATATGCACTTAGAAGCACTTTATTACGATTGAGTTACATTTTATAAATTTGTTTTCAAAACGTTCAAGTCCCGATTTAAAAAAAAATTTGGCTAGTTAACCATTTTAACTCAATTATTTTTAAAGTGAACCTAGAAATTTAATTAAATATTTTAATTATTCTCACTGTTTGTCAATAATAATAATAAATAATAATATTGATTTATTTATTTTGGAGCTTGATGTGCCACCAAACAGTAGAAACCATTAATAGGGTGACATACATAAAAGCAGAATTAGTTATCAGTGCATCATATGGCTACCACCTATTCTTTTGATCATGTTGACAGTCGGGAAATTGTTTCAGCCTTCCATAGTAACGTGCATCTCATAGCCTAGACTGTCTTGTGATGCTTGCCTCAGCCCAGATGCTTTCCTTAAAATATATTCTATACTGACCTAGAAGTAAAAATATAAACTGAATTCAAATGCTACTTTAAGAGGTGATTCAAAAGTGACAGTAAACAAGGAACTGCAGTAAGTGTAATTCATGGTCTATGGAGGTCATTGCAATTCCAATGGGTGTCCAGACCACCATGACCCGTACGGCTTCTATGCCCATAATAGTTACATTTGTCAGGAAACTTGGTGGAAAATTCTGAACTGACTTATTAGCACACCAACAGTTGCTAATAATTGATTTTTCCAGCAAAACCCCCCTCCCCCTCTGAATTCTTGTACCGGACACTTTTCAAAAAACCTTAACGTCTGACTTTCAACACAAACACAAAANTCCCTCCCCCTCTGAATTCTTGTACCGGACACTTTTCAAAAAACCTTAACGTCTGACTTTCAACACAAACACAAAAACTAATTAACAAATACCTACAAAAATTACATGAAAAATAACATTTAAATACACTCCTTTGCAAAAAAAATTGATCACCATATACGAATCATGCAAGTACAACAAAGTTTACTACACAGTATCATCATAGCCCAGTATGTGTCCCATTTGTGTATGTTGTGGTTTGCTTGCACAGATGTGCCATTAGGGAGCATACATGTCCCTCAGCCATTCATAGCTGCAAGAAACCGAATAAGGCCCTAGTAGCTGCATGAGCAGTTTGAGCCACAGAGCCCACTTCAGTGAACCTGCAGCATGCCCGACGATGCATTCGTCAAGCCTTTGCCTAGCTAGATGAGTTTGAGAGATGCCGCATTGTTGGCCTCCGAGAGGCAGGTTGGGCATTTTGGTGCATTACTCACCACTTGAACTGATCTGCCTACACTGGGAGTCGGTGTTGGATGCAGAGAGAACAGAAGTGTACACACAATGAGGAGGCTCAGATTGACACCGGCAGACAACCAACAGGAAGGATCGTTTCATCATGTGACAGACTGTAAGCACTCCACGGGCATCATTGTGTACCATCCAGGGACATGTCACGGCAATTGGGGAAACACCTATGTTCACCAGTACCATGTCCATGCGGTAGAATGGAATGTTGTGGCAATGTCTCTTACGTCTACCATTCCGACATGAGCATCGTCGAACACGTGTAACTTTCTGCTGGGAATGGGCAGCTTGCGGATTGGCAACGAGTTGTGTTCAGCGATGGATCAGGGTTCTGTCTGGTTACAGATGACCGCTGAATGTGAGTCTGGAGATGTCTTGGCCAGCTCCGTGATCCATGCTTCATTGTAGAGCGGCACACTGCCCCAGTGAGAGGTGTCATGGTGTGATGTACCATTTCCTATGATTCCTGCACCTCACTGGTGGTGATTGAAGGAACCCTGATGGTGCAGCAAAACGTACAGGAAATTCTGCGGCCATGTGCGCTTCCTCTCTTGGTGCAGTTTGACAATTCCATTTTCCAACAGGATAATGACCCTGGCCTCACATAGTATGGGTATCTAGCCTGCCTTCATGATTTCAACATGCTTCCTTCCCCAGACCTCTCGTCCATCGAGAACATTTGGGACCAGATTGGGCTACAACTTCGGCCAGTGACAACTACGGCAGTTTTGGAGGGTCAGTTCTGCCAGCTGTGGCAGGATCTTCCACAGGAGAACATCTGACGTCTGTATGCCTCCATGTCCAACCATAGTGCTGACTGTCTCCGTACCACGGGTGGTCCAACTCTGTACTTAGTACATCAAATAATCTAATTTACAAAATGCATTCCATAATATAAACAAACAAAAATTAATCACTTAATTGAATAAAAATACATGTTAAACATCTACCAGATGCTGTAATGTGTTCCTTGATCACAGGTAAGAGAGTTGTGCTCTACAATACTCAACGAGAATGGAAAAAATATTATTTTTAACCCTCTCAATCCTGCTAAAAATTCATTGGCCCTCAATATTCTGTACTATTTACATCTTATACATTTTGTCTCATCTGTTTCAGCAAAAGAGCCCACTCCAGTTTTACCACTTGTTTCATTTACACACTATTTGATCAAAATCTCTTAACAAGATGACAAATCTGTGATGGTACTCTTTCTTACTTCACAATGTTGACTGAGAAATATGGTGCAAGGATACCGAAACACAAAAAAAAGTTATTTATCAATCTGCAAATTATTTCTACTTAAAGATTACTTTTTTCCAACCCTTGTATCATGTTGCAAAGACTTACCAAAACTACACTGCACTTCTTTGTATATTTTATTCTGGACATGTTGTAACGTTCCACCGTCAGTATTGACGAATGGAAATTACAGCTCGGTTAGCTCAATCGGTAGTAACAAGAAACTTTAAAGGTGCCAAACAAATAAAGTCAAGTTCCTGTTTATTTACTCTGTACTTTTATTTATCAATCAAATATTGGTCATTCACCGTTACCGGGTGATATGCACACAGAGTATTTGTCGCTCGTACTTATCGCACCCCCCCCCCTTCTTAAAGTATTAAAATGTAGCCAAATAAGGGCATGGCGTGGGCCGGCTTCCCATGCCAGCCAAACTGTGTAGCCATCCAAACTACGTCGTCAGTAAAAGATAATCAAAGCTTCCAGAACAAAAACTGTCTACACAGTCTGAAAGCTTCTATCGACTAATGCTGAGGCTAATAAAGCTGAGATTTCCTGAAACGGCAAACTTATGCTCGATAAACAAACTCCCACTGCTTTAATTTCAAATCCCGATAAAATATTACGAAGCTTTGCAAAACAAAAGAAATTTAACCAAGTATCCCGATAATTAATATATTGGATCATTTCAATGTGCCCTAACAGACCACTGATAATGAAAATATGTGCTGTCCAGCCATTTCAACAGCCTTCGTTCATAAGTTGCACGTCACAAAACAAAATGCTATGACCCAACAAATATTCAGAAGTGGTGNATTTCAACAGCCTTCGTTCATAAGTTGCACGTCACAAAACAAAATGCTATGACCCAACAAATATTCAGAAGTGGTGACCAGGATTGCATGACGACACCATATTCATAAACATTCAGTAAACACCATTCCTTGATGTTGACATTATAAATAGATCATTTTACTTCATGAAATTTGTGATGGGTCTGTTGTATTGTTGATGTTTGTACAATTTGTCAATTTTCTGATTTGTGGTGTTACTGATGTGGTGTGAATTTAGTGATTATTAACGGTGTTGTTATTTCATGCAGTAAATTCTTCATTTTACAGTCTAATGGGGGAAGGGGTAGTCTGTTAAACCAGAATGTTCAGTAAATGATGGAGCACCAAAATCGCTGGTATTTCCAAATTGTTATCTCCAGTAAAGGTGTGCCTAATCTGTGTTATAATTTTAGACTATAGCCTAGAAAGGCATTCGCAATCAATCATATTTTGAAGTTTTTCCTGAAAGGTTCAGTTTCTTCTGTATGCACACTTCCTCTTCCCCATACATTGTTTCTTATACTTCTATCATTTATTATTTGATTTCTGGGAGAAAAAAATCAGTGCGAGTTAATTTTCGGTTAAATGGTTAATTTTTGCACTATATCTGAACTCGTGTGAAAGTAGTTCACATTTTAATGAAATTATTATGCAGACTCCACTGCTTCAGAAGGTGTTAGGTGTAACATGCTTATGCATTGTGTATTCAGTGTGTTCCCATAATTCTAGTGTGTGTGTGCATGCGTACGTACTACTTCACAAAGCTGTTGGCCTGCTCACAGTAGTTGCTAAAATGACACGTCGAGGACAATATCTGTCTGCTGATGTAGGTGGCACATTCAGGGATGACAGTTTGAAAAAGTGACAGGAAGACAATAGTTTGAAATGTTTTTAATTACCTTTCTTAGCAGCATTTGATGTTTGTCTTTGAAGAAAGTAGCTGTACTTGCTGCTGAAATGTGCGGCTTATCTGCTGCATGTACCTATATTCTATATGCAACACTTTTACGTTCATCACGCTATCGCTTTTAAGCTGTGTGATATACTTGAGTTAGTGCAGTTTGTAGANGTATGCAACACTTTTACGTTCATCACGCTATCGCTTTTAAGCTGTGTGATATACTTGAGTTAGTGCAGTTTGTAGAATGCAGGTTAACTACTGGTAAAAGCCATGATTACATAAAACATGTGTTGTATAAAGGAAATAAGATTTGGGAAATGAACAGCATCGGACATATATATAAATAAGTCAGAAAGTTGGACAGGAAAAACAAGAAATGATTCCATCTTGGGCGTAGAGTCCCTATTAGAAAGCAATTAGAGTTGTAGGCAAGCAATCTCGATAACCACGTTAATTGGCTGAGGTCTGTTTTTTTTTTCTTATTTTAATAACATCTATAACAACATATCTACATAGTTCTGGTAGCTATCAACCAGGCAATGATAACTCTGTTTATTTACATCAGGTTTAAAGTTGGTAATTTTCAGCTTTGCTCTGTTGGTCTGCTGCAGCCATGAACATTTATGTCACCTGAGCATTGTTAAACATTTATTTAAAAACTGCTTCATCACATGAAAATACAACAGCAGGTTTTATGCACTTCCTGGGTTCAGCTGTCATTTTTCCCCTACTGGTTCATCATCATATTTTAATACATAGCTCATCTTATGCTTTGCATTTATTATACAACACTCTGGGCTTCTTCATAATCAGTACACGCTCTTGCCACCAAAACAATTGATTCTAGTTTTTTTTTAGAAGCTGTAGTTTCTGTTTTACTGTCAAATTCATTTGCTTTGTTTTCTGTCCTGTGGCAGAAGCAAACTCCACACAACAAACATGCACAATCCTTGAAATACACACACAAGACTGTATTAACTATAACCTACTGTTATGCAAATAAATGNACAACAAACATGCACAATCCTTGAAATACACACACAAGACTGTATTAACTATAACCTACTGTTATGCAAATAAATGGCTGTAACCTTTCAACCAAATACCCTGCCGGCTCAGGATGGTAAAAATAGCTCCTCCGCCTTCCCAGCCTAACACTGCTGTTCTTGATGTGTATGCACATTCCTCACCACTGAACAAATAGCTACTATTGCTTTTTATGCAAGTCATTGGTAGACACTGTGCTTGGTGCTAGTGTAAAAATGTTATTTTGAGTCCAGATTTTGTCTGTTAAATCTGAAGTTTACTGACTAGAGGTTAGGTAAACAGAGAACTTATGTTTTTAATCTGTTTCTTATGAAGTATACGGACACAGTAACTGGACAAACCATTTTGTTGATGTAAATATGGAATTAAAAATTGTTTACATAAATATATGAATAGCTTATTTTCTAGAAAAATTTGGATGAGAATATTGTGATTTGTGTAACCATGAGTCAACACTTACATTTTCAATCAATGAATGAAAGTTGTAAAACCTTTCAGTATTTTTTTACTACTTTTTGTTCTGCTGAATTTGTGGAAGCTTCCAAACCAAGTTGTAACCTAATGTACCATTATACAATACAGCCCACTCAAAGTCTGTTTTAACTGTGAATTACTTACTTTTAGTGTAGCTACTAGTGGTGAAACTAATTAATTTTAGGTAGAAATTGTATGCACTTTTTTTTTTTTTTTTCAGGACAACGAGCGATTAGTGCATAGGATACATAAATGCAAGATGCTTGTGAAAAGACTACGAAAACATCGTCAGTAAGTTGTTGAAATTTTTTTTGCAATTTTTTTTAATACTACAATCCCATATTTTTTTTTGACAATAATTACAAATATTTTGAGTGGTTAATATAGGTTTACTCCATATTCGCTTTGCACATTTTCCCTGAAATATTTTTGGGGGGAAAAAAAAAATGTGTCTTTAATTAAGTGCCATACATTTTGGCCCAAATCTTTTTAGAGCAACTGTACTATTTGTGCGAATCATTATTTTTGTTTGTTGCGGCCGTGCTTTTCATAGTATAAATTGTAATGAATTTAAAAATATTGTTTTGCAGTTTTTCAAATAAGGAAGGCCTAGATAAGTTTAAAAAATTTTCAGTGAAGGTCTGGAATAAAATGGTTAGGGCAAAGTGTACGTACTACATGAAATTGTACATAAACTTACTCTTGTTCTACAGATGTAATTGTATGCAGGACATGGAATATGATTTTTCGCAGTAATTTAACAACAAAATATATTGAATATGTGTTCTGTAACCTAAAATGCATCCTCCAGAAAACAGTGGAAATTTTGGTGGTAGTCGATAAGGTGGATGTATGTTTTGCGGGAACAGGANTTTTCATAGTATAAATTGTAATGAATTTAAAAATATTGTTTTGCAGTTTTTCAAATAAGGAAGGCCTAGATAAGTTAAAAAAATTTTCAGTGAAGGTCTGGAATAAAATGGTTAGGGCAAAGTGTACGTACTACATGAAATTGTACATAAACTTACTCTTGTTCTACAGATGTAATTGTATGCAGGACATGGAATATGATTTTTCGCAGTAATTTAACAACAAAATATATTGAATATGTGTTCTGTAACCTGAAATGCATCCTCCAGAAAACAGTGGAAATTTTGGTGGTAGTCGATAAGGTGGATGTATGTTTTGCGGGAACAGGATGTACAGCCAAGTGCAGTATCTTTACCTTTAAAGAACAGTGCAGCCGTGTAGCAGGAAATGCAGCAACTGCACGTTGGAGTAACAGCGCAGACATTTAATGGCAAATGCAGCTATTACATGCTGGTGAAACAGCACAGCCATCACTCACATTATTTAGTATACTGCTTTTTAAAAGTGGTTTATAAATTATCTTTGAGTGAAAGCAGTCTATAAATAGTCTAGTTAAAAAACTTAATTTACGGTTGAAAATATTTAAAAAAAAATACCATCAGTGATACTGTAAAATAAATAGTGATTGTCCACACTGCATTTCGGTTTTCAATACAAAAATTACGGCTGTGATTTACATTTTGAATGATCACACTTGCATCACAGTGCCATTTTCGTTGGACAATGTTTAAATATGCATTATCTTGTTCTTTAAAACAAAATGTGATTATTTTTGGAGACTATAACAGAAAACAGCGGCTGGGAAGTTATTTTAAATTAATGAATCGAATTTGGGCTGCTGGAGAGAAGCACATAATGCAATTATTTGCTTTTGGCAGAGTGAAATATATTTGGTTTGATGGAATACCATTTCTAATGAAGACAGAATTAACCTTCCTGCTGAAATTAAATTTACTACTGTAGTGATGCTTTGTCCTGTGGCCTGGTATGTATACCAATAATATTTTCCCAGGGTTTCCTCTAAATATTAGGTGCATCTTAGAATAGATTAAATACGGTATTTGTAATTGTCAGTGCTTAAGATATTGATTAAATCATCCTTTCATTTAATTTATATCCAAAATAATTTTGCAAATCTTAAATTCTTATAAAAATACCAGTATTTAAAATAGTACATAAAATATAAAGCTGTTAGCAAATTGTTAAGTTATAAGAGCAAAATAAGCTTAAATGTGTAAACTTTTGATGCAAATAGACAAGTGGTATCTGTAGTGTAAGAAATAAAAAATATAGAAAGTGGGGATTTTACTTTCCATGTGTTGTTGCCAGTGACTGTCCAGGATTTGAGAAATAATACTTGTACTTCCTTTCTGCATAGTTTTTCACTTACCTGTGNAATTTTGATGCAAATAGACAAGTGGTATCTGTAGTGTAAGAAATAAAAAATATAGAAAGTGGGGATTTTACTTTTCATGTGTTGTTGCCAGTGACTGTCCAGGATTTGAGAAATAATACCTGTACTTCCTTTCTGCATAGTTTTTCACTTACCTGTGTAGGGTGGCAACATACTGTGGGCCAGTATTTAAAAAGCAGCAGGCACTGTGCATCATGACTTTGATATAGGACATAGGTGAACACATTGCCATGAATGTGAAAATCATATTCTCCAGCCTGTGCTAGCAGTGTATTCAAGGGGAAGGAATAACTGGCAAGGGTTACTTGTGTTGTTAGTTTCTGTTTTGGTTTTGGTTTTGAAACTGTAGCTGATAGAGATGAAGAAGAAACTTTGCAGAGACTTACTTCGGAGACTGAATTTCATTTTTGCATCTCGGGGTGTCATAGGCTTGCTGACAGGTTGAAGTGTGCTGTTGTTAGTTAGTTTAGAGACAGTGACGCCTTGATCTGGTGACTAAGGTGGCTTGACTGGTGGTTGCTTATATTGTTGTAACAATAAACTGTTGTCTAGCTTTACATCCTTATATTCCTGTAAAGAAGAGGCCACAGCAAAAAAAAGACACCTTGCCTGTGCCTAAGCCAATGTGGCATGGCTGAATGTAATTATATTGTCTGTTGTTAGTCCTGAACCTGACCACACATCCACCCTCAATGGTATATTTCCACTCGACTAATTATACAGAACACAAATATACTAGGGGCATTAACGCCCGACTAATTTCGTAATATGTGCCCACCTAACCTAACAGAACCTAACCCCACAATGGGTGAATCACTATTTTAAACTAACCTAGGATTATTGGGTTTTACATTAACCTAGGATTTTTGGATTTTATACTAACCTAGGATTCTTGGATTTTACACTAACCTAGGATTGTAGGGTTTTACACTAGCCTAGGATAGTAGGGTTTTACACTAACCTAGGATGTTTGGGTTTTACACTAAACTACGAATGTAGTATTGTAGGTATTTAAAGGAACCGTAAAACACACCAAAAGAATATAAATTGACTCACCTAGGTAGAGGGCTGGTATAATTCCTCTGACGTTAATAGACGTAAACAAACATATTTTGCAAGTTTTTTTAAATATGTTCTACTTATTTTAACATTACGCCCTCTTCAATATGAACAAGGTAAGCTGTGCAGAACCCATTAATGCAACTTTTGTTGGTCTAGGACGTTTCGTTCAGAAACGTAAACAAACTGGCTATACTGCTCATTTTGCAATTTTGTTCAATTTTTTTTTAATATGTTGTATTTATTTTAGTATATTCTTGTTCTACATGATTAGTAGAGTAAAAATATATCATGATTTGGAATTTTTTTTGTGTTTTTCAGAACAGCCCCTTTTTTTTATTACAGTTTACTTTTTCCTTTGTTACTTTTTGTTGTTGTTGTTGTTGTTGTTGATGATGTTCGTTCTGTGATGTGGCTTTGTCAACTTCTATCTCCTTAGGCATATTTTGTATTTGTGTGTTTTTTCCCATTGGTTCAGTCTTCGTAGTTTTATTGTTGTTATTTTGTTAAAGTCTGGATACGTGTTGAGGTACAACTATATATTTTTTTGTTTTTTAGGTTGAAGAGGGATTTCTTTGTAAAACCTGTGATGTGGTACAGATATAATACTAGTTGTACACAGATCCATTAGAACATTATGTTTAGTCCAGGTAATAGGCAATCTGTTGGAATAAGACCTGGGTAGATCTAGGGTTTTGTTATTTGTGATCAGCCAAAGTTATTCTCACTTTTTATTTCTTGAAAGCTTAATTCATCATAGTCATATTTAAAAAATATGTAGTCAGGATAATCTTTCTTGTATATAAACCATTGAATTTTTTGCCACCCAACAGTCTCTCCATTTACCGTCCTGAACCTCAATGAATCTTTGTCGCTGTCAGCTAAAAATGACC
This sequence comes from Clitarchus hookeri, assembly GCA_002778355.1. Taxonomy (NCBI): domain Eukaryota; kingdom Metazoa; phylum Arthropoda; class Insecta; order Phasmatodea; family Phasmatidae; genus Clitarchus; species Clitarchus hookeri. The sequence goes on along the minus strand of NQII01002450.1, from coordinate 78,016 downwards.
AATGAATAAATGAATTGTGTGTCGTGGTAAGAACATCGCAAGGCAGTTTTTTTTTTTTTTAAAGCCATTTGTCAAATGATTGCTCATTTTGATGACACATCTACTTTTTCTTTTTCTATGGATGAATGCGTAGAATCAGCTTCCATATTACGCATTATGTATAACTTTACAGTAAGTACACAGTACAGCATGGAGAAGTGCTGTTGATACATGCTGATTGAATTCTGTCCACCACAGTTGTCACTTGTCATGAAAAACGCCTCTGTGTTAAGGTGGTCGTTAATGATGTTGAATATACACATTGCTATTTCAGTTTCCACCCATACTTAACAAGTTCCTTCCTTCTAAATAATGTTGAAAATTGCCAAGTTGTAGACTACTAGTTTCCTTTTGTAAAATATTAACAAATCTGCTACAGTGATTAATTATACAAGAAAACCATGATTTTATGATATCAAATTTGAAATTTGGAGAGGCCAAAAGGCATATTAGCCCTTTTAACGCAACAGGCTTGCCGTTTTGAATAAACCATTTTCAGACCTTCAAGTGAAANCCAAAAGGCATATTAGCCCTTTTAACGCAACAGGCTTGCCGTTTTGAATAAACCATTTTCAGACCTTCAAGTGAAAATGACACGTAAGAAGGGAGAATGTTACATTCCCCCTTTTAAATAGAAGTAAATTTATATTCACCTTTTTTGTGATGTGATAATTTCTAAACAATTAATAAACTTAGTGATTCACTGTTTTTTTTTCATATCATGTACACAAATGCAAAAATCCCAAATTTGTTGAAATCACCCTTTTTACAGAATACCAACGACATGTGGCCTACCTGGCTGTGGTTTTGCTTTCATGTTTCCACTTCACAATCACATTCCTAACTGTTGACTTGAGCAACTTAAGAAGGGCAGAAATGGCCCTGAAGGATACCGGTGTGGCAACCAGTAAGTACACCACATTCTAAGACACAGAGCTTCCTTGCTCAACCCAATCTGTTAGTATTGCATAGTACTGACCAACATTGAGCCCTCTGCCTCCTTTTACAGTGGCCATATTGACATCAAGGCACAAGTTTTCATTTACAAAGGGGTGTCCATATACTTTTGATCAGATAGTGTAAAACTGTAATGTACATCAAGGCCAAACATAGGTATTGGTTCACTCTGTGTTATGTTCCAGAATATTAACCATTGGGCGTAGAGACCTGCTGCGGGTAGATAAATGCTCTCAGATACGTTTTGCAGCTTACTGTAATTGCACATTGGAAATTAAGGTGCACAGTAGCCACTTGGTACTATCTTAGTATCTTGAGGTGGCACTGGCCAGGGCAGTATTGAAGGTGTAGTTCAAACCCCAGTAACTTGTCTTCTCTCAGACTTCTCCCTAGTCTTCTNACTGGCCAGGGCAGTATTGAAGGTGTAGTTCAAACCCCAGTAACTTGTCTTCTCTCAGACTTCTCCCTAGTCTTCTTACACCTAGAAACTGACAGTGTAAGCACTCTTGTGACACCGTATTAATTTAGGTCTTATTTTGGAAGTTGTATTATGAATTATTGTAATTTGATCATTATAAGTTGAATCAATTGATGAGTAGACTTGCTGATTACCCTTTAGGGAACATCTTAATGAACCATCAACCATCACATTCAGCTTACTCCACTCCCAACACTACCTAAAACTTTGCTAACACCAACTTCCATCGCCATCTGAAATATGGCAAATGCACTTCTAGCAATCAGCATTCCAATTACCACCTGTATCAAAGACTACAAATGGTCACTGTTTGGAGCAGAGTGGATTCCTTTTGTTCCAGTGCTGACAATTTTCCATCTGATCACTGTTATATCACACTCGTAGAGGAGGGTGAATAAGAGGTGCTGGCCTCCAAAGAAGGAATCTGAGCTGTGCAAATTGTCGACCCTATTGCCAAAAAGAGGCGACAACCAATGCTGCTCGCTCTCAGCCCACCAGCAACAATTTGATCACTTTTTTTAAATGTTTATTGTAAAATATTTCAACAACTCACTCAACTTTTTTCAAATATATTTATTTTCAACAGACAAACCAACAAATGGAATGAAACTTTACAATCTGAAATAACATACACAATGGAGATCAGAAAAGCACATTTTCTTGTTTACACCTTAAGAGGTTGAGTATCGTAAATTGAATGTGGAGTATTGCAGTTATTAACCCTCTCCCACTCCTATTTGACTATCATAAGAGTTTTGACTTCTGTTTGTGTTCTAGGGCTTTGATGGCGCGGCTGAACATGCACAATGAGGACTGGCGAGCCATGGCCCTCCAAATTTCCCTCGATGAGCCAAACATTTTCAGTTCAGCAGCCACTCCACAACCTATCAAACAAGAAAAGAACAGCCATAAGTCAGCATCCACTCCTGTTGGCAAGGTATTGTATGCAGATAACTGCACTATTTTTACAGTCAGTATTTATTTGACATCTACAAAAATTAGTACCACCACACATTTCTTATTGGCAACATGTCTCTAGCATAAAAAATTTCAAGACAAAAGTTACAGTAGCACCATTACTTAGTGTGTAAGCGTATATAGTTTTCATAGTTGATAACAGTACTAGTAAAATACAGACAACAGTAAAAATAAGCGTATGCTTAGCATATGCATAAATGTGTCAATTATAAAGCATTCTCAATAAAAATACTATAGAGTAATCGCAAACTCTGCTATAGCAGTCACAGTGAATGAAGTGCAGTAAATGCAAACCGTTCACCTAGTCGTTCCAGAATTGTACAGCTGTCCATAGTTCCTGAGAAAACTGTCGCAGTATCGAAACTAATCAATTTTGACCTCAAAAAAATTGTGTTTAAAGTGAGTTTTTTTTTGTGGTTTAATCATTTTTGGCTTAAAACCAAATTTAAAAAAAATTAAATATTGATTTAATTTAGTAAATGAATAAAATGATATCCAAGAAACACAGGCTTAACCTCCCCTTGTTATCAAAAACTTTGAGCGGCACTAAGTTTACAAGTCCATGAATTGTCTCTGGCATAAAACCAACAGGATTTTTAAATGAAATATTAATTTAATTCAGTATGCCAGTGTTCCCAAATGATAAACTTCTCCTTTAAAAATTGTGGTCTTAATTTTCACACTAGCCCATTAGCATGTGAATGTTAGAGGGTAGGACTGCTCGTTTCTAATTCTAAAACCATAATTCAAAAACAATNACTGGCCAGGGCAGTATTGAAGGTGTAGTTCAAACCCCAGTAACTTGTCTTCTCTCAGACTTCTCCCTAGTCTTCTCACACCTAGAAACTGACAGTGTAAGCACTCTTGTGACACCATATTAATATAGGTCTTATTTTGGAAGTTGTATTATGATTATTGTAATTTGATCATTATAAGTTGAATAAATTGATGAGCAGACTTGCTGATTACCCTTTAGGGAACATCTTAATGAACCATCAACCATCACACTCAGCTAACCACACTCCCAACACTACCTGAAACTTTGCTAACACCAACTTCCATCGCCATCTGAAATATGGCAAATGCACTTCTAGCAATCAGCATTCCAATTACCACCTGTATCAAAGACTACAAATGGTCATTGTTTGGAGCAGAGTGGATTCCTTTTGTTCCAGTGCTGACAACTTTCCATCTGATCACTGTTATATCATACTCGTAGAGGAGGGTGAATAAGAGGTACTGGCCTCCAAAGAAGGAATCTGAGCTGTGCAAATTGTCGACCCTATTGCCAAAAAGAGGCGACAACCAATGCTGCTCGCTCTCAGCCCACCAGCAACAATTTGATCACTTTTTTTTAATGTTCATTGTAAAATATTTCAACAACTCACTCAACTTTTTTCAAATATATTTATTTTCAACAGACAAACCAACAAATGGAATGAAACTTTACAATCTGAAATAACATACACAATGGAGATCAGAAAAGCACATTTTCTTGTTTACACCTAAAGAGGTTGAGTATCGTAAATTGAATGTGGAGTATTGCAGTTATTAACCCTCTCCCACTCCTATTTGACTATCATAAGAGTTTTGACTTCTGTTTGTGTTCTAGGGCTTTGATGGCACGGCTGAACATGCACAATGAGGACTGGCGAGCCATGGCCCTCCAAATTTCCCTCGATGAGCCAAACATTTTCAGTTCAGCAGCCACTCCACAACCTATCAAACAAGAAAAGAACAGCCACAAGTCAGCATCCACTCCTGTTGGCAAGGTATTGTATACAGATAACTGCACTATTTTTACAGCCAGTATTTATTTGACATCTACAAAAATCAGTACCACCACACATTTCTTATTGGCAACATGTCTCTAGCATAAAAAATTTCACAAAAGTTACAGTAGCACCTTTACTTAGTGTGTAAGCGTATATAGTTTTCGTAGTTGATAACAATACTAGTAAAATACGGACAACAGTAAAAATAAGAGTATGCTTAGCATATGCATAAATGTGTCAATTATAAAGCATTCTCAATAAAAAATACTTTAGAGTAATCGCAAACTCTGCTATAGCAGTCACAGTGAATGAAGTGCAGTAAACGCAAACCGTTCATCTAGTCGTTCCAGAATTGTACAGTCCCCAATTTTACAGCTGTCCATAGTTCCTGAGAAAACTGTCGCAGTATCAAAACTAATCAATTTTGACCTCAAAAAAATTGTGTTTAAAGTGAGTTTTTTTTTTGTGGTTTAATCATTTTTGGCTTAAAACCAAATTTAAAAAAAAAATTAAATATTGATTTAATTTAGTAAATGAATAAAATTATATCCAAGAAATACAGACTTAACCTCCCCTTGTTATCAAAAACTTTGAGCGGCACTAAGTTTACAAGTTTATGAATTGTCTCTGGCATAAAACCAACAAGATTTTTAAATGAAATATTAATTTAATTCAGTATGCCAATGTTCCCAAATGATAAACTTCTCCTTTAAAAACTGTGGTATTAATTTTTACGCTAGCCCATTAGCATGTGAATGTTAGAGGGTAGGACTGCTCGTTTCTAATTCTAAAACCATAATTCAAAAACAATTCTTAAAATTTTTCGGATTTCCAGAAAGGCGTGAACTGTGTTCCACAGTCACTCATTGTTTTCTTGGGTATTCCATGTCTTGCCATAATTGCACACATTTCTTTTATAATTGTATATGTGGTGATATCACTAGATTTCAGATAAGTTTCTTCCAAATATTGAATGGAAAACTGTTAAAGGCCTGACTATAACTGTTATCAGGTACAATGGCAACTGTACACAAGAGGTTAATATACTGTTACTTCGTGGTGTAAACATTCCGTTGAACAAAACATAAAGTGATTGAGAAAAATTGTGAATTCTGGCACAAAAGAAATGCCGGAGTAATTAGCACAGTTCTCAGAACTGTATCCATCATATTTTCATAAGTTATATTTTTTATTTTGTTTAACAATGGAGACACTATTTTTAGTTCATTTTTGCATTTAAACAAAATTTAATCAGTGAAGATAATGTACACTTTATGAAGGAAAAAATCTTGTATGTAGTTACAAGTAGATCTTTGTAAAAGGTAATTTGTAGCACGAAAGTAACAAAGTTAAAATTGCACGTTCTTACTAGTATTTCAAGGATGGCAGATAATATGGTACAAAGTTTTAATACATTCACTGCTGGAGCTTAGAACTGAAATCATACTTATGTTAAAGCTTGAAGTTGGTGTTTGGTAATTACAATGCCAATATGCTGTCTTGATTCTCATAAGTGTTACCAGTAGCAAATATATTTTATGTTCCCAAGTTTAAGTGGGTTGGTTAGGGAAACATAAACAATTCTGTAATTAAGTTATTGTATTTCAATGACAGACAAACGTGATTTTAGAGAAGTAATTATACACTGATTTTCATACAACATGTGTTCAGGAGATATTAGGATTACAAATATTCTGGTAATTACCCAACGATTGGAATTTTGGGCAATTAAAGGACTCAAAAACAGCAAGTCTACACAGATTGATAACTTTAGAATCAAAGGATGTGCTAAAACTTTCACTCCAATTTTAACTCATATTTTTAGTTTTAGTCTTATTGTGTGTACTTATCCTAGTTTGTGAAAAAGCCATTGTTGGTCCTATCTTAAAAAAAAAGGTAATAAACACTAATGTTAATAATTATGGACCGAAATAATTATTATGTTGATTCACAAAGGTTTTTGAGAAGGTAATTCACAGGCATATAAACTTTTATATAAAAAATATATCAGATAGTCAGCATGGATTTCAAACCGGTTAAACAACTTTTACTAATTTATTAAATTTTTTAAATGATTTATTAAATTTTTTAAATGATTTATATGGCTATGTAACATCAAGAAATCAGACAGATGCAATATATTTTGATCTATGTAAAGCTTTTGACACTTGTCAACACTTTGTCGTTTTGAAAAATTACACTCAATTGGTTTAAATATGAATTATGCTATTTGGTTTTCTAGTTATTTTTCTGATAGCAGTGAGAATTGAAACCGCCTTTAATCTAATTTTAATGTATCCTCCGATGTCGCACAAGGTGGTACACTGTCCAATTTTATTTAACATATTTATAAATGATATTACCAGTGTCATAAACAATTCTGGAGCACTTTTTTGTGCAGATGATTTGAAATTTTTTTAAAATGTCAAAGATTTGACTGATTGTGCAAGAAGACATTTCTGCTGTGTATGAATGGTGTATTTGCAATGTTACATCACTTAACCTAGAGAAAATAATTTGTATCTCATTTACAAGGAAAACTAATCGTTTTTTCGATCAAAATCATGTTATTAATAGAGTTCATTATGTTCGTGATCTGGATATTATAGTTGATTCTAAATTATTTTTCCATTATCACATAGATAGTTAATTGGTAATTCTACAACTACTCTAGGTTTAATTAAATTTATCACACATTCGGCATCAACACCTGACTCATTGTGTTTATATTATTCATTAGCACTATCTAAACTGGAATACTGTTCAGTTATTTAGAATTATATTTCCACTACAGATTCAAGGCGACTCAAAAATGTATAAAGTAGTATTTAAAAAAAAAATATATATTTTTTTTTTAGATTCTCACAAAACTATTAAATTTTTAATTATAACTTGGAGCTCAATAAATATAAAACCAAGACTTTAAAAATTAGACATGATGATGTTAATGCATTATTTTTAATTAGTACTTTTTTTTTCTCTCGTATTTTTCCTGTCCTGTTGTTAGTAACCTGGTGTGTCTCAAGATTCATAATCATAGAATTTTGAATGCCTTCTATACCCTAAACAAAAAAAAATGAATTAGTGAAAAGGTGTGTTCTGAATTATAACAAATTTAGTTTGATCCCTTCTTGGGAAAGAAAATTACATTTTATGATTTATTTAAGCATTATAATAGATAAAGTACTATCTCAGTACAATCCTTGTTATTAATTTTTTATTTTGGGTTAAATTAAATATTTACTGTTTGTAAATTCAAGTTGTTTATTTAAATTTCTTTATGTGAGTTAAATTTTGTTGTATGTTTGTGTAACTTGTTTTGTAGTTATGTGTTAAAATTGTGTTGTACGTACATATGTATGTACGTACCACCCTGTTAATGGTTTCTACTGTTGGGCAGCACATTAAACTCCAAAAATATATAAAATATTATTATTATGCGGCCTTCCAATAGGAAGGTCTCTGGAGCATAACTGGAGTAAATATTGGCACCCTTGATGGAAAGGGCAGACAGTTGTGTGTGAGTGGTATCTATTTTTAGTTCTAGTTGTACAGGGATGGTGAAAAGAATTGTAATTGTTTGCAACCAAAATAAATGCAACAAACTTAGTTTTTAACCTATTTTCTTCAAATTTCTCCGTTATTGTAACCACATTTTTTAAGGTTCCCCAAAAAAGGGTTTTTTACTTAGAGACAATTGTTAAGATTTGACTGTCAATTTGTACATACATATTTTTAATCTAGGGGTTTACTTCACTCCCACAATCCAGATAACTGGGTGAACTTGTTTCAATCTGCAATTATGACCACAAATATTACTTTGTATTATATGAAGTTATCCCAAGAAAATATAGCCACAGTATCAAATATTCGGTATATTGACACATGAATGTATTGTGTTGTAATTGGATAATTATTTTAGTTAGCAAAACTACTTGTTAGGAAAAATATTATTTACTAGATTGTCAAAAGTGGAAATTTTCACAAAATAATTCAGCATCACATTACTGATAATTTTTACAAATATTTGAATGTACAGGTATTTAAATTTTGTGTTGTTCCCGTATTTTCTGGATTAGAAAACTTATTACACCAACAAAACTATTTTATGCAGAGCCTAGCAGTGGAGAAAGGTAGCAGGAAGAATGCAGCAGGTGGTGGGTCCTCTACAACCAAAAAGAAGAGTGGTAGGAGTGGTGAAAAAGTAGAGAGAGACCCAAATGCACCCAAAAGACCTGCCAATCCATTCTTCCAGTTTTGCCAGGAGCAACGACCACTTGTTATGGAGAGACTTGGTTCTGAACAGAAGAGTGGCGACACAGAAACATCAAAGCAAGAACTGACAAAACAGCTTGCCAGCAAGTGGAAAACCCTCAATCCAGAAGATAAAAAGGTAAGCTTGTTGAACTCATGGCATGCAAATCACTGTTTCTGTTTCAAAGGTGGACAAATAAAGTCTGTTCTTGTAGGAAATAAAAGTGCCTGCAACTATAAAATAAGGGATTAAAAAAATGTTTTTCTGAATTACCAATTATCACTACTTATTCTAATCTTAAAATCTTTATGTGAACGATAGTCATGTGGGAAATTCCACTGGCAAATGTGGTTCATTGTATTTTATGGTCGACATGTAAGTTTCTATGCTCATAACAGCTTCGAAAATACAGTCTCTCTAAGAAGTGAGTATATGATAACACTGCATTAAATGATGATGGTTAATAAATTTTGGTTATAACGATAATTCGCTATTGTGACAATTTATCATGCCATCGTTGGTTATCATTATAGCACGGTTTCAATGTAATTACAGTTAAAGTTCCTCCAGTGTTAAAAGGGACTNATGCCATCGTTGGTTATCATTATAGCACGGTTTCAATGTAATTACAGTTAAAGTTCCTCCAGTGTTAAAAGGGACTATTTCCAGTTCAAGTTCTTAGAAAGAAACTTAAAAAGTTCCTTAGACTCCATTCCTAATTTCTAATTAATATTTTTGTTATAGTTAATGCTGTCTAGGATTTCAAACAATACCTACAGTAGGCCACTATTAATCTTCAATAACAAATAATTTCTTCATTATAACTGCACTCACTCTGGAACTACATTTGTTAACAGTTTTACGTGAAATCTATTTTTTACTATAACTACACAGTTAAAATGTTTTTCGTACAATTTCAGATCTCAACCTAAAAAGTTGAAGTGAGCAGACCATTAAATAGGCCTAAATCAGTTAATAGCAGAATCAGTTCTAAAGATCATTTCATACAAACCAGGTAACCATTACAATAGTTTTAACATAATGCATATGGCACTCAACCACAATAGAATAAAAATAAACATTTTAAACTGAGGAACATTAAAAAATCTTATGTTTAAAGTACTTCTAACAGTAGCAGTAACCCATGGTACCCTACTTAAATCTAACATAATGTAGTTAAAATTCAAACACAGTCTAAAATTGTAATTTTACTTAAAAGAGAGATTAGGGGAGAGTTTACTTTTTAAACAAACCAAACACCGAGATGTAGTTAGCTGGTGCATACAATTTGTTTCAACTCATGCTTGTGAACTACATTTTAAAGTTTATTTTCATGAAATCTACAGACTCCCAAATTTATATTAATCATTCACACTTATAAACACAGTTCAGCTAAAGTTACATGAAATTTTGGTTCACGCGTTTCAAAATTATGTCACGAGTCAAATTCTGAAACTAATAATGATTATTTCTGCAGTCACTTTGTTTACTGGAATGGATAATAATCTATTTTATCCATGTAGTTATTATTTTGGATATTTGTCAATTCAGATAATGATGAAAAATAATGAATTTACAGTTAATTCACTATTCTGCGTGTCACCCCACATTCGATGACAAATTAATTGCAGTACTTAAGGTCTTCATCAACATTCTGCATAAATTACATTGTTTCCTCTTTCGGAAACGAACCAGTCGATAGCAAAAGTAGTTTATTTTGTTTAATTCAATTACGCACACACAATTTCACACTTGTTTTTCCCTTAACAGAATCAAAAACAGGAAGCTTGAAAAATGTTAACAAGTCACAGCTGCCATAATAACATGATTGAATTATTTTCTCACATTATGAACATGGCTGTATTCTCACAGAGTTGTTACAGTAATGTTAGTTTGATTTAATTAAAAAAAAATAAGTTTTTTTTTGTGAATTTAAATAGTAACACAAAATATTGTTCCAATTTGGAATCAATATGAAATCATTTAATTAAAAAAAAAATGGAAGCTGCTTTATTTTTGATTTTGTTAACAATTTGTCCCTATGTTACCCTATCATCAAGTGAAAGAAAAACATTAATTTAGAATTTTACCTACAACCATTGTAACGACACAATATATTAATTATCGGAATACGCGGTTCATTTTCTTTCGTTTAACAGGGCTTCATAACATTTTATTGGTATTTGAAATTAAAGCCGTGGGAGTTCGTTTATCGTAGTATAATGTTTAATCGGGCATTCGGTTGCAGTTTCACGAAATCTTAGTTTATGTTATGCATCAGCATTAGTGATAGAAGCTTTCTGAACTNCGGGCATTCGGTTGCAGTTTCACGAAATCTTAGTTTATGTTATGCATCAGCATTAGTGATAGAAGCTTTCTGAACTGCGTCAACAGTTTGTGTTCTAGAAGGTGTGGATTATCTTTTACCTACGACGCAGTTTGGATAGCGTGGGAAGAGCGTGCTTGACACATGCTATGTCCATATTTGTTTATGTTTGATACTCTGAGGAGAAGAGGGTGGATACACACGCTGCGACAAATACTCGTGTGCCTATCGCCGTTTANCGGGCATTCGGTTGCAGTTTCACGAAATCTTAGTTTATGTTATGCATCAGCATTAGTGATAGAAGCTTTCTGAACTACGTCAACAGTTTGTGTTCTAGAAGGTGTGGATTATCTTTTACCTACGACGCAGTTTGGATAGCGTGGGAAGAGCGTGCTTGACACATGCTATGTCCATATTTGGTTATGTTTGATACTCTGAGGAGAAGAGGGTGGATACACACGCTGCGACAAATACTCGTGTGCCTGTCGCCGTTTANGTTATGTTTGATACTCTGAGGAGAAGAGGGTGGATACACACGCTGCGACAAATACTCGTGTGCCTATCGCCGTTTAGCAGTCGATAACCAGGACTCGCCCAGGCCGCGTCGTGCGTGACGCTTAACCCCCACACCGGCAAACTGGAACTTGCTCGTTTATTTCTCCACCGGTGTGGGAGGTCACTGCCTCTGTTTTTCTTCTTGCGAGGCCAGTTTTCGAGACGTAAATGAATAATTAAACGACTGTGGCGCTGCTCTCTGTTGGTTTGCCTCTAAACCGGTTCGTACTCTGCGTACCTGACGATAGTATGTGAACTGTTTCATTGGATTNCTCTCTGTTGGTTTGCCTCTAAACCGGTTCGTACTCTGCGTACCTGACGATAGTATGTGAACTGTTTCATTGGATTCATAAATAAAAGTACAGAGTAATAAACAAACATTGGACTTTATTTATATTTATTGGCGCCTTTAAAGTATCATGTTACTACCAACTGAGCTAACCGAGTGGTAATTTCCATTTGTTATACCAGGCGAGGAATATTACAAAATAACACGAGACGTGTTTTGATTGTTGACCTAACAGCTATTACAGCAGAAAGCAGGAACTGCCTTCCTTCTTTTCTCTCTTTTCTTAACACACTTCATTGTCCCTGCTGGTGCAGTGCCATGTCCCATCACACACACCATCTTACTCTTAATGCAGCCTATNTAAACAAACATTGGACTTTATTTATATTTATTGGCGCCTTTAGAGTTTCATGTTACTACCAACTGAGCTAACCGAGAGGTAATTTCCATTTGTTATACCAGGCGAGGAATATTACAAAATAACACGAGATGTGTTTTGATTGTTGACCTAACAGCTATTACAGCAGAAAGCAGGAACTGCCTTCCTTCTTTTCTCAACACACTTCATTGTCCCTGCTGGTGCAGTGCCATGTCCCATCACACACACCATCTTACTCTTAATGCAGCCTATAGTATTTCACCTTTCCTGTCTGTACTATATGCTGATGCTGCCCCACCCTACCTGTGGGAATAATAGAAATAAAAGAACATTTAATCCCTACCTTTCCTTTTTATTCAATGTTCCTTCCTGTCAACACCCATACCTTGGAGGCAGGTTACGTGAACACAGAGGGGAAGATGCAACCTGGAAGCCAGATGACCTAAATTCGACTGTCACCACTGCATTTACCAACATTATGGGTATTTACAATATGGGACTGCTGCTGTATATAGAACAAACCATGCTGGGTGTTATTTATTTACTTAACTTTCAAATAAATTTACTGTGTTGAGAGATTTCTTTAATGACCTGGGAGTAATGCTGATCTACTGTTTAGGTTTGTTTTATTGCAATTTCACAAGAAGGGTTTTGTACTTTTGTTGATATGCAACAATCTGACTCGCATTCCACTTATTTTATTGAAATGGCACGCGTTACCAACAATTGTTCATGAAATAAAAACAAAAGTATAACCAAATTGAAGTTCAAAAAACTAAGTGTAATAAGTTGTCAAGAAACTGTAATCAAAACCAAGAGAAACCCAAAAACTGCACACAAATTCAAGTCATAATTTATTTATTTAGTCTTGCTTTCTGTGGGCACAATTAAGGCATTTACAAAGAGAGAAGGTGGCACATCCACAAGCAAGCAAGCAAGAGCACAGTGGCTTGTCATACAACAGCCATTAGCTGTGTTGCACATGAAGCACTCACGACGAAGNACAAGCAAGCAAGAGCACAGTGGCTTGTCATACAACAGCCATTAGCTGTGTTGCACATGAAGCACTCACGACGAAGAGGAATGACTGTTGATGGGTATTTGCTAGTGCTGACAGCCTTTCTGACAGGGGGGAGAAGGTGGTGATGGTACAGTCGAGTCCCGATGTACCGAACATTTAGGTAACGAATACAGAGATTAAAGTAAAGGTTTCAGGAACCATCAAAAAAATTCCAAAAANGATGTACCGAACATTTAGGTAACGAATACAGAGATTAAAGTAAAGGTTTCAGGAACCATCAAAAAAATTCCAAAAATTTATGAAAATAATAAAATATCCATGCTAAAATGGAATAAATTGCAATGAAAACATAATTAAAATATAAAAATACATTCACTGGCCCATGGCAATAAAATGTAGGTATTTCTCAGTAGGTACCCTTAAACCATCTGCTGTAACAAGAAACAAACAAACAAACAAAAAATTTGGCTAAAATCCCTTTAAAACTACAACGGCAGTGATTTGAGTTGACCACGCGTGCCTAGCAAGTTAGACTTCGCACGACACCTGACATCATGAAGGGCTCCTTTGTTCTTCACCCCTGCCTCCCCACCATAGCACCGATCTGCCATCCAACCATGCGTGCATAGCAACAGATAGCCAATAACAGTGCGGGTTATAGATCTCCACCTTTTGCTCAAAAGAGGTGGGCAACTTTCNAGCCAATAACAGTGCGGGTTATAGATCTCCACCTTTTGCTCAAAAGAGGTGGGCAACTTTCATCTTGTGATCACGCCGCACACCAAGTGTTTGATGCGTTTTTCAATAGTGCTGTTATAACTTTGATTTTTCGCTTTTCTTGGATTTTGATTGGAATTGACTGCAGTGTCTGTTAATGACCTGCTTATGCTATTTCCTAATGGAATAAGATTCTATTTACGGTTTTGGATACAACACATTATGTCAATAATAGTGCCAGCAGCGCTTGTGTCTGCTGCAACCCGCCTCGCTTCTCTGTTGCACATGTCGCAGTTTCTCTTGAAAAGTAGGTCATGTCCTTCGCATCAGATGTGTGCATGCCCGTTAGCTGACTTTACGTGTACAGCTACGGGCCGTCAGTGTGTTGGATAAATGACGGCATGATTGTGGTGCAGTGTACAAACAGTTATTTGTTTATTTATTTATTTCATTTTAGGGAGAAAGTTTGCCTTCACACTGGCTAAAAATGTACGCTGGCAAAAAATAAATCCATAGTACGAGCCACAACGTTTACGTTTTTTTGGCGGTAAGAGGAGGTCCACAGCCTTGTGGGATGTATATTTCTATCCAAAAGACTTCTACTTATCAAAATTAATTCGTGTTTCATTAAAAAATTGTGTACAAAAATGATTTCGGAAATGGATTTCCCACTTGTTGTAAGGTAAGCGCCGCACAATGTTTGAACTTTTTTTTCTCAGTAATGTGAGATTGTTTATGGACTTGTTAAAATCTAATTTTATTCAGAATACTTCTTACTATTTGAAGAAATTAAAATTTAGTTAATAAATCATCCAAATTTTGTACAAGAAGGCTTCTGTAAATGGATTTCACACTTGTTAAAAGTAGGCGGCGCACAGTGTTTAAACATATTTTCGTTAACTACAGATTGTTTATGGTCTTGTGGGGTACCATTTTATTTGCAGAACATCTGTCTAACTTGAAAAAAAAAGTTTTTATAACAACTCTGTGTTGGAGTGTTGAAATTAATGAAACAGCAAAAAGATTTTCAGTAACCATGACATTTTGTTAAATCGGGGTTCTACTGTATATACTTTTAGATATGCACTGTTTGCAATACAGTGCTCTCCAAGAGAAACATAATGCACAGCGACCCAAAAAAAAACTGCAATAGACCTATTTTTTAACTGATTTCCGTCAAATTTACAGAATTTTTTTTTTTTTTGTGGTTCGTTAAAATAGATTTTGAGAGAGATGGTCATAATAAAAGGGGTCATAACAGTGAGAGTCTACTGTATGTCTTGAGATTTGTAATTACTTGAAGGGAGAGGAGTCACAGTGTTTTTTCCTCAGCAAGGAGAATGTTGGAAACTTGGGGAAACTGTCTGAGGCAACACAGTACTAGTAAAGCAACAATTTCATGTGGCATGATTTTTTTTCCTTCAAAATCCTGTGCCTAAATATGTATTTGATTACCTTATTTTGCTTGGCAAACTTTGTAGCAATAGAATCTTTGTTGTTTCAGGTGTATTACGAAATGTATGAGAAATCAAAGGAGAAATATGCCATGGAAATGCAAATTTACAGCACCAAGATCAAGCTAGAAGACAATAATGTATGAAAATATCTGCAATGACTAGGTATCTAATTTATTTAAATTTTTAATAAAATGTGTGTATATGATTTTATATATAAATATATATCTATATAAGGAATTTTGTGATAAAATGTGTACCCACATTCTATACACAGTTAATTTTTATAATGTTATTGTCTATCACATGGTGGTATTATTCCTGGTAATCCAAACTTTTAGAAGGTCCAAAACAATTTTCTGAAGATTATTTTGTGCATTACTGTTAATCAGTGATTAGGGCATTGTTTTGAATTGGGAATGCCTGATAGCGCAGATATTTATTTTAATTAGTTAACTGTACTGTGAACAGCAGAAACATAGCAGACGAATTTAATTTAAATTGTTTGCAAAGATATCAGTACTTTACAAGTAATAATATTATATTTAGTAACTATGTTAAATTAACTTTTCTGTGGGTTAATTTCAGTATATTGAAAACAATGACAAAGGCAACAACTTAATTTCTCATTAAATAACCACAAATAAAATAGTTTGGATAATACTACTCATTTTTAACATAATATTGTAGTAAGCAAGAATAATAAAGCCATTTTACTTCAGCCAGTTGAACTGGTTACAATTCTCACCTAATTTGATTAACACTACAAAAAATAACACACAGTAGCCACTCTTCTAGAAAACAGCAAAAGTCAGGTACATTTTTTTTTCTTCAAGAAATCCATTAGTGTGTGAAGTTTTTATTTATTATTAGTGGATGTGGAAATTTTTGATCTCTATAGTGCATTTCTGTGTGAAGCTATTAACGTCCATCTTTGTGTTTTCGTACAGAGTTGAAACTACATCACACATTGTATGGTTTAATCTAAAATAATTTTTAAAACCAGTCATGCTGGAAATTTTAAGCCTTGCATATGTGCATGACATCTAAAACATTTTTTTTCTTCTATTCAGTAGAAGTTGTGTTACGTTTGTTGATGAGTTTATATTAAATTCACATACCCAAATCTGTGTTACCAAATGTCTAAACTATATGTTCAAGGTTAACGTTCAAAACAAAGTAATATTTTTATGCAATTTTTTTTAGAGAACACGGTGATAGTAAATGTAATACAGTCAACATCTGTTTTACTGGGGGCGGCTTAACCATNATTCGGGTTGCAGCTTAACCATGAAGCCTCCAGTTCAATGTCAAATATTGAACATTTGCTGTCACTCGCACACCACTTGTATTAATAACCCATGCACACACTCTGTTTACACTCGCTTAAAGCTAACCTCAGTTTCCAGCAGTCAAATGATGCATTTTTTTTTTGTGGTGTTCGGGTACAAGATTTACACACATTTTTAACAGTGAATATGTCCGATAATAAATGCAAACATGTAGTACTTGATATTCAGCAAAAATTAAAATCTTCTGCCAAAAAATTCTTGGGGAAATTTGTACACAAAAAAAGAAGAATCCTCCATAGTACCATTTTGTCAGTAATGAGGCTATATTTTCCCATTTCCAAGCAGTCAAGAAGACCCTCGCCATAACTTCATGTGAATGTGTGCACCACTTTGTTTACAAGCTGTTTGTTTTCACTTTGCATCGTTGACGGACTATTTTAGTGTGACTGACGGTAATGGACAGAATGGTTATGCTTACTGTTGTGTTCCAAGCCAGAAAATGCTGCCAAAACATACTCTGTAAATGTATTATGTACTACCTACTATTTGTATACATAACCTACGTGTACAGTATGTAAAGTANACGAGGCTATATTTTTCCATTTCCAAGCAGTCAAGAAGACCCTCGCCATAACTTCATGTGAATGTGTGCATCACTTTGTTTACAAGCTGTTTGTTTTCACTCTCGTTTTCACTTTGCATCGTTGACGGACTATTTTAGTGTGACTGACGGTAATGGACAGAATGGTTATGTTTACTGTTGTGTTCCAAGCCAGAAAATGCTGCCAAAACATACTCTGTAAATGTATTATGTACTACCTACTATTTGTATACATAACCTACGTGTACAGTATGTAAAGTAAAGATTTTTTTTTTTGCTAATTGCTTTACCCGTGAATATTGGTTATCCTTGTACCCATAGCTAGAGGTGAGCCAATATGGTTTTTGAGCCATTGCCGATACCAATACCGATACTGCCTTGCATATTTCAAAAAATTAAAAACTTTATTTTTAAAACATTTAGCTAAATAAAATTCTAATTGTCTTCGTTTTTATTGTTTCAGTGATGGGTCTAACTATTATGATAAATATAAATCTAGCAACCACATATTAAGCTTAAGTATATTTATAAGACAAAAATAATCTCCAAAAGCATGTCATTACGCAATGAAACTCTTTTAAAAAAAAAACACCACTTCAAATGGTGCGTACATTCAAGGTGCTGTTTTAAGTTTGTGGTACTATACGACCTCAATGATGTACCACCTCTCGAAACCAAACATTTGCAAATATCGTAAACAGCCTTGCATTCTTGCGTGTTGCTTACGGTAAAAAAATTCCACAAGTCACTTTTTCTTCCAGTTATATTATTTGTTTGTTGCTGGCACACGTAAACAATTTCACCACGTTCGTACCCTAACTTAACACGTCATATTACTACAGTAACAGCAAACAAACCAACAAAACAAACAAAAAAGAAGACTAACTGTCGGAATGGCGCAGCTATGCGTCAGAAATGTGCAACATGTAACCAACATTACAAGATTACATAAGTTTTTATGTGTCGCCGTGTTCGCGATTTGTTGTGAAACTATTAAGACAAAATATTTTTGGAGGTAATCGTAAATATTAATTATTGCTAATATTATATATGTGTTAGGCTGATTAAATGTTAAGTTTTGTTCATGCTGCAAGTTTGCCTACATAGATAAAATTCAGTAAATGCAAATTGTGGCTACTGTTGTTTTGTGGATACGTGTTTTGTAAACAATCATGTTAAACTTGCCTAATTTTGCTTTAGAAATGAACTCAGCCAGTTGNACGCAAATTGTGGCTACTATTGTTTTATTGTATACGTGTTTTGTAAACAATCATGTTAAACTTGCCTAATTTTGCTTTAGAAATGAACTCAGCCAGTTGGGTACTTTAGTAAAAACCAATTTAAAAATAGTGATTATTTTAATAAAACCAAATAGTGAGCTCAGCCACTCCAATTATGGCAAGTTGAAAACAGCATCATCTTAGATTTTTAGGGCAAAATATCGGTTTTAATATCAGCTATTTAACATGAATTGCGCACAATTACGATATCGGTACCGGTATCGGCTCGGCCCTACCCGTAGCCAATCATTACCTCAGAAAGTCGGGAGTGCACCGTATTTAATGCAGTTTTCCTCAAGGAATGCAGTAATACTGTGAGTTAATCTGTATTGCCAACTCTTCTGCACCATATCCATTGTTGAACCCAACATCTTTGTACATAAGGTGCTGACTGCAAGAGTTTTGTTCCACCAAGCAGCTTTACAGTTTTATTTTATAAAAAAATCATATAGATATATATCTTTATTGTTAATCTCCCCGCCTGTACGCTAGCATTACAGACAGCAATATACAGAAAAGAAAGCTATAGTTTGTGCCCCCTCCTGACAGACTCTTGCCTACAAACATACCCAGACAAAAGGCGAGCTGGCAGCAGCATCTGGCTCGTTGCTCAGGTTTGGCAAAGGCACGAGTTGTGTTAAAAAGGATGGGGAAAATGCAACTGTTGCTTTCTAAATGTTGTACATCTATATTGCAAAATTTTTGCACACAACACTATGACAAAATGTATAACTTAATTATTAAGAATTTTATGACAGTACGCCACTGCTGCTAACATGCATGTCATTCCTTTTTATCACATGTTACGCCCGTTTCCCCATTCCCAGCCATTTATTGCATTCTGAAGTTGAATTTTTACTATTCCACTGGTTCTAGCAACTTGGCACAAATGGCAGAACCAGTTAACTTACTGTGTTAAGTAGGGACAGGAAATTTTAATCTAAGTTTCATAGGATCCCTTAAATCCACAAGATTAGAGGATCCAAGTCTAAGAGTCAATGACAGGTTGCCGTAACAGCAGGTTTCAATAACAGTTAACCATGTATAAAAGTTTTTCAAGGGACATGGAAAAGTAAATGTTGTAAGTAGGAAACCATTATAAGAGGGAATCTTATGCAATGTGGCAAAATTATGGCACAGTTTTTGTGTTTGTAGGTAGAAAAAAATTGTGTACTTATAGTATAAGTTAATAGGACACATGGAAATCCTGTTTAGAAGAATAAGTACTGCCACTTTTTTTTTCTTCTGTTTTTGCCAACATGATTTATACACTGAAGAGCCAAAAAAACTGGTACACCTGCCTAATATTGTGTAGGACCCCGCGAGCACGCTGAAGTGCCGCAAGACGACGTGACATAGACTCGACTAATGTCTGAAGGTATGCAGGAGGCAATTCACAAGTCCATAGGAGTGCAAGACGGAGGAGATCTCTTCTGTACAGCATGTTGCAAGGCATCCCAGATATGCTTAATAATGTTCATGTCTGGTGATTTAGTTTGCCAATGGAAGTGTCTAAAGTCAGAAGAGTGTTCCTAGAGCCACTCGGTAGCAACTCTCGAAGTGTGGGGTGTCGCATTGTCCTGCTGGAATTGTCCAAGTCCGTCAGAATGCACAATGGACATGAATGGGTGCAGATGATCAGACAGGATGCTTACGTATCTGTCACCTGTCAGAGTCGTATCAGGGGTCCCATTTAACGCCAAATGCACACGCCCCACACCATGGCGGAGCCTCCACCAGCTTGAACAGTCCCCTGTTGACATGTAGGGTCCATGGATTCAGAGGATGTATCCATACCCGTACACGTCCATCCGCCCGATACAATTGGAAATGAGACTCGTCAAACCAGGCAACGTATTTCCAGTCATCAACAGTCCAATGGCGGTGTTGGCGGGCCCAGGAGAGGCGCAAAGCTTTGTGTCGTGCAGTCAACAACGGTACACGAGTGGGCCTTCGGCTCCGAAAGCCCATATCAATGATGGTCCGTTGAATAGTTCACACACTGTGCGCCAATTTGAGAAAGTGTTGCACATCTGTCACGTTTAATGATTCTTGTCAGCCGTCGTTTGTCCCGTTCGTTCACTATCTTTTTCTGGCCGCAGCGATGTCGAAGATTTGATGTTTTAACGGGTTCCCAATATTCACGGTACACTCGTGAAATGGTCGTATGCGAAAATCCAAATTTTATTGCTACCTCAGAGATGCTATGTCCCATCTCTCGTGCGCCGACTATAAAACCACGTTCAAACTCACTTAAATCTTGATAATCTGCCATTGTAGCAGCAGTAACCGATCTAGCAACTGCCAGACGCTAGTTGTTTTATATAGGCGCTGCCGAGTGCATCACATTACTCAGATTTGTTCCATGCCTCTGTTATTTGCATGCGCACACCTATACCAGTTTTTTGGCTCTCCAGTGTATAAGTTTTAAGTTAAAACAACAGCTTTTCTTTTAATATTTAGTAACACCACTGCTTTCTTTAGATTTTATTGACACTCCATTCCAAAATGTTACTAATTCTGTAGCTCAATGTTATAAAAAAGTTTCCAATTAAATTTGCTTGTGCTTAACTTCTGTGTTGACCAATGTGCGGTTTGCATGCCAAAGGAAAACATTAAGCAATAGTGAAGAAGACGACCATAGCATAAAACATACAACTTCGAAACACATTCCATTGCTGTAGCAATATCTCAAAGTAGAACTTAAAACACAAGATGTCTTCAATTTTTTAATTGTTGGCATTACGCATATACTGTATTATTTATGGATTTGCAATGGCAGGCATACACAGTGCAAAATAGACATAATTGTATTATTTTTGTTTATGTGTGTAAACATAAACAAATTCAAGCACCTTCAATTTATTTTGTGTATATAATTAAAGTTTTGGAGCAAATTTATACCATTTAGTAAAAAATGTACACATTTTATGCAGAGATGTAAAGCTGTTATTTAGGGAAAATGTTAACATTGCACTGCCATATTTTCAATTTTTTGTTTTGCATGTCAGTTTCATTTTACCCATTGAACAATATTGTTTGTTTAGTCCATGCATTCACTATTAGAATTATCAGTCAGTAGCTGTGTTTCCAGTTTATTTTCTCTGAAGAAAAAATAATTTAGATGCCAATCTTCTTTGGTAGCATAGATATTCAAGGATGCTGTTAAGTGCTAATGCTCACCTCCCCTGTGCCCTTTACCTCCCCCACTTGGAAAATCCTCCCCAGAATGACATCATTGATACCTGGAGGAGGGAGGTGGAGCCACTATCTGGGTTGCGATAACGTTAATGGTACTGATGTCACTCCGTCCCTAGAAAAATGAATGAATTAGGAGGCACTGAACAAGTTTTCCGGCCATTACTTCCCGAGACGCTGTTTTGAATTGCCAATGGACTTAATGCAAGAGTGGCAGACATTTGGAATGACAATGTATGGCAGTGGACATTTTGATTGTGTATATGTAACAAATAAGTGAAGATTGTCTGTATTTAGTATGCAGCCAGACATAGGGACTTTAAATATAATTGAGCGAGTAAAAATATTTGAGCGGATCGTAACATCAGGGTCTTTAGAACCGATGAGGGTGAAGTGAGGTGGGTGTGGAGCAGCGTGGAAATGAAAGGGTGCGGGAAACTCGCCGCCCAGTGGCTAAATATAATTGAGATTTTGTTGATGCAAATGAAGTACTGCATTTATAATGATAGGTAGTTTTATTTTGTAATTAAATAATGTTATTTTTTTTAATCAATACCTCTATCACAAACTTGGATATGCCGTTGGCAATTTGTTACACTGGTGTCAGAAGTGGAATGGAGGCATTTATTCATTAGTCAATGTGTGAATGAGATTGTACAATAGGGTATTGATTAGCAAGTTAGAGTTGTAAAAAAAATACACATAAAATAGCAATAGCCTTCAAAATTATGTGTGTGTGCCAACAAAGGAAATGTCACCCAAACTGGAATCAGTGTGAACATTAATTGAGGTGCTAAGTAGCCAAGTGAGTGCAAGTGTAATTAGCTTAGAAGATAATGCAAATAACGAAACAAGTAATGTAAAAGGAAGTGCAAATGAAACTGTAAATAACCAAATAAATAGTGTTGTACATAATGCTAGCAAGAATGTAAATAGTCAAATAACTAATGTGACTCAATAGATATAATAAGTGAGAAAGTAGAAAGGAATATGGTCAGTGTTAATATGAACTCACAGAAAAAGACTTCCTGAGTTAGTGAATACTAAAATAGACTGTGTGGACAAGAAAACTGAAAGTGTAAACATAAGAATGGACAGTGTCTAAAATGTAATAAAGCAGGAAATGAGTGCATTTGAAGAAGGAATGGCAAGAATTTCACCAACAGCAGAGTTTTGAACAGACTACGACAGGGGTGTTGAGCATCATTACAACGTTGAGCCAACAGCCAAAGTGGAGAAAGAGGGCAAGTTGTAATCAAAACAGCAACCGTCTAGGGTGGCNATTACAACGTTGAGCCAACAGCCAAAGTGGAGAAAGAGGGCAAGTTGTAATCAAAACAGCAACCGTCTAGGGTGGCCAGCATTTCCGCGGCATTGGTGTTACGTAGCCAGGAGCGGGGGAGGTTGCAATTAAAGCCTGTTCCTCACGATAGTCAGCTACTTTGGCATCAGTTTGAAATAGTTGGCTGGTCGGACGAGCAAAGGGCCTACTACCTTGTGGTGGTACTGAGAGGCTCTTCACTGAATACACCATGACTTCTGCCAAAACAGCATCAACTGAAGTACTCCACACTGGTTTCAACCTTGGAGCTATGTTTCGGTGACAAATACCTGCAACACACCCACCATGTTCAACTGCGAAGCTGATTAGGGGAACCACTGCAGGAGCTATGGCAAGACATTGTGCGCCTTGCCTCACCTCACTGGAGGCGTACCAGGCAACACAGACTAGATAGAAGGTCCGTGCACACTGCTGTGTCGTCATCACTTGCTGGTCATCCTCCTCTGCAGGCACGCTACCAGCCCACGGTTAATAAGTTTACGACTGGCATACATTTGCGTGGCTTTATGTGGATTGTGTGCAATTTTTTTAACGTGTTATACAGGTGCGACAGCAGACATTATTACTGTCTTTTAACCACTGAATTAAAAAAAGCAATTGTTATTACAGTATTAGATGCAGTTCCCCTTTCTGTTTCAAAAATGATTGTTTAGTATTTCTTAGAAAATAGCATATTTGTTTACATTCTTGGCACATGTGTGCCAATGCTTTCTACCTGAAAGAAAAGCATTGCATCATGAAGCAGTGCCTATTTCTTAAAGAAGCCTCCAACTATAAATTCTAGACAATGCTACATACCTCCACTTTTGTGATAAGTATTTTATTCAAAACTAAGAATGTTTGAACTACATTATAATCATTCTACAAAACTTTTCCAGAGATTCCATGCTGATATAGTTCACTTACTCTGATTTTCATTTACATTAACTGGAAGCTGTTCTTTATAAGTAGCGTTTAAAGTATTTAAATGCTACTTATTACTTTGACGAAGCCATACACATTTATCACTTGTTCTAGCTAGAAAACTTTTTAAAATTTATTTTGGATAAAATATTAGCTAATGTATAAAAGCAAATTCAAATTTTAGAATATTTTGTTATTTTCAGCACTTTTTTTCTTTTCACTATTAGGAACTTCAGCATGCATAATCTGCCAAAATCAATTGATTGGCTTAATTTAATTTTTGTGCCAGAAGTAAAATCATGGTAAAATTACATTATCTTCGTAACGTACAGCATGTATATCTGCGACGTATTTAGAGGAAACTTATAGTTTTAGGCAAATAACAATTATTTTGGTAGCTGAGCAACACAATTTTCTGTACAAGAATAAATTTACAGTGTACGTTGAATCCTTCAAAACTAATAGGGGGTGTTGTGTTTGATTCTCAGTGGTGTCTAGCCGTGAATGTCAGCATCCACTGCATTTACAGGACCACAAAACAACATGGAAATAGTTCTTAGACCAATTCTGAGAACACTGTGTCTGATCCATATCAGCAAAAAATTTCTGCAGTAAATCACAGCTGTGCTGGTGTTGGTGGTGTGGTGTGTGTAGTAAGTACCTGAACAGAGGTCAATTTCTGAAATACTTAAATAATTAAAAATAGATATAGTGACAGCTTAGATAATTATGGACCAACAAGCCCAACCACACAGGATAATCTANTTAAATAATTAAAAATAGATATAGTGACAGCTTAGATAATTATGGACCAACAAGCCCAACCACACAGGATAATCTAGCGTACCAACTTGTTTGAAGCATTCATTATTTGCTATTGCAGCGTCCTATGATGAATTAAGCTTAGAATTTGGTCATACCGTTTCTGTTACCGAGAGCTTAATTCAAGTACACCAGTGTAGCAAAATTAAAAAAAAAAAAAAAACATTTATGTATGGGAATGTAACAAGGGAACATGAACACTTTTTTACATATCCATTAAGTGAGCTGCGAGATGAAATTTCAATAAATAATCTTAGAAAACATGACTAGTACGTCACTGCAGTAAAATTATCATAACACTAATGTTACACCACCACATTTAATTTTTATTACTTAATGCTTAGCCTGTATCTTAACCCTTTTGTTATTTCTTGAGTGTTTTGCTTAAATAATCAGCAATATGCCTTGGTGATTAATTTTACTTCCATTTAAAAGAAAATGCTATTCTCTCAAACACTACATTAATGTGATGTAATGTAATACATAGCCAACTTTACTACAGTGCAGTTTCATTGTTCACCTACTTCATCATGTAAGAATATGACCTACTGTATTAAAATACATATTTTAATGCCATATTGTGCTATTTATTAATAAATGACAAACACTTGCGACATTTTTACGCCCACAAAGGCCTATATATTACAACATTATTTCCAATGTGCAATGTAGTTTACGTAGTAGGGTGTACTGTGCCGAAATAATTTTTCCTATAGGTTTCTACGTATTTTCAATTGTGGTTGCACACACCAAATATAAGTTGAAAGTTGGATATTAAGGCTTGGCTTATAATTTCACTTTTTACGTAGCAATTNATAATTTCACTTTTTATGTAGCAATTTTCAAGTTACACGTCCATGTAAACTGGCTATACCTCAACTGATGTGTTTCAAAAAGACATTATGATAGTTTCATGTATATGTTCCGTAAAGAAAAGCTTGTCAGTGTGAAACGTGACTGTACCACAGGATTCTTTTTATTTTTGCAATGCCATCTGCTGAAGTATTAAACTACCTTGCAAAGTACTGTCCTTTTTACCAGAAATGGTAGACACATGGATTACAAAGTTAGGGTGCGTATAAAGAAAATAAAAATTAAAGAAAGATTTTTAAAAAGTAGATGTACAGTAAGCTACATAAATAATGTAATGTTTTACTACAATGGGGAGTTAACTTTAAACCCTAGATGATGAATAACTTGCAGAATTTAGGTACACGTACTAAAGCAAATAATTTTATCTGTAAATTCTTTCATATTTATACATTGTTGGAAATTTTAAATTATGTTTAACAGAAGTATTAAACTGCTTGCATGAAGTGATTAATGTATCATTAAATTACAAATTCAATTGTTGCTATTATTATCATGATCAATGCGCACATATATGAATATCATTTCTGCACACTTAGTTGAATTTAATTATGAAGGTTATTGCCATATAATATTGATTTCAGAGTTCAGATTAGACATGTACATAAAATTTCCACAATATTTTCTTAGCCACGAGATAGTTATAATACAGAAACACATATAAAACTTTAATTTTAAGAGTTGAATTTAGTAGGCTACATTTCTTATTTCTTTTAAAAAAAAAAGACTTACCCTTGACTGTTGGCTGGAATGTAAATTTTCCAGTGGTATAGTCAAAACAACCATTTCTATATTAAAACGTCTGTTACTTGTACATTGTATCCTATTAAACCTTTTTAAAACCACCGACAATAATCACAGCACAATAATGCGTCTATACGAACACAGTTAATGTCAGAAACTGCCAGTCCAACAAATTCATCTGGTGGCCCTTGGCCTAATGTGCATGATGTCATGCGCTCAGAATTTGTCAGCGCACGGCAGACCTTCTCTATATAGTCGGTGTTATAGTCCATAAGTGTATAAGAAGGCCATTTTCTGACAGGTCTGCGAAAGTAGCGCCACTGTTTACGTCTGACTACATGTGACTATGTATCCTTCCGCCATCAGCTGGTCCGTCAAGTCGGGGCTGTATTTTTTATCAACACGCTGTCAACTAATCCACTTGCCATTGTACTGTATGCTAAACAAATTTTAAAATACTTTAAGACTGACATCTGTCTAAAAAAAATAAGTAGGTTATAAAAGTAAAAATATAAAATGTTGCAAATAATTAAATATTTACTAACTCTTTTTCAATTTGTCCGAGATAGTGAATTTGGGTTAACATTTGCGAGACGGTCTGTTGTATCTATTATCACACTTTGGATGTTATAGCTAATATATTTGAGTTGGAAATAAATATGTGACATGGAATAACGTTAGAATTGCTTAAAAACGATTCAGCGTATCTCACTTCCTACGGAAACAAGGAGATGGGTTTCGAGAGAACAATATGGCGTATAATTTACGTAGACGAATGATTACCGGCCGAATATATATGACTTGTACTCCAAATCGTACATGAAATATATGTTACTTTAAAAATTATGCAGAGCTCGTGGAAAAATATAACTATTGGCATTTGTTTGTAAATTCGTTATATATCGCGCAGGAAAGAGGTTCATTTCTGGCTGGTAATACCTCGCATAATATCCGAGAGATCACGCGCACAGCGCGTCACGGCGAAGTTTGAGCCGCTGTTTTTGGATAACAGATAGCGTATTTTTTCAAGTTAATTGTTCTTAGACTACGGGCTGGAAATATATTTCTAATTCGTGTCGTTTCGTCAAATTATTAGAAAAAATTATTCAACAATATTATGCAATATTTCTATATGCTTTTCGAATTAATATTAAGGACGCGTTGAAAGCGAAGTTGGAGAGGGATGATACGACGTGAAAAAACTTTCTGAAGTTAGCACAACTTCAGAAAACTTTTCCGCGTCGTATCGTTCTATTGTACATTTCATTTTGAACACCTATACATAACTACATTATCACGAAGTTTAGTTTTTAACACTAACAACCATTTTTTGTGTCCTTGTAAAATAAAATGCATTAATAAATGTAAGAACTCTTTCTTATACGCGTATTTTCTGCTTTTGTGATGTGCATCGGCAGTGCACTCAGAATAGCCAACGTAATTTTAACTTTTGTTCGTTCGTGCATCAGCTGATACAGGATTTTGTAAATGGCACTTTGTTTGTTTCGTAAACGTTAAGTTGCCGCTCACTGACTGTCAGAAAGTGGCCTTCTTATACCGTATGAACCATACCTGAGGAGGCAGGTGATGTCATCGCAGTCAACTTCTTCATGGATGCTATTGTGGATGTTTGCCTGGCAGCACCATACAACATGCTGGACGTCCTGGCCCAAGCTTTGGAGGTGGAACAGGCAAAGCAGGAGCCAAAGCCCTGGCGTGCAGTATGGGCAGCTACATTGTGTCATGACGAAGATGGGGATCGTATCTTGATGAAGTTGGAGGCATTGTTACCAGAGTGTGTGCTAGGGAGTTCTGCCCTCGTCCACCTAAGTATCGAGAATGTTGGGAGTACCATAACTGGCCACATGCACAACCTTCAAGACAAACCAGTTGCTGCACATCACATAACAAAGATTCTGATTCCTGCTACAGCACCAGAGTTGTGAGAACCCTACCACCTTTAAGCAATAGCTCAGAACTCAGACGCTGGGTATTAGCTCATCAATTTATAACAAAATCCAGGCAGCCCTCGAGCCTCAACATTAGATAATCACAGCTTCAAACCATACTCGTCAGCTATACTAGCAAATTTTCAGTGAAATTATGTGCTGTCCTCTTTGGGTGTGCCTGTTGACAAGTACTTGAATTTCTGTTCTTTTATATATATTTCAATTCTACTTGAATATAAGCAAAAAGCTGTTTCATACATTGGCAGCACATTGGTGAATCGACATTACAGAATCGGTACATCAGCATCATTTTGTGACTTGACACAGCTCTAATTTTTAGGTTATGACGTACAACATATCCTGAAACTCTAGCAGACTAGAATTCATACTTGACATGCAATGCCGCAAGTGCAGGTACATATTCCGTACTTACAGTTTCTTAATTACTACTTTTTTCTTGCTACGAGGTCATAGTCTTTTTACTTCTGTTAACTGATATAAAACAAAACATTGTTGATTATGTTAATGATTTGCAATATTGTGAAACACAAAAACTGAATCTTGTCAATTTTTGTTTTATTTGCCAAATTGTAATAATTTGTGTAACAAACTGAAACTTTCAACACACCCTGAAGTACTTTTTCTTTATGTTCCTAACAATGACTGAAAGTTGAAACTAATATTGATTGTAGTTCAAATTATTACTACAGAAATGTTCCTTGTACGTTGAAAATTCAGATGCCGGCATCCATCTTACATACAGATCTATGACTCCAACCTTATAAAAACCTACAAAAATGACAACCCTGCACTAGTCTACCATATTTTTGCATGTAAAGGTTGCGTGCGTGTATAGGCCGCACTCAATTTTTGTATTGCCGTAAATACTGCCGGGCCTCATCGTTCTAGTGCGGAGGCCAACCAGCATGGCAACAGCAAAATATGGCAATGTCAAACTAATTAGTTTGCCATTGAGTGTGTCCTCGCCTCTGGCTGGCCTCTACCTGCTGAAAAGTGGCAACAGTGCAGTATTCCGCCAGACAGAATAAAGAGCGTGAGTAGATGCAGGGGAGAGGACTTTGACCTTGTCATGCCCTCTGTCGCCACAACCCCTCCCGCCTCTTTTCTTGTAGCTTTCACTTATCAGTGTCGCCCACATGTCGCTTGTTTCCTCCCCTTCCTGCCCTTGTATAGTTTGCCGTTGTCACTCAGTTACTGGTATTGTTGGAGAGTTTTGGGTTGTGCTGTTGGTGTAATAACGTACTTGTATTACTAACGTGTGTGCCAAGCGAGCGTGTTTGTTTACATTATACGCGGCCCATGCACAAAGTTGTTTTTGTATACATGTGAGATATGAGCTATTCATTTGTTAGTTTTTTTTTTACTACCTTAAAAACTAAGTTAAAACATTAAAGTGTTCTGAAGATTGGCAAATTTCTGAATATTTTTTGGGGCAATTTTTTTTAAATGCCAATATCTTGTAAATAAGTTGCACCCCACTTTTTGTCTTTTTTTTTTTTTTAAATATGCGGCCGAAATACGGTATTCAATCTAGTCGAATTTACCAACCAGAAGCCACCAATATAGCCTCAATGCTTGTCTCAAGAAGACCAATCATAAGACCTTTTATAGCTCAATAGTCAATATATTAGTTTTATGGCCTATTGTGTTTAAGGCTTGCTGAATTGTTGTTACAAGTAACCTGTAACTACATATTTACATATGAAAAGTAAAATAATAAAAATGGTTTAGTTACTTTGAAAAATTTCTTTTATCCTTTGAAGCCATCCTTTTCCCTGCGAATGAATGCCATTGTAGCAATAGCATCACTTTGTCCTGCATGATTCTGAACTGATGCTTCGTGGACTCTCATAAAAGGATTGATTTTCTTCTCTTCACCTACAACACAATCCTGTTTAAATTAAGAAAAACATACAAAAATATTTACTTACATTAATAAATATTAAGTATATTAAAAAACAATGTAATTACCTATTGTTGAAGGCACAGTTGGTTCTCCTTTGACTCTTTTCATTTTCGCCCATGTTATTTTGTTCTTTATGTCTTCGTTATCTGGTTCAACATGCTCAGCAAACTTTAGATTTGCTAATGTGTACTCGTGACCACAAAACACACTCTGTAACAATGGAAAAAAAAGTTTTAAGACCATTTCACTACAAGTTGCCATTAGGACGAAAGACAAACTTAACGTGCACTTCAAAATCTTACTGTTTCTTCTGGTAGTGATCCCAGAATCTCTATCAGAGCCTTGTACATCTGCTCCGGCGTCCCTTCGAAGAATCTTCCACAACCAGCAATGAAAAGTGTGTCCCCTGAGCACACAACAAGCATTAACTTCAAACATACGTACTGGAACCAGTCAATAGCTGGTGATGCATCTTACATCACAAAACTAGAGAACTAATGATAGTGTAAGGGCCACAAAAAAATTTTTAGTGTCTGCAAATTGCTGTACATACACACTCACAAAACAGTTGATTTCTATAACCATTAAACTTGCCAAAAGATGAATTCTCACTCTAATGATAATTATATCGCAGCAATAAATTTTTTGAAACCGAGTCACAATGTGAATACATGGAGGTATTTCTTTCATTAAGTTAATAGTATATATTTATTTCTTCACAGATATAAGTGACTTCACGAGTGTAGCACTGTCAGTACCAGAAAACATTCTGCTGATAAGATTATAAGATTAGGCAGTACTTTCAAATATATTGATGAATTCGGCTGGTTATCACCTCGAAAAGTCAACATACTAACACCATTTTTACACTTTTTTATAGTTTAAATCTAAACCAAACCTATATGAATAAAAATTACCAAGTATTTTTGTAAAACAAACTATTTCTATCGGTAACCCCTTACTGTTAGTGATAACCTGTTGGAACCATTTAGCTGCTCGTTCAGTTTATCATTCTGCAGCAAAACATATGCAATAAACTAATGAGCATGGTCAGCCATATCTGTGTTTATTAACTGTAGAACACAGTTTTTATTTTCCCGGTATTTACACTTTCCCATTTGTGCAAAGTTTTTTCCAGGTCCAATTTATTGAGTGGTTATTTTGAAGCAAATGTTGCGAATCTGCTTTGTGTTTAAAAATGTGTATATCTGCTTCATGATTAGATAGTGAAAATTTTACTGTTCGAAATACTGTAGTTGGGTTAGTTCCTTGTGGTAACGATTGCAATCTCCTTTTGTATATACTTTGAGGTTAAGTCTTACATATTAGCGTAGGCTAATTATTGAAAGAAAATGTGACATAGTAAACACATTTCTATAATATCATTATTATCTTACTAATTTTTCTATTAAATTTTACCCATAGGAAGAGTGTATTAAAAAAGAAAACTAAGGACAACAGACCCAAGGTAACTTAAATTAATTTTAAACTTTCCCTCAATATACACTTTTTTACTTTGTTCCCTTGAAAAGTGTAAAAATAGGGTTTCACTGTACTATGTCCTTTAATCAATAAGCGAACTTGTTCAAGAATCCAGAGTTTATTATAATGATTGAATGATTTTAGCAGATTTAAAATTTTTGAGTGTTTCATGCTTTCCAATTTAAAAATAAGTTGATCACAGTAGGTTATTGTTTGACAATGGTGTTCGTTTACAACTCAGGGTTCCACATAGCTGTTCTATTTTTTTTACAGTTTAAAAGCCCAAAAAATTTAAATTGTGATAAATGCAATTTTTTTTTTTGCAAATTTAAACTATAATTGTAATTGTTTTCCTAAATTTCATTTAAAATGCAATTTTTGTGATTTTTGTATAAAATTCAGAAAAACCTGCAAAAAATGGCAGACACAGTAAAGGTTGGTTTACGATTCAAAACTGAAGAATTAGACCAACTTATGACTCAATATGTACACGGAAAATATGTTTACGATTGATTTAGCAACAAAAGCAGCTGATATAGCCCTTAAAAATGCACAAGAGCATATATATATATATATATAACAAAAAATATCGGTTCCGGTACCGATTCTACAATTTAAATATTGGTTCCAGTATTCGGTTCTATTTTGAATACTTGCATTTTGCTTGCAACTTCCATTCAACCACTGCAGGTAAAATTCATTAAATGTTTTATTTAACCTACCGAAGAATAGAACAATAACAAAGTGTGAAGATATGATTTAATGTATATAGATAAACTTGTATTAAATTTATTTAAGGTTAGTAAATATGTAACAATTCTTCTTTTTCTTTTTTCTTTTTTTTTTTTACATTAATAGGTGATGATTGTGATATGTTTGGAAAATACTTTAACTAAATAACTTCAGTGCTAAAAGTCTAAACATTAAAAGAATGTCAACAACTCCAGCAGGCGACCTGCTTCCTTTTTGCACATAATTTTAACTTAAGAAATCGATGAGTGTATATTATTAGTTTTACCCTTAAAGTTACAAAACCATAAAAAAAAACTACATACTGTTTACGAAATACGAGTCATAAAACTCCAAGAGCTGCGTTAATGACCTTCATTCTCAACCTGCTAGCAGTGGTTGTTATCTCTTCGAGCGCATCTCTGAGTGAGTAAGCGAGGTCTGGAGATAATCTAGGGTTGCAATGGTGACATCATATTACTGTTTGTGTTGACGTGCAACTGATAAAACTTCTCGAAGTATAGTCAATTATGCCGACAGTCTTTCCCTTACTGCATAGCACGGTCGGCACAATATACATTTACAAGAGCACAATATACATTTACAAGAGCGGTGCTGAAATATTATAGATAAGGTTCACAAAGTACCGTATTGCAGAATGTATAGGCTGTAAATTTTTACAAAAAAACAACTAAAAGTGGGGTGCAGCTTATTTACGAGATATTGGCATAAAAAAATTCTTCCNAATCAATTATGTCGACAGTCTTTCCCTTACTGCATAGCACGTCGTCGGTACAATATACATTTACAAGAGCGGTGCTGACATATTATAGATAAGGTTCACAAATACTGTATTTCAGAATGTATAGGCTGTAAATTTTTACAAAAAAACAACTAAAAGTGGGGTGCAGCTTATTTACGAGATATTGGCATAAAAAAATTCTTCCCCCTAAACCATGTTCAGAAATTTGTCAACAAACAGTAGGATCTAATGTTTTAATTTAGTTTCTAAGGAAGTCAAAATAATAATTAATGAATAGCTCATAATTGTGTTTAAAAGCGTATGGGTCGCACCATACTTCAGTCTGCCTCTCGTTGACTGTTCTGCTTCGTATCACCTCCAGCCGCCGTCCAACTGGCTCGCTTACTTTCACATTTTTTCTTTCTCCCTCTCGCTTGGCATCCTTCCTTTCACCCCCTCCCCAGGTAAACACCACAGCCGCCCAACGCCAGTCAAGTTTGCTCGATCCCTTTCTTTTCTTTCTCCCTCCTTCCTCCTCTTTTTTTGTTTGTCAAGCTGTCTCTCTATCTCTGGTTGACTCAGCCAGCCAGCGGCAGCTGTGTGTGTGTGACGCCGCACGCACACATGCACCATACCATTGCCTGCCCGGCAACAGCTGGCCGAGCAGGTAGGCTATGCACAGCGCACATGTTCCGCAATTCAAACGCAGTGTTGAGGCATGTTGACATAAATACAAAAGTTTTATTTACGTGGAATANTGAGCCAACCAGCGGCAGCTGTGTGTGTGTGTGTGACGCCGCATGCACACATGCACCATACCATTGCCTGGCAGGCTACGCACGGCGCACATGTTCCGCAATTCAAACGCAGTGTTGGGGCATGTTGACATAAATACAAAAGTTTTTATTTACGTGGAATACTGCGCTGTTGCCACTTTTCAGATAGCGGAGGCCAGGCAGCGCTGCAACGATAACACTCAACAGCAAATTAATTAGTTTGATGTTCTCATAGTTTGCTGTTGCCACACTAGCACGATGAGGCCCGGCAATATTTAGGGGAATACAAATATTCAGTGCGTTCTATACACGTCAAAATATGGTACATTTACACCAACACGTTAGAACACTAAATTCTGAAAGTCCACTAAAACCAGTGGCACGTGTCGCACATTGCCATTAGTCACTGTCACATGTGTCTTTATGCAGCTGTGGCACTTGGGCCGGCTGTCTCTTCATCCTGCAGCTTGTTTACCAGCTAGCGTGCATGTACAGTCTGGAGTGAGCAACGAAAAACTTCTCGTGAGCGCGGGAAAGTTATGGCACAACTTNCACTAGCACGATGAGGCCCGGCAATATTTAGGGGAATACAAATATTCAGTGCGTTCTATACACGTCAAAATATGGTACATTTACACCAACACGTTAGAACACTAAATTCTGAAAGTCCACTAAAACCAGTGGCATGTGTCGCACATTGCCATTAGTCACTGTCACATGTGTCTTTATGCAGCTGTGGCACTTGGGCCGGCTGTCTCTTCATCCTGCAGCTTGTTTACCAGCTAGCGTGCATGTACAGTCTGGAGTGAGCAACGAAAAACTTCTCGTGAGCGCGGGAAAGTTATGGCACAACTTTGCGACGTTTGAATTTTTTTTTTTGGAAAATTAGTTCCGGATGAGGGGAGTTCCGGTGGAGGGAATTCCGGTTAAGGGGTTTTCTACTGTACTAAATTATTTCCGCCGGTGTGGGAGGTCGCTAGGTGATGTTCCTCTTGCAATGCCAGTTTAAAAGACGTGAAGATTAAATAAACAAACCACTGCAGCGCTGCTATTTCTTTCTGTTTGTCTGTGAAACTGTTCGTGGCTCTGCAGATTTTAAGATTATATGTGGACTGTTTAATTTGAAGGATAAATGAAAGTACAAAGTAAATAAACCAAAACTTTACTTTATTTAATAGTGGTGTGGCGCTTTTAAAGTTTCATGTTTCTACCGATTGAGTAAAACCGAGTTGTAATTTCCAGTTGCCAATACTGACAGCCAGAACGTTACAAGAGGAACAGTTCTTTAAATACACATGAATATTAATTGGATACGATTCCATGGCACAAAATAACCTATAACTCAAATGTAAATACATTTTCACCCCCAAAAACAATTGTTGCTGTGCTCTGATTGGCTCTTCGTCTTGAATTGTACTTAAGATACAAAATCACTTCATCTTAAGTCAGGCCTAGAATGCACACAACACGCAAATTGCAGCCAATACCCTTGAAAACAATGAGTCATGCTCTAAGCAGACGGTCTGCTGTTGCTGTTAACTCAATCGTCAACCCACCTTAAAAACTCCAAACTTACAAACAGCAACATGGTCCTGCCAACATTTTATTATTTTATAGGTTATTTAACCTCTAGCATTTTTTTCTTGGTTTACATTTGCCGAACTCCTTTGTGACAAACTATCAAAGCCATTGAAAATAAAAAAAATTACCAATCTAATTAGTCACAATGTTTACAAAAGTATTTTTTTTAACACAGTATTATTTTTATAAACTGTTTGCCAACACGTATAAATGTAAGCAGTTGTGTGGTGACAATGTCACAGATATGTATGTACTGAGAAGATGGAAAACACTCCATTGATAATGGCATCTTCCAATTACTGCACTGAAATGCATTCTGTGCACATTGGCTAAGTGCAGCGTGTTCCAGTTCGTCTGCTATCGCATCGAGTATGGTCATTTCCTATGTTCCAATCATTGACCAAAGGTGAGGTAGACAAATTCTTCATCCTCTGTGCATGTGCACTGACCTACCCCAAACCAACACAACTGTCGAAGTCACACGTGTTTGTTTACATCTTAATTTTCAAAAGTCAAAGCGCTTTAATATGAATAAAATACTTTTACCAATTTTAACTTACTCTGATTGCATTACAAATTGGTTAGAGGAAGTATACAAACATTTCAAAGTTCTTGTTTACATAAACAGTGTTCTAACANAAGCGCTTTAATATGAATAAAATACTTTTACCAATTTTAACTTACTCTGATTGCATTACAAATTGGTTAGAGGAAGTATACAAACATTTCAAAGTTCTTGTTTACATAAACAGTGTTCTAACACTGAATTCTATTCACGTCATTTACG
Organism: Clitarchus hookeri; assembly: GCA_002778355.1. Classification (NCBI taxonomy): domain Eukaryota; kingdom Metazoa; phylum Arthropoda; class Insecta; order Phasmatodea; family Phasmatidae; genus Clitarchus; species Clitarchus hookeri. Next base: position 41,768 of record NQII01002450.1, on the reverse strand, counting down.
ATACCCGTGTTGGCAATGTAGCAATTCANATTGATAATGGCATCTTCCAATTACTGCACTGAAATGCATTCTGTGCACATTGGCTAAGTGCAGCGTGTTCCAGTTCGTCTGCTCTCGCATCGAGTATGGTCATTTCCTATGTTCCAATCATTGACCAAAGGTGAGATAGACAAATTCTTCATCCTCTGTGCATGTCGTGACTGGATGGGGTTTGGTTGTGTTGACAGCTTCAGTGTGCACATTGTTTACATCTTAATTTTCAAAAGTCAAGCGCTTTAATATGAATAAAATACTTTTACCAATTTTAACTTATTCTGATTGCATTACAAATTGGTTAGAGGAAGTATACAAACATTTCAAAGTGCTTGCTTACATAAACAGTGTTCTAACACTGAATTCTATTCACGTCATTTACGATACCCGTGTTGGCAATGTAGCAATTCAANTTACATAAACAGTGTTCTAACACTGAATTCTATTCACGTCATTTACGATACCCGTGTTGGCAATGTAGCAATTCAATATTAAGATACAGAGTTTGGTTCTGCATAGTCAGCAAAATCACTCTACTTATATTCACTCTGTTGTTATAATTGTCTATTGCACTGAAAAACTGCATACAGAGTGCAACTTTTGTTTCACTGTCTCCAAGAGTCAGTACAGCAGTTTGAGAGCAAATGTGGCCAACATAAAAGCAGTCACTTCAGGCAATTACACGATAATGACACTTTTATAGTTTTCAGGGCATACTCAATGCAAATCCAGTGTAGTTAAATGGAAGGTCATCTCCAAAGATCAAAGTATCCAAGTGTTTTTTGTTGTTACAAGTAAAATATACACATTCATCTTATGAGGGGGTTGGTCACTCTAATTATTTGCATCCACATCTTAGAGTTCAGGAATGTTAACCAGTGAAAAAAAATCTACCCTGTTTCAAATAGCAATTTTTTACAGTTAAGAGTCATGAGTACAACACAGCAGATGTAATGCCCTTCACATTTGGAGATACACTTTTATTTCTGTTAATACTTTTGTTGTCAAATTATTGAAACATGCAACCTTTGATGACGAGACTAAAGATTTTTTTTAATTGGTACAGTAAAAAATTACTATTCTAAGATCAACAAAAATTTACATTTTTAGCATTATTTATGTAGCAATTTTCGTGGGACCATGGAAAATAGTTACATGCAAATTTGATGGATGTTCCATTATACGTGTAGACCTAAACACACTAATGTGTACCTATGTTAACACTTACTAAATAAATGTTTTAACCTACCCACTGTTACGATGGTAAATTGCAGAAAAGCTCACATCTTTCCCAAATGCCAATGTAACACGCAACAAAGAATCAGTTCCTTGCCATGAAAGTACCCTGCATGAGCTCATTACAAAACTAATATAGTAGGTATACAGGTTATAGTGAGTAACTTGGCACATTCAGAGGAGCAGTGTAGAACTCAAGTACCGGTGAAGACAGCGAGGCTCCCTGTGGGTGACTGGATGAAGTAGCAGATGTGACCGGAGGTATGGCAGGGTGTGTAAAGGCAGTGCACCTTCAGTTCCCCAATGTGGAACTCATCTCCGTGCTTGACCTGTTTGGTCAGGGCTCCGATCCTCTCATCACCACCGTACACTTCAAGGCCGGGAAACTTCTTTACCATTGCTTCATTGCCCCCTGCATGGTCCCTGCAACACATCAACATTACCCATTCTGAGCCTTGTCTTGGATACTGAAAATACTGGACAAAAGTTACATTCATTCTAATGGGGCTACCAGTGGCTGGCATATTAATAACTACCCAAATAAAATGGTAAAAAAAGGCACAGTGAAAACATACAGTTACAAAAAAAATGTGTTAAAATAATGTACTTGGTTATGCAAAACAACTAAAGAACACTAGATGTATAATGCTATCTTAAATGTGGCTATCAAAGTAAATACTCTAGTGATGAATATTTATTAACTCCAAGCAATTTTTATAACTTTAAAAAGAAATTCACATACAAAATATTACACAATATGTTTTTTATCTTTTGTAATGCAGTGGTACAGTGCAACATTTTGACTCTGAAAATACATAATGGCACAGGCCCTCACCCTAAGTACTAAGATGGGTGACTCAGATTTTTCTATCTAAACAAATGTAAATACTTCACAGGNCTTCACAGTTAAAAAGCTTATTGTTTACATATTTCATGTAATTGTAATTGTTGCTATAACAGAGCAAAGGTACACAGTATTATAATGTATTGTAATGTGCATGTTACTTCTGCAAAGCCTTGTTCAAAAATTACATTTAAAAAATCAACACACTAAAATGGTGCTGTCACATATGTTTCTTGCACTGGGAATCGTTGTGTTAAATTTAGCAGCCTCGTGATGGGAGAAAACTCTCACCATGGAGCTGGTGTTATGTGCTTCTGAACAGTGCAAAGAAAAGCTATTGCACCACTGCTAACTGCAACACATCCAGCAGAATACTGCACCCAGCTTGATAGTGGGACAGGCTTGAAAAGACTTGGCTGCTGACATTCTGCGCAGTACATACATTAGGCAAAAATTTAAACATGGCTTGCTTCTTCAAATTTTATAAATTTGAAATATTTCCCAATGAATGCCAGGCATCTCTGTCTCTCATGACACTATGATACTGTTTACAACTGTACAAACTGTGGAAACTAACATAAAATTGGAAACCCTGTTGTTTAATTGTTATAATCTGTTGTATGAAATTAATGGCATATTTTTTTTTTTTTAAAGAATAATTAATAAATCTGTTTAAAATTTAAGTAGATGAACTCTATACCATTTAGCTATGCAATCTACTGTATAATTATAACTGAAACCAGAGCAAAATTTATCATGCATCAGATTAAAAATATTATTTTGTACCTTCTTACTTTTGATCAATAAGAGTGAAGTTATTTGAAACCATAAAGCAATATTCAAGTTCGGATATATCTGGAAATAATAATTCACAATTATTCATATTTTGATGCTAACATAGTCTGACAAGGATACACATAAAATACCAATACCCTAAACCCAAGCTGACTTGGCTATCACTCGACTGTAAACATGGTAACTGAAGTTTGCAGGCTGAATTTTCCTGGTGAAAGTAATTGCTGATTTTTTTTACGGTAGACTTAATTTGGTGGACAACACCACTGAGAAACAGCATTTACATCTTGTATCATAAAATAAGGCTCCACAGATGATAATATGGTGTAATTGCAGTTAATACTAATTTTTGGGGAACATTTAATTTTATTTTTGTTCTATTACAAAAGAATAGAATATTTTCAGTATTTCAGACATTTTGACAGTGTTGATTTTTGTGTATTTGCAATGAGTTTGCAGTTGGTTATGTAAGCGCAGTTTGGCCCGTGTGGGAAAGTGGTTGCGACAGGGTTCGCACCAGTGCCCAAAGGAACTCTTTGTACCACGCGATGCTCTTATTAGATAGTGATCAGGAGGTGCAATAACAACAAAGTCTGTTCACAATAAAGTGGGCACTTTTGAAAGCCCTGCAAAGTTTCTACATTTAGCCCATTGGTTGCATATCTTTCTATCAAAATAAACACTGCCATGTGACTTTCAGCTAGTGTTTTCATCAGTTAACACATATATCAACTGTATACTCATTAAATAAACAACTAAAAGAAAGAAATATTGCGATGAGCACTGTAAACACATACATGTAAATTTCAGTAAATAATGGTTTGCGAATGCTGACTAATCATTATTTTTCTCCTTGCATATAAATTAATGCCTTTGATTGCTATCAATACTTCCAAGGTCATAAGAAAATATGTCAAAAGAGTTAAACATTATACTTTTTTCACATTATAAAAATCACTAAGACGTTTTGAATGTTCAACTTTAAAAGGGCTGAAAAGCTGAAATGCTTTGCCATTAAACCCAGGCTACATTCACAATAGCACACAATTAGCACATAAATAACACAGGAGCACACGCACATGGCAGCTTTACCCTGCTACATTAGTACAGAACACAGGCTACTGGAAATTCTTCCAGAGTGCATTGTGTTTACTTTGGCAGCATCATTTTCTTATAGTGAAATGTGAAGTGTTTTACGAAAGCACGAATGAAGTTGAAAATTCCTGTGCGCCGAGACGAGTGTTATTTTTCTGTGTGTGTACCGTGCGCCATTGCAGCTGATACCCTTGATTAATGCAGGTTTAATTTTTGTGCCTCTGTGCTATTAGAGTAATATTGCTAATGTAGCCTAGGCTTTATACGTACATGTCATACCCTTTAGAAAGGAACGCTTTTAGATAATACAGTGTATTTACTCCTTCATAAGAAGACAATGTGCGTTAAACAATCATTAAACATGACCTAAGAATTAGGTTTAATAACATTTGCAAACAGAATTACAATGCATAAATACCTCACAAAGTAATATTTTAATACAAAACTACGCATAAGAAAATGGCAGGCATTGCTACGCAGCAATTGGCATGATGTCGTGATACTAAATAGCTGAAAAGAATTGATCAAAATGCCTGCACTGATGCGAATGTAACTTCAACAGAATACGAAAAACATAATACTTAGGTGATGACAATGTATTTCATGAAACTGCATCCACACACTTAATGCAGAATCTAATTTCACCCCAAATTGCTTACCTTAAAGTTTAATAGTGGAAGCCAATACTTACCGTTTGATATATCAGTTCTAACAAATTAAACCATTCCGATAAACGTTATAATACTGTTTTAACGTGTTTGTAACACTCAAGGAATGTTTCATGTAGAGTATAAAATATTTTCATGGTGTTATTGTTTCAAAACAAGTGACATACATGCTGAGGTATTAACTCGTAAACTGGGAATCCCGTAAATACTAAATAACACACACACATTTATATGAATTTCAACACAGATCACAATTATAACAAAACACACTTTTGAAGTTTCTTCAAGTTTATTTGAGGTTCAACATTCATACATACTTAAACTGCATGAAGTTTCACATTTTCCAGGTTGGAATGTTATATGAATTTCCNGTTCACATTTTTGGTTGGAATATTATATGAATTTCCAAGAATATTTGGGACAAGACATTACGTGGAGATACAGCAGAAAGCAATAACAAATGCCACTTCACTCAGAAATTTGTATAAAAAAGGTTTTATTTATTACGTTAATGAACACTTTATTTCAGAAGTTACAAACTGACACTGAAATTCACGTTGGTCGCAAAATATTTTGTTGACACACGTGCAGACTGGGGAAAAAAAACCCAATGAACGTTGCATCAGCCAGGTGATAATGTGAAAGAGTTAAAAACATAATGTGTTGCAAACACACCAAATTACATTCTTATTTACATACAACAAAAAGAAACTGAATTGCAGATGACAAAAATCTTTAACTGTAGGACTAGTAGGAGATCAAAACATGGAACTATTTCTCAAAGTTCGTTGCCAACTTAACTCTGAGTATTGCTGTCACTGCTTACGTTAAAATATATGCAGTTATGGGCATTAATTTTTTTCATAGGTTGATTTTAAGAGTGCTTAATCTTGAACCACCTATAGTATTGCATAATGCCCTTATTTGGGTACGTTTGAGGTGCAATGGATGTGAAGGGTGGGGGTGGAGTGTTATGACGTAAATTTATAACGGATTTTGCGACGCTGTTCTCATAATCCATCAGGCTCGTTGAATTGCAAACTGTTTTGTGTGTCTGCTGTGTAAAGTGCATGAACTGTATAAACATCAATCAACCTCAGAGAAAAATTTATATTGTGTTTGTTTTTTAAAACAGCTACTTTATTTGAAAAATTTTCACATGCTTCTNTAACCTCAGAGAAAAATTTATATTGTGTTTGTTTTTTAAAACAGCTACTTTATTTGAAAAATTTTCACATGCTTCTATTTACCGACTGAGTGACTTGAGCTGAGTTTCAGTTGTCTCTTGTTTCTGATGGCAGCAACATTAAAAACATAGCCAACCCATCCTTGGGGCGAAGATTTTCTACACACTGCAACAAGACAAGGCGATGAAACGGCAGTTACAGACGAGGCAGCGAGCTAGTCTGCAACGAGATAGCAGTTACAGACAACGACAACAAAGGATCCAGGGACCAGATATTGGAATCCAGTCACTAGAATGCCTGTTCCAGCATCTTACCACGGTAAACGTCAACAGTCCAAGCCTAGGGATTCACCAATGAAGCCATCAGATTCCACGTAAAGTTGTCACTAGTTTGGTTTATTTTTTGTTTAGGTTGTACGTGCACTGTAATTATTTCAGTGTTTATATTATATTTGGTGGTATTTTACAGTTTTAAAAGGGCATCGAACAAGGGTTTAAGCAGGAATTAGGGCAAATTAGGAAACATACAAGAAAAAGGTGTCAAAAATTAAAGAGTTAGTAACAAGGCTAAAAAATTGTGAGGTTGAGACAGAAAAGATAAAATTGGGAAATGCACCCACGTCAGCTGACCCTGTTTCTAATAATCAAAATATAGATGTAATTGTACACAACCAAAATTGAGGTTAAAACAGACCATAGCAAAGTAAAAAAAGAGTTTACCACTGAATGTAACGTACACAATGAAGTTATTACAGAATGTGAAAGTGTAAACAAAGAGGTTAGTGAACGTAAATTTGAATTAGAAACGGAAAAGCAGTGCTGAAAAAGAAAAGAAAAAAGAGGGGCAGTATTACTATAGATGGGGAAATGAAAAGAATGAAATACAGTGTGAGAATGGTATTGAGGAGAAGAAAAAGAAATGCAATGTGAGAATGCCAGGGAAAAAAGAAGAAAATGTATATCAGTCTGCAATTTTGTGAAATATGATTTCATATAGTTTAATTGTTACAATATTTTTCATGTACAGTAATTAAAATTGTGATAATGTAAGGTAATGTGATTTTATCACAGAAAGCCATGTATTTTTTGTCTTATGCAAATATTTTGATAATGGAGAGAGCATGGCAATATTTCATTCTAGCTGAAGTTATATTCAGGTAACTAGAGACATTTACAATAAATTTTATGTGTACATAAATTGTAATCGCCATCATAATTTGTAACTGATTCCAATGTTCATACATAGACTGAAGTGAACTACAACATCAGTATGACAGTGTCCATTGCAAAGTGTGAACATTATTACTTAATTGCTGTGGTGAGTCTAGTCTCAACATGTACTTACCTTTTACTCATTCTGTGCTGAACTTGTCACTATTGCAACTGGCACAATTCATTGTAAATTTATTTATATTTTAATTTTATTTTGCAATNTTGTGCTGAACTTGTCACTATTGCAACTGGCACAATTCATTGTAAATTTATTTATATTTTAATTTTATTTTGCAATCCTTCCACGATATGAAAGAGTATCACAGCTGATAAAATAATAATTTAAAAAAACCCATGATGTAAGGGATAAACACTGCATCAGCAATAATTCAATTTATTAATCTAATACATTTTTTAATGAATTTTGGAGGAAGTTGTCAGTGCGAAAAAGGTTTAATTTAGTAATCTCTTTCTCCCATTTTAAAATATTGGTATAGTATAATTACTGCATACTGAAATATCTCTGGAAAGATTCTAGTGTTCAACATTCCATTACATACACATCTATTTGTATCATTAATTTGTTTACTGCAGAACTTTGCAAGATTGTTACTTTTTCTCCATAACCGAAGAAATTTTTGTTTTTGTAGAATGTTGCTGATGGGTAACTGAACCATGAATAAACCTAATTGTAAATATAATAATAATTTATAAATTATATTTAATGTCATTTGGAAAGGTATGAATTACCTGAATCATTTAGAAATAAACAGTCTAATACTCAGATGTCATTATTTTTGTTAATGCTGTCTTGGGAGTCGCAGAAGAGTCAAACATTTTTCTCATTTCCCCCAATTATTATATCAGTTCCGCGCTATTTAGAAAATTCCTCAAATACCTGCAAGGTTCAAATTTTAGACCCAGGCCATTTCATATCTAAAAATAGATACCACCCCCCTAGCAGACTTGCTAACTTTTCAGAAACCCTATCAGTAAAACTCTTGAAATTAATTTTTTATGCACCTGCTCACACACACTAATACGGGTATGTACACTTCACTGTGTCTAGCTCTTTTTAAAGATGTTACAGTGGCTTTCTTGGCTCTGCACAAGAATGAATCACAAAATTTTTGTTCAAAACATATGCCGGGTCTGTTACATTTTAATATGCTCATTGATTCGAGATACTTGTTCGGCAGCTGTGGCCTGAATTTATTTCAATTTTTCGTCACTAAGCTGAACACACGCTCAGATTCGGCATTGCTTTGTGGTATTGTTGGCACAGACAGCATAACTTTTGCCAACCTGTCAAACGTTTTCTCTGCTTCACTCAGGGTTGTAACAACATTTGATGTTCAATTTCCAATAACAATTTCGCTATTCTGCAACTGGTTTTTAATAGCATGATAGTCAACTACACATTTTAGTGACATTATTTACCACATTTGGTTTGACAAATTTAGAATAGAGTTCCTGTAAAAGACCACATAATAACTTCCTCAAAATATGTATTCGAGGAGTAAATGATTGTAAAATAACATNTAGAGTTCCTGTAAAAGACCACATAATAACTTCCTCAAAATATGTATTCGAGGAGTAAATGATTGTAAAATAACATTCACCTTTTCAAATTAAGGGATTACTTGAAGAAGGAATAAACAAAAAACCTTGCTCTTCATTGGAGCATACACAAACATAACTTTTCGTTAATTATGCAGTTTAGGGGCTTTTCTAAATAAAATAAAAACCCGAAAAGTGGTATATTTCCACTCTACTAATTATGCAGAACACGAATATACTAGGGTCATAAACATAGGACTAATTTCATAATATGTGCCCACCTAACCTAACAGAACCTAACCCCACGATGAGTGAATCAGTATTTTACATTTTTAAACTAACCTAGGATTGTAGAGTTTTAAACTAACCTAGGATTGTAGGGTTTTACACTAACCTAGGATTTTTNTAGAGTTCCTGTAAAAGACCACATAATAACTTCCTCAAAATATGTATTCGAGGAGTAAATGATTGTAAAATAACATACACCTTTTCAAATTAAGGGATTACTTGAAGAAGGAATAAACAAAAAACCTTGTTCTTCATTGGAGCAGACACAAACATAACTTTTTGTTAATTATGCAGTTTAGGGGCTTTTCTAAATTAAATAAAAACCCGAAAAGTGGTATATTTCCACTCTACTAATTATGCAGAACACGAATATACTAGGGTCATAAACANAAAATAAAAACCCGAAAAGTGGTATATTTCCACTCTACTAATTATGCAGAACACGAATATACTAGGGTCATAAACATAGGACTAATTTCATAATATGTGCCCACCTAACCTAACAGAACCTAACCCCACGATGAGTGAATCAGTATTTTACATAAAATTTGATTGGATCCTAACATCGGTTTTACACTAACCTAGGATTTTTTGGGTTTTACACTAACCCAGGATTTTTCGGGTTTTACACTAAACTACAAATTTAGGATTTTAGGGATTTAAAGGAACCGTAAAACACTCCAAANCGGGTTTTACACTAAACTACAAATTTAGGATTTTAGGGATTTAAAGGAACCGTAAAACACTCCAAAAGAATATCAATTCACTCACCTAGGTAAGCGGCTGGTATAATTCCTCTGTCAACGGCCAATTCAACCTTACCTCACTCGATAAAACACCTTAATCCACTAAAACGCCACATACGCGAATATTACGCANCTTAATCCACTAAAACGCCACATACGCGAATATTACGCACTGAAGCACTCGTTTATAGCCGAATAATATACACTGAACACTCTTTCATAGGCGAATATAATGCACAGAAGCACTCGTTTTTGCTTTCTCCGTTTTAAATCCACCGGATTGGGACGTTACGACTCATCACGGCAAAGACGCAATGGCTACTGAAGTTCAAAATTTTCCGTTAACAACACCACATGGTGACGTAACAATACCCAGGAGTCAATACGGCGATGGCAAGAATCATGACGTCACCACAAATCATTGCACCCGCAGTAAACAAAGCAGCAGATTACTGGCATTTTAAACTCAAATCTACAACTCAAACTTTGCACTATTCTGCTGATACTTCTCCAGACGAGCACAAGAAGCTGGAGAATAGCGTCCAAATTTGGTGGACTGGTACGAAGGTAGTACCAGAATGTTGAGGAGATGAANACACAAGAAGCTGGAGAATAGCGTCCAAATTTGGTGGACTGGTACGAAGGTAGTACCAGAATGTTGAGGAGATGAATAGTTGAAATAAAACTTTGAGTGAAACTTCAAAAGAAACTTTGAATAAAAGTTGTCCAAAACTTTGAATAATACTTCATCCAAAACAAGATATAAAAGTTTGTGTGAAAGTTTATCCAAAACTTGAATCCTCTGGAGCACAGGAACAAATACAATCTGGAAAAATAATTACTTGTTCCAGTGTCAATAAAACATGGCACGTACTACCGGAGAAAGACTGATGCTGTACTTACCCATCTCGGAGGGAAGGAATGAAACTGCGTAGACTGATTGAAGATAAATCACAAAAATTAAATATCCTACATTATTACTACTAACTCTGCACTATTCTACATGACGCTTCTAAAACTAAATAAACTGCTGATGGGGAAACCATCAGCCAGCAGCAACCTCCCTGAACACGGAGCATACGGCGAACACGTCATGTCGCGACAGTGTCTGTGCAGAGTCTCCTGCGAAAAACGGGTGGTGGCGGCAGAAGGATACAAAATTGCACGCTGCATGTGGGCACACTAAGGTGACAAAATTTAGTTCAGAAGCCATTCCTAGAGAACACTGGGGGTACCGCAAACGGTCCACAACTATACACAAGTGTTCTACAGCAAGAATTACATGTGTTGCACCTCTGGCAAGTATCGCAGACAAGGTTCAGCGCGAAGCGTCCCATGCCTTAGGAAATGCAAGCATGTCAACTAACATCTAGCAGCNAGTATCGCAGACAAGGTTCAGCGCGAAGCGTCCCATGCCTTAGGAAATGCAAGCATGTCAACTAACATCTAGCAGCTAGCTTCCTGCCAGACTTGGCAGTGAAGTTAACTCTGTACTAACTCCAATGCATGAATAATATTCCTGANTAGCAGCTAGCTTCCTGCCAGACTTGGCAGTGAAGTTAACTCTGTACTAACTCCAATGCATGAATAATATTCCTGAAATACCACAACTGCCCTAAAATTGGACTAAATTAACGTTGGCCAAAATTTTCCTAACATGCTGACACAATTAGTCAGAAAAAATATTGAAGTGTATGAAATTAGGTAAAATATTAAAATAATGTGCTACAAAATTTTGGAAAAATTTTACAACNAAAAAATATTGAAGTGTATGAAATTAGGTAAAATATTAAAATAATGTGCTACAAAATTTTGGAAAAATTTTACAACAGCACAGTATATGATTATAAACATGAACAATTCAAATGTAGTTACAATGTCACGAGAAGGATATTTATTGCATATTCTCAGTTTCCTTTATTATTAAAGTTATTGTAAAATATGCTATAAAATAGTACAGCAAGATATGTTTATATATTATGAAATTATTCCAGTGTGCCTATAATAAATTGTTTCTTCATTGCTTTTATTGTAATAATGTTGCTGACCTGTGATATAATGGAAATTTGAGTAATTTTCAACCAATTTTAAAAAAGTGTGTATGAAAAAAAAGCAGTAAAATGGAGTAATATCCACCTCTTTGCTTCATTTAGGTATTTATTTCTTTGATTAATTATACATATCCTGTAGCGATTGATGGTGGTTCTAATGTTTTTATTTACTTTCCTTTTGTGTATTTATGTGTATATTGTAACTGAAGCCCAAGACTGATTTTTTTCTGTGGTTATGCCAATGAGTCATTTTATTGCTTATCTGAGAGAGAGAGAGAGAGAGAGAGAGAGAGAGAGAGAGAGAGAGAGAGAAAGAGAGAGAGAGAAAGAGAGAGAGAGAGAGAGATAGAGATA
>NQII01002450.1:0-28745 GCA_002778355.1 Clitarchus hookeri | reverse complement strand
AGCCTTTGGCAGAAGGATACGAAATGGGCTTGAAAGTAGATCTTTAGCAGGGCTTCAAGAAAGTCTCTTCCAGTCATGAACCGACTATAGTGTTTTCGTGGCAGCAAGCGACGTCACGTGCCGGTCAGGTGCCCGATGCACAGGCAGCTGTCTTGGGAGAGAGAGAAACATCAAGTATTATGACATCTTGCTCGTCAAACAGGAGAGAATGAGAATGAATGGAAAGGCTGCTTTACCCCCTTGCCTTGATCCTCGCCTTTATGGGCACTCTGTGAAAACAGTCCCTCCCTTCCCTTCCTACTTCCATTCCCCCCTGAGACTCTGACCCTGTCAGTGTCAAGTCGGTAGATTGTTATCTTAGCAGGGTGGAGCGTGGGACAAAAACTACAAACTTAGTTTGATAAACAGCGTGAGTTGAGCATATTTTTCACCGAAGCTTTCGTTTCCAGATGTGCTTCATACACCGGAAAACTTTCTATGTTTTGTCTGTCAAATCGGCGGAAAATTATCTGCAAATCCTACATCAGCAGAAGCGCTGATTCGATCAGCATAGGCAAATTCGGCAGAAGCTGATTTAAATTAGCACAGCTCTAAAAAAAACTATTTACGCAAGATAATTTATACATATTTCCATTCAAAGGGAAGGTTAGAAGTTTCATACAGTATGTAGGTCAATCTAAATTAGCTATTTAATTGAGTTCCAAAAATGAACATCTGTGAAAATTTTCTTAATGTTTCGACTTCAGGTCGATGCATGAATAGAATTTCACGAAATTCCATTCATGCATTTAATGCAGAATCCTACTTTTATTATGGTTATTCACAGCCGCTTGGAATGCTAACTGTTTATGTTGGCCCGGATACATTGAAAGGTTGAACAAAATGTCAAGGCACTGTGTCAACAAATTAAAAGTCCACGAGAATATCAAGCAATTTCATTGTGTTATACTAAAAAATAATAAAACATACTGAGGTATCAACTTGTAAACTGTTCTCGACAGTACTGGAAATAATAACACATAACCAATGAAAGTCCATAATAGNATAAACAGTGTGAGTTGAGCATATTTTTCACCGAAGCTTTCGTTTCCAGATGTGCTTCATACACCGGAAAACTTTCAATGTTTTGTCTGTCAAATCGGCGGAAAATTATCTGCAAATCCTACATCAGCAGAAGCGCTGATTCGATCAGCATAGGCAAATTCGGCAGAAGCTGATTTAAATTAGCACAGCTCTAAAAAAAACTATTTACGCAAGATTATTTATACATATTTCCATTCAAAGGGAAGGTTAGAAGTTTCATACAGTATGTAGGTCAATCTAAATTAGCAATTTAATTGAGTTCCAAAAATGAACATCTGTGAAAATTTTCTTAATGTTTCGACTTCAGGTCGATGCATGAATAGAATTTCACGAAATTCCATTCATGCATTTAATGCAGAATCCTACTTTTATTATGGTTATTCACAGCCGCTTGGAATGCTAACTGTTTATGTTGGCCCGGATACATTGAAAGGTTGAACAAAATGTCAAGGCACTGTGTCAACATATTAAAAGTCCACGAGAATATCAAGCAATTTCATTGTGTTATACTAAAAAATAATAAAACATTCTGAGGTATCAACTTGTAAACTGTTCTCGACAGTACTGGAAATAATAACACATAACCAATGAAAGTCCATAATAGNACTGAGGTATCAACTTGTAAACTGTTCTCGACAGTACTGGAAATAATAACACATAACCAATGAAAGTCCATAATAGCGAACAATATTCAAAATATCATTAAATGCACTCTATGTTTCTTCAAGTTTTAAATTATAATAATCAACTTTAATTACACTTAGTGAACACACTGGCCAGACCTGCAAATGACGTGAAATGTTAAAAACTTATAAGTGACCAGAAATGTCAAAATACAGCAAAAAGCAATTATAAAATGCATCACTTCTTTAGCAACAAATATATAAGCTGGGCCAAAATGTTTTATTTTTTCATGTAAATACTTATTTTATATTTGGGGTTACAAACTGCCACATAAGTGACATTGTTCAAGGCACTCATGAAAACTAACAATGGAATGGAACAGACATAGCCACATAAATTCACGGAATTCAAAGCATGTGTACACGGAAATGGAAAAGGTAAAAAATTAATTAATAAATAAACAAAAGTAATGGGTCCGATAACTTGAAACAATGCTTCAGCCTAGTGATGTTATGAATTAATTAGAAATACAAATATGTCATTATTCTGTCATTTTTATTCTTAAGTACATAAAACAAAAATAAAATGATGAATTTTAGGTGTCACTGTTCAATATTGTGTCTGGTAAGGTGTTAAGACCTAAAACAACTACTTATGATTTGCTGCCCCAACTTCAGCTACTGTGAGTGTTGCAGTCATTGCTTAAGTTATGTTTTAAAATATATGTAGTTATAATACAGGGCAGTGATTTTCTCAAAAGTTGATTTCAACACTTTATTGTGAACCACTTATAATATGTTTTTATTTTCAGTCAACAAGAAATGAGATATTTGCTGGTAAACATTATGCNTTTATTGTGAACCACTTATAATATGTTTTTATTTTCAGTCAACAAGAAATGAGATATTTGCTGGTAAACATTATGCCGAAATGTTTCTTGAGTTTGTCAATAGTGTTTGTCCTTTTACTGTGCAATGTTCTTGTACAAGGGTGTTTATGTTTTACATATGCTGTGTACGTTGTGTATAATATGTTTACTCTGATTCTGATTAAACTGATCACTTTTATTTAGACATGAGAGCCCAAACTATAGAAAACTGTTTATTCACCTATCTTGCTATTTGGAAATAGCCTAGCACAGGTCTCCTAGTTTTTCATGTCCTCATTCATTTCTTATTTTCCTATTAACAATGTGAACCTTTCATAATCCCTGCACATTTATTTTCTTTCAAGTAAGTATCATTCACTTCAGAATAATTTTATATTCTATAAGCCATGTTGCGCTCATACATTATTTTATGAGGAATTACATTATGCACAATTTTTTCTACACACTGTGGAATAAGACAGTAAAGGTTACTTAGCCATAGTTTCTAAATACTTAATGTATGGGGGGTAAAATAAACTCTAAACCAACTAATACGCTCTAACTACTAACCAGTGGTGATGTGTGGTGAGAATACTAGTCAACTTGACTGACTCTGCCTTCACAGCATCCAACACGGTATCTGGAGCAACTGGATCCACCACTGCTGCTTGCTTGGTTGTCTCATCAATCACCTGCAAACACAACATCAATCACCTGCAAACACAACAACATTAATCACCTAAACACATCATCATCAATCAGCTGCAAACAACACATTATGCCCAGTACATAGAGATGTTGGTTGTCCCTTGGGGCCTAGCAGCACCCAGAGAACACCCGCTTCCTCATCGTATCAGCACCTTTGTTCCCCTTCATCACTCTCAAGATAAAGGAGAACAGGAAACAGGGTTCAGAATTAGAAGCAACCATTGTGATCCCTGAATGACTTATTGTGGAAAACCTTTTTATGTTGTTTATTTTCTGTGGGATGGGGATAACCTCCCCTAATATTTTCCCATGGTAACCCACTTCTCATATATAAATACAAAATGAGTAAAAAACATACAAAATATTAAATTTTATAGTTGCAAGTGCCCAAAATTGCAAAATACCCAGAAATTGCCAATACCAAAAACTCTAGTAATGTTACATTAAAAATATATACATTTACACCCAGGATTTCATTAAAACTTAATAGCAAATTCTCTCAAAAAGTTAAGTACATTTTATACAATTAAATTAACTTTACAAATCAGGACATCTTGTCCTTTCCAAAACTACCCCAACCCTGGCCTTTTGTATGTCTGAAACCCCTAATCATAGGGAAACTACTCTCGCACAACATTTTCTGGTATGGTCTGGAAATCAAAAACCAAATATTTTGTCGTCATTTTAAAACACAGCCACTCAGAAACTCAGCCATTATTCTAAACTTCTACAAAGTCAGAAAGTGGCATCTTCACTAGCAGTGATGTCACATCACCATAAGGTGGTGTGATGAAGGAGAAGGGGGACATATAGCTGGCCGCACCTCATTTGATGCGCTGCCAGTTTGAAGCGAATCTTTGCATGTGCCGGAATGCTGCTGTATAGAGCATCGTCCGACACGCCATAAACTGGGTAAACTGGCTCAAAGTTGTACGAACCCACCAGTCGTAACGTAACTTAATGTGACCCCATCACATTCTCCCCTCCAGACGGTGCTGTGGTGGCTCTTGCAGGAACGAAACCCCCGATGAGGTGGCCATTCGCACCAAAGGTTCCAGCCCAACATCCCAACCATATCATGCCGGTATTCGTCAAATCTTCAATGGCTTCCCCAGAATAAATCTTCTCTCTGGAGATGAATTTTTTCCAATATCAGAAAATGTGCTTCTCAGTATAAACATCGGAACACACACAGATAAAAACTACTAAAAATACATTCCATTTTATTCTCCTTCAATTTTACTTCCTAAGAAGAGTTGGGTAGCAAACACCATACTTAGAATTAATATATAATTTTAAATTATATATATGTTCTTTAAACTGTTTTGTAAGATCCTGAGGATCTTGAAGCACAACTGTTACAGAGGTTATGAAACGTACAATTTTGTATGGGTCTACCCAACTTGGTGGCAACTTAGCTGAAAATGATTGACCCTACTACTCAAGTGATGTGCACGTAACAAGACTTAATAACCAACATTATAGGAACATCATATTTATTTACATTATAACGAGCTGCCAATGTTTTATGATGTTGCATTAAATTTTTGGACAACTCAGATCAAAGATTTACATATCTTTGGTGGCAATATTTTCCCAATACAGCAGAGTGGCGCAGAAGTTATCCTCATCCCACAGAAAATAAACGGAAAAATAATTTTTGTGAGACTGTGAAATTTTGTTTAAGTTGTTGCATTTTGTCAATATCAAGGACCACTTTACATTTAATGAAAATTATCTAATAAATTTAAATTAAAAACATTTTTAATTTAATAATTTAAATTAAAACTTATTCTAATTAAAGTTTATATATATTAATTTAAAAACTATTTAAATTGAATATTTTAATAATTTTATTATTTAACTTAAAAATTAAATTTTAATGATGAATTTAAAAATAAACTAATTTTTTGGTAACTGCTTGCCTAAATTTAAAGATTGAGTTAAAAATATTTACAGTTTAAATTTAAAAATTAAGTTTAAAAGGAAATATTTATTGCTAAAATTTAAAAGTCACAAGGTACAAAAATAATTATGTTCTAAATTAAAAAATTAAATTATAATACAAAAAATTATTCCAATTATTAAATTAAGTTATTAAATAATTTAATTTAAACTATTCAATAATAATTTCAATTATAATAAATTTAAAAATCAATAATTAAATTTAATTATTAATTGATGTAATTTTAATTTTTTTATTTATTTAATTAAATATATTTTTAATTTAAATTATTAGATAATAATTTTGGTTATATGGAAAGTGGTCATTACTACTTATATATTACTTACTATAAACAAATAACATATTTACGAAAAGAACTGTATTTTGTATAACTGTAGCACAATGTTGTTGTACAACAATAATTATTTTAATTTTAAAATTTAAGCAATCAGTACTTTTCCATGTATTTTATTAATTTTTTGCATGATTAAAATATACCACATGTAAAGGTATAAAAAATTTTATGTTGCAGGCATGATTTTAAAATAAAACACAGAAATAAATACCTTACCTGTGTCACAAAGCTAAGACAACTGGCACTGATCTACCACAATCACAAGAACATTGGAGTAATGTCTGTGTATGTCACACATTCCACGAGTAATTTTATAACCCATTATGTGACACAATTTTCAGTTGTAACTATTCTTTAATAATCGTATTTCATAGTGATCCTTTGAAATTTTAATTGAGTTTGCTTCGTTTTAATCTTATTCCAAAACTTACTAGTATTCCAAACTTCTCAATATGATGTCTGGTTTCATTTCAAACCTTGTGCAGGGCTGTTGTTCAGGAGGTGTGCAGGATGTTCTGCACGCTTCGTATGGTTACATGTCTGTGATATTTCACTGTGAATTTTGCTGCAGATTGCAATAATTTTACATTTAATGTAAGTGAAAACACATTTCCCATACAAAGTTTGTGAATATTACCTTTCAATCGTAACAAAAATTTATCAATAATCTTTATAGTGTAATAAAGAAGATTCCATCAGTGTTTGTCTTCCACCTCAAGATCTTCCATACTTCTTTGCAGTAATATTAACTAATAGCAATACCATTTGTAAAACTTAATGGGGCAGTCTTATTCTTAATGCTGCCATACATTAAACTTCATTATGTATATAAAAATGTAAACAAAAAATTAATACTACAATTATATTAATTTAAGGTCAACATTTCAGGTAGTTATCATTGGTGAAATCATTGGCAGGTTTCTGTGTTTGGGAGTAAAGAACCAGTACTGTTCTTTATGTGAACGTGCTTCGAGACAGTACGTGCCAGTAAAATCACGTTTGCTACAGAAACTAGGACGAGTGCAAACCATCAACTGCTATGGAGCAAAATATTATTATCATAAGGTTTTAGAAGCAGCAAACACATGTATGGACTCTGATACAAATCTTTTGTAGGGGACGGTGATTCCAGTGTATACGTGAGATTGTAACAAAATGAGCCCTACAGTTGTTCTATACACATAAATACACTAGTCACTTTTACACTCTAGCTGCTGATAAGAATTTTGCTGTGGATGAAAGAAAAATTCCGAAATTGTCCGTCCCTCACCTAATTCTGCAGCGGCTAAGGGTGCCATTCGGCACGGTAGTTGTGCAGGCGTGCAAATATCTGACCTGTTCATGATTTATAAAATGCCCGCATCATGAACTGCGACAACATGGTCAATTTAGAAGCTATTTATGCAACGAAGAAGGGGAAAATGTTTTAGAAAAAAGGAAAGAATTCAGGACTACTGCAGGAGGTTCAAAGTCTTGTTTAGCATCTTTTTGCCAAAGCTCTAAGGCTTATACAACACAATACAAATGATGCAGCTAAATTATACATGAGTTTTGTTGCTAAATGCAATGCTGGGAAAAGAGTAAATTTCACTNCAATACAAATGATGCAGCTAAATTATACATGAGTTTTGTTGCTAAATGCAATGCTGGGAAAAGAGTAAATTTCACTCAGAAAGACTCTTTCCAGCGATGATGCTATGTTGCGAGGCTGCAATAAACACAAAGGAATTCCTGGAAACTCAGTCGATTAAAACAATTGCCTGGTAGAAATCCATAAAGGACACAGAAGGACCCAATATTGTNCAATACAAATGATGCAGCTAAATTATACATGAGTTTTGTTGCTAAATGCAATGCTGGGAAAAGAGTAAATTTCACTAAGAAAGACTCTTTCCAGCGATGATGCTATGTTGCGAGGCTGCAATAAACACAAAAGCATTCCTGGAAACTCAGTCGATTAAAACAATTGCCTGGTAGAAATCCATAAAGGACACAGAAGGACCCAATATTGTACGGAACAGTACTGAAGGTCACAAAGTACGAAAGAGATGCAGACTAAATTACGACGATACTGACAGACCACCAAAACGAGATAAAGTGTTACCTCCATCTGACATCGATTATGGCCCTAAAGGTAAATAACCAGATGATCAGTTCGAAATGAAGAGGAAGTGTGAAGGATTTGTTACAACATTACAAATTGCTATAGAAAAAGAGACAATCATTACAGAAACTTTTGGACAGGCCGATCGTGAGTTATGGCATGATGTGAGACGCCCTTCCTTGACTACAAGCAATTTCGGAGTAGCGTGCAGATGGAAGGATAAAACGCCTTGTGCGAATCTTGTGAAACAAACCTTCCAAAAAACACCCTCGGAGTAGTACACCCACCTGTTTATTTAAAAAAATAGTATACCAAAAATATTTAACAATGTGATAAACTTTGAAGTATTATATTTTTGATTAAAAGAAACTCTAACTTAGTAACAATTATAACTTGTAACATTTATTTTGTATTCAATATGAATTAAAAATAATGAGAGCAGCGATGTGTTGGCAAAGTCTAGTAATAAATAGTTCACAGTTAAAATATTGTTTTAACCTAGTTCTTTGGTATGTTACTTGTAAATTAAACATTCCCAATTAAAAATTTTAATTTTTAGGTAGCATTGATGGAAACATATTATATCATTACTGTTAAAATAACCAGTGCAAAATACGTAGCGTAGGCCCTAATGTCAACCATCCACCGACCACCCACCCACTCACTCACCACTCACACACACTCTCTCACACTCACACACACACACTCTCACACACACTCTATCACTAACCCAATTGAACCACAAATAGCCTCTTGAAATGGAAGGAAATGTAAATAACAGTGAAAAATCCTGTTGTCACAACGGGTGGGTGGGTGGATTGATTGATGTATGGATTGATGGATGGATGGATGGACTGATTGATGGATATAGAATTAGAGTGAAGTGTATGTTGGTAGGGTTATTATATATTATTATTATTATATTTGTTTCACCCTCTTTGGGGTACGATGAAACAGTCATTTCTTTGAGTGTTGCTCCTTCCTTTGCACCCAGTACTTCTTCATTCTTTCAGATCTTCTTCTTCTCTCCTCATCTGAGATGATGGGTTTCGACCTTATTTTAAATTTTTCTTGGAACCTTATCCCTTCGTCTTTAAATTTTATCTGTACTGTTCTATCAAGTAATGACTTTTCTGTAATTTTTAATTCTCTTAGGTCTTTTTCAATTTCTGTGAACCAATTAGGCTTCGTTTTGCGGTTACGGAAGAAATCAAAAATTTGTTTAGTTAATCTATTAGAATTCATTCTGAGAAGATGTCCGTAAAACTTTAGTCTCCTTTTGCGCATAGTATCTGAGAGTTTTTCAATTTTCTTGTATAGCGTTTCATTCTTGACGTATACTATATTATTGTCCTGAAATTTTGTTCCTATGATCTTTCTTAAAATTTTTCTTTCTTTTATTTTTAATTGTTCCAACTGACCTATGCAATTCAAGGTTAGAGTTTCTGCTGCATACAATGCTTCTGGCTTGACCACTGTTTTGTAATGTTTAATTTTGGACCCCCATGAAAGAGATTTCTTGTCAATTGGAAGGCCAACTCCATCTTATTTTTTCTGGATTCTATTGCCTTGCGTTCTGCTGCATTCCAAATAATCCATTCCCCCAGATATTTAAATTCTTTCACTATTTCTATTTATATATATATATATATATATATATTTTTTTTTTATTATTATTACAATTTTTTTTGTATTGGGCTGAGGTATATGAATGGTTGTGTGCGATGCACAGCAGACTTGTGAAACGCTTCGTAATTTCTCCTTGCATAACTAAACCATGGATTCTTTAATGGCAGCTGACAAAGCACAAACCCTTGGTAGTGAAATTACGTGGAAAAAAGATCTTATTCCACAAGAATATAATTTAACTGAGAATTCTTTATTCCAATCAAGGTAAGTGTCACTTCAGTGTTTAGATAACTAAACATCAAATTCTGACAAGTACAAATTAGTTACCCTTGGAAACATTTAAAATTGCAAAAAATCAAACATGAACAAAGACATAGATAAAACTATTTTCACACGCTTTGTATGAAAAAGGACACTGAAAAATAAGCACAACATGATACTTCTAAACTACACAAAAATACCCTTATAAGAATAATTGTATTTTATTGCAATAGGTAAAAGTAAAAGATGATACTTGAGAAAAATTAGGAAAATAAATATTAGAAATTATTGCAACTGAAAATCAGAATAATTAATTGAAATTAATGCTGTTGTCAGAGAAAGCAATAAAATCTCACAGAACTGAATTTACTAAATCACCTCACTTAAAACATAACTGAGAAAATAAGCATTTACGTGAAGGGCTATTCTCTTCTGCTGGACTAGCATAATTAACTAAACTATTGGCTACTTCAAAATTATTATGCACAGCTAGAAGCATGAACTTCAAAATCTACTGGCTTCTGGTTAATGTTCATAGTATTTAATCTATTAAAATCTTGAAAATAATTCATGAGTACCAAAACTTAATTTTGTCAAAATGTTTTCCCAAATAAAATATTTTTTTGTACAGCACATGCAAGACAGTTTATCGTCGTCACTGTAGACACACCACCCCATGAATGAGACATTATACTCATCTTCTGGCATTGACATGGAGAAGGCCAGCACACTCGTGGTTTTAGCACTCAAAATTACCAAAAACTGGTTTAGGGTCTCTTCTTAGTTTACCGACGCACATTTAAAACTGAGGCGCCTCTCAAACACCTCCTTAACATTAGGATGAGCAGTCATCTCCAAATTATAATTAATATCTTCAAGGGCAAAATGACTATAGACGGCTCTACATAGCGTCTAATTTGAGAGTCCCAGGGTTCACAAAAATGCTATCAATCTCGGATAAAATTCTATAATCACTTCCTGAGACGTAACACACAATTAAAAACTGCGTTAACTGTCACTTCTCATTGGACTGAGCAGATAAGGTGATAAACCTAGTGTGAAAAAATAAAATAAAAATTAAACTCTTTAAAGATAAAATACGTCCAGCCAAAATGTAGAAATAAAAATAACCAAACTGTCAATTAAAGTAAAACTTCAAAATAAAATAACAAATAAATTAGCCTTCAGAGGTGATATCCTGAATTTACAAATGTAGTTAATATTTTGAGAGTAGGGGCTTTAAAATTACTTTCATAAGAAAATTTTTATACAGCACAAAAGTAAACAAACATAAATAAATAATCTTTAAAATGCTGGTATCTCTATTATTTATACATGTTATATATATATATTACATTTTAAAATGTTATTAAAGTGAACAATTATCAAAATGTACAGTAATACCCCGACTTACACTACCCCGTTTTACGCGAATTCGTAGATACAGNAATAAAATAACAAATAAATTAGCCTTCAGAGGTGATATCCTGAATTTACAAATGTAGTTAATATTTTGAGAGTAGGGACTTTAAAATTACTTTCATAAGAAAATTTTTATACAGCACAAAAGTAAACAAACATAAATAAATAATCCTTAAAATGCTGGTATCTCTATTATTTATACATGTTATATATATATTACATTTTAAAATGTTATTAAAGTGAACAATTATCAAAATGTACAGTAATACCCCGACTTACACTACCCCGTTTTACGTGAATTCGTAGATACATGGTTTTTCTTTTTGAGCGCAGCGCGCCTCGGCTCTCCCACCCCACCCAGTCAGTGTTCGGTTTACGACAGGTTCGAACAAGTTTTGCGTGGAATTGTTTTACGTACGCAGTGCGTTTTATTGTTAAATCTAAGTATGTCATCCAAAAGAACAAAAAATGAGTCATTTGAATCAAACAAGAAAAGAAAATCACTATCTTTGGAGTGTAAACTGAATATTATCAAAGACTTTGAAGCAAAAATCAAAATTGTTAATTGGCAAAGAAATTTGACCTACCGGAATCAACAGTCCGAACGATTATAAAAGGTAAAGAAAACGTGGTGGAAGCTGTGAAAGATTCTCAATCTTTGAATTCAAGCATCATTCATACACGTCATGGTACTATCACTCAGATGGAAACACTGTTAAAATTATGGTGTGATAATCAAGTACGAGTGAAAAATCGTCCTGTNACCTACCGGAATCAACAGTCCGAACGATTATAAAAGGTAAAGAAAACGTGGTGGAAGCTGTGAAAGATTCTCAATCTTTGAATTCAAGCATCATTCATAAACGTCATGGTACTATCACTCAGATGGAAACATTGTTAAAATTATGGTGTGATAATCAAGTACGAGTGAAAAATTGTCCTGTTGATCAAAACACGGTGTGCTCTCAAGCTAAGCAGATTTTTGAGAGACTAAGAGAAGAAGCTGGGGAGGCGGCCAAAGATGAAATGTTTAAAGCTAGTAACAGCTGGTTCTGCTGAATCAAAAGTTGTTGTAATTGGCATAGCATCGCAGAGAGTGNACATTGTTAAAATTATGGTGTGATAATCAAGTACGAGTGAAAAATTGTCCTGTTGATCAAAACACGGTGTGCTCTCAAGCTAAGCAGATTTTTGAGAGACTAAGAGAAGAAGCTGTGGAGGCGGTCAAAGATGAAATGTTTAAAGCTAGTAACAGCTGGTTCTGCTGAATCAAAAGTTGTTGTAATTGGCATAGCATCGCAGAGAGTGGAGAGGCGGCAAGCGCTGATAAAGAAGCTGCATATTTCTATCCAGAAAAACTCAAGATAATCATAGAAGAAGGTGGCTATACTAGCCAAACCATATTCAACACAGACGAAACCGGTCTTTTTTGGAAGAAAATGCCTAAAAGAACTTTCCAGGTTTTAAAGTCGCCAAAGTTCGATTGACAGTGATGGTTGGTGCGAATGCAGCTGGTGATTGTAAATTGAAACCTCTCTTAGTTTATCGCTCAGAAAATCCAAGAGCCTTAAAAAAATTAATCTAAAGCTAGTTTGCCCGTCATTTGGAAGTCTAATGCAAAAGCTTGGGTGACAGGTTCTCTTTTAGAAGACTGGTTTGGCCATCATTTTATTCGTGAAGTCAAACGTTATTTCTAATTAAAATAAATCCCATTTAAAGTGATGCTAATAATTGACAATGCACCAGGTCACCCTCCTGCTACTCTAATTAATTTCGACCTACAGGTGAAAGTTGTATTTTTGCCACCAAACACCACCAGCTTGCTTCAACCGATGGACCAGGGAGTCATTAAAACATTTAAAGCTTACTACACAAGACGATTGTTTGTGCATCTACATGAAGCTATGCGACAAGACAACGAGCTTTCTGTCAAAGACTTTTGGAAGCAATTCAATGTTTTAGATGCTATTAGAATTGTTGGACAATCTTGGAATGAGATTTCACAAAAAACTTTGAATGGCGTCCGGAAAAAACTGTGTCCATTCTTTTTCACCACCGAAACCCAAGGAGAATCAGCGCCAGATCTTGAACAAATCGATAGTGTAATTGAAGAAGTGGTCGATATTGCCAAACAATTAAATTTAGAGGTGGATGGTGCTGACGTTCAAGAATTGCTGGATTCACACAATCAAGAGCTGACAATTGACGAGCTTATAGAAATGCGTGAGCATGAGCAAGACATTGAACAAACTGATTTGTTAGACCAAGTTGAATCTGAAAATCAAATGACGATTGCAAACTTAACAGAAGGCCTCAGTTCAATTGAAAAGGGGTTACAAATTTTAGAAAAAATAAACTCCAACGAAGAGCGCATTTCTACTACAAAACGGGGAATAAAAAAGTTATTGGCGTGCTACAAGGAAATTTTGCGTGAAAAGAAGAAAAATTTAACTCGTCAGGCGACAATGTTAGAATATATGAAGCCTTCTACGTCAAAATAACTTCGGTTTACATTTTTTTATTCATAACAAAGTAAATTGTTTTATTATCTAACATTTTTCTTCTAAATTATTGTTTTCTTTATACTCTGGTCCCAATCAAACATAATTTATATGCAAAATTGAACCCCGACTTACGCAAATTCGACTTACACGGTTATCGCTCGGTCCCACCTATCGCGTAAGTCCGTGGTATTACTGTACTTAAGTGAACAATTACTATATTATACAATCATGTGTCTGACATGAGGTTCTAATAAAATCAAACAATTATGCATTTTGGTACAAAAAAAAGAGACTAGTCCCCTACCAGATACATGTAGTTGTCTTGAAGTGCAGGTAAAGTTATGATCTTCATATCTTTCAAACACGTTACTTGCGAACTACTGTGTGATCCTCTGAAACCAACCGCCTGCCACGCTGAGACTGCANAACCAACCGCCCGCCACGCTGAGACTGCAATTTAATCAACATCAAAACTTTTACTTGGCAGACACACAAAGAGAAACTTAAGAAATAACCAACATTCAACACTTACAACAAACACATTTCATTGACAATAGTATGTAATAATACATCATCTGCAAGACCAGCGCTAAGTATGCTAACTAATGGATATAACAAATTATTGACGGCGAACTGTTTTACATCCGTGGAACTTAAATTTTGTGTTACAAATTTGCTGAGAAATTCAAGTTGAAGTCATACAAAATTTCAACTAAATTTAAGAATTTAATCAAGGGCGTGGCTTATTTTCGAATCTAACCAGAAGCCGGTGGATAATTTTTCTCATGTTTTCTAGCCGAGTACAATAAATATTTCAGCAAGATGAACTATTTTAAGATATTTTGTGCCAGTCAAAAGAACTTTCATCTCACGTAAATTACATTTTATTTGGTATGTTTTAGTGAGGTGATTTAGAATCTGATAAAAGTATCACAGATAATTTTCTTTTGACGATAGGAATTTTTTATTTAAACATTATTGCATTGAGATTTTCNATTTCATTGACAATAGTATGTAATAATACATCATCTGCAAGACCAGCGCTAAGTATATTTTACTAATGGATATAACAAATTATTGACGGCGAACTGTTTTACATCCGTGGAACTTAAATTTTGTGTTACAAATTTGCTGAGAAATTCAAGTTGAAGTCATACAAAATTTCAACTAAATTTAAGAATTTAATCAAGGGCGTGGCTTATTTTCGAATCTAACCAGAAGCCGGTGGATAATTTTTCTCATGTTTTCTAGCCGAGTACAATAAATATTTCAGCAAGATGAACTATTTGAAGATATTTTGTGCCAGTCAAAAGAACTTTCATCTCACGTAAATTACATTTTATTTGGTATGTTTTAGTGAGGTGATTTAGAATCTGATAAAAGTATCACAGATAATTTACTTTTGACGATAGGAATTTTTTATTTAAACATTATTGCATTGAGATTTTTGAACCATTCAGTATTATTTTCATTGTTCTATCTGCATTCACATTATCCATTAATTTTCTTCTGTTAATAAAACGTTACATTTCACAGCAATTGAGTGAGAGTCATGTACTTTTGTGTAGTTTAGCAAGTATAAACCATTCACTGTTACTTCACACTTTTCTAAACCCTTGCTTAAGTTCTACTTTTGGTTACCGATTACGTATCCTTCCACTACATGTAAATATGAACACTGCCATGCGACTATGTTTTAACTGTCAAATGCTTTGTTTGCTGTTTTCAGCTGTTCAAAGAAATTTGTCATATTTCAAAAATCATTTTGTAAGAATGTTTACAATTTATGCCTATTTCCATATTTAGGCCAGCTTTATGACTTTTCAACAATGTCTATATTGGCGATAGTTCTTACGGTTATTATTTTACATTTTTAACATATTTGTTATACACGACATAGCACATTATACGTACATTTTAATATTTTGCCACAATTGTGTTTAACCTTCTTAAAACTGCGGGAGAAAGAACTGTGGTATTTAACCTCTTGTTATTGGCGTGTGTTGGGTTATTTTGTTAAAAGGACGGCCTCAGTTGGAATAAAAATTAAAATGAAGGGACAACCAGTCCAATGAAAGGACACTGTAAATTCAAGCACGCCAACTTGTGTCACTTATTTTTTGTATGTAGCAGCNGACAACCAGTCCAATGAAAGGACACTGTAAATTCAAGCACGCCAACTTGTGTCACTTATTTTTTGTATGTAGCAGCAACAAGTTTAAAAGAGAATGGTGAACATGCACACAAATAGGCCTACCATAACTTTCATTCCGCTCATATTTCTATGCATTGGTACTTACTGCTTTCTAGATTTATTTCATTATTTGTTTATATTTAACTGGCTGGGCTTAGTATTTTGTTGGAGTTGTGGAAAACATTCAAATCACAGAAAAGTAAGCACGTTACACAATTGTGTTTCAAACACCTCAGGCAAGGTTACAACGTTGTGATAAATAAACGGATGTAACTTTAGAACTATTAATTTCGTAATAAAAANAACACCTCAGGCAAGGTTACAACGTTGTGATAAATAAACGGATGTAACTTTAGAACTATTAATTTCGTAATAAAAAACAGTTTACGATTAATACGTCTAAATTTCACACGTCCAATGTTTGTCATCACACACACACACACACTGGTACAACGTAACGGCAACAATACTCTTTCACACACAGCAGTCACGACGAACGCTATGGTATATTTATTCCCGCCGTAGAAAAACTGATTTATCACATCGTAACTTGCCTAGGTAGGTTTAACAAACACAACGTATATAAACTTGATGCTTCGTTCTGAAACACGTCATGTCATGTCGGCTTTTCGCCACTTCTGCCAACTTCGGATTTGTAACCGTCCCACCATCACTTCTAAATATAGTATAATAAGTATTCAAACAATAAAAATCTTGTAGTTGTAAATTACAAATTCAAAAATCCTTATTTTTGCTGTAATAAGTATGAAATATGCTAAAATTGAAAACATGTTTAATTTTTCGGTAATTGTAACAAATAACGGCTTTTCCGAAAATAACAAAAAAAAAATCACGAAAAGTGGTATATTTCAACACTGTAATTATTAAGTTTAGAGGCTTTTCTATAAAAATAAAAATCATTCACGGAAAATTATATATTTCCACTCTACTAATGATGCAGAACACGAATATACTAGGGGCATTAACGTCCGACTAATTTCGTAATATGTGCCCACCTAACCTAACAGAACCTAACCCCACAGTGGGTGAATCACTATTTTACATTTTTTAACTAACCTAGGATTGTTGGGTTTTACACTAACCTAGGATTTTTGGATTTTACTCTAACCTAGGATTGTAGGGTTTTACACTAACCTAGGATTTTTGGATTTTACACTAACCTAGGATAGTAGGGTTTTACACTAACCTAGGATTTTAGGGTTTTACACTAACCTAGGATGTTTGGGTTTTACACTAAACTACGNTTTGTGTTTTTCAGAAAAGCCTCTAAATTTAATAATTACTAATTACTAAATTATACTAAAATTATTAAGTTTAGGGCTTTTCCATAAATAATAATAAAAAAACTCCAAAAAGTGGTATATTTCGACTCTACCAATCACGTAGAACACGAATATACTAGGGGCGTAGCTTTAAAATAAGTAAAACATATTTTAAAAAATTGAACAAATTTGCGAGATGACTGTTTTTGGCAGTTTGTTTACGTTTGTGAACTAAACGTCCTAGACCAACAAAAGTTGCATTAACGGGTTCTGCACAGCTTACCTTGGTCATATTCAAGACGGCGTAATGTTAAAATAAGTAGAACATATTTAAATAAATCGCGAAATTTGATGTTTACATCTATTAACGTCTGCCGCCATTAATAATGGCCGCGCATTGCATATTCACGCAATCTAGCGGGCGCATAAATCATCACGGGTCATACGTTAGTATGCCTACAGGTACTGGTCGTGGTGCTCCGTTCGTGATTTGAAACGAAGAAAGCAAGCAAGACTACGTTTCTGCGTTATATTAGCCTATTAACGAGTGCTTCTGTGTATATATTCTGCTGTAAACAAGTGTACCAGTGCGTTATATGCGCGTATGTGGCGCTTTGTGGAAGATTGTGATTTCATCGAGTGATTTGAGGTTGAATGGGCCGTTGACAGAGTATGTACCACCCGCCTACTTTGGTGAGTGCATTGGTTTAGTATTTTAGTGTGTTTTACGCTCCTTTAAATCCCTAAAATCCTCAATTCGTAGTTTAGTGTAAAACTCACAAATCCTAACAGGTAGCTTAACGTGCAAATGTAGTTGTATTACGTAATTCAAACAAGGTTTTTCCGGACGTTTTTACCCCACAATTTAACATTCTTTCTCTACTAACCTAGGATTATTGGTAGAACGCAGAACACGACTTTAGTAGCGTCATTAACGTATGACTAATTGTATAATATGTGCCCACCTAACCAAACAGAACCTAACCCCACAATGGGTGAATCACTATTTTTCATTTTTTAACTAACCTAGGATTGCAGTTATTTAAAATAACGTAGGATTATAGGCTTCCCATCTAGTCTGTGATTGTAGGGTGTTGATCGGAGATTTGATTAATATTTTATCATCTTATATTACTTTACAACCTTACAATCCTAGGTTAGTTTAAACACGTAAAATAGTGATTCACTTATCGTGGAGTTAGGTTCTGTTAGGTTAGGTGGGCACATATTAAGAAATTAGTCTGACGTTAATGCCCCTAGTATATTCGTGTTCTGCATCATTAGTAGAGTGGAAATATACCATTTTCCGGAACTTTTTTTTTGATTTTCAAAAAAGCCTCTAAACCTAATAATTACCAACTTCTGTTTTCCATCTGCGTGTACTGATTTGTAGCTTATAGGTTTGTGCTGCGCTTGAGGTATTTGCCTGTGCTGTCTTGTGTGTAAACGCCGCGCGGTCTGTAGGAACAGCGTTACTAACCTGATATTATTGCAAGCCATATTTTGGCAATTGCAATCGATAAAGCAATGTACAAAAACTAGTAACATACATAACTTGCTTAAATAATTAACCTTTCGGTAATTGTCTTACCAGTAAAATACGCCGCCGTTGCACAATTTGCAACCCTTGTCGGCAATGCGCGAAAAAGTGCATTAAGCATTATTATCTAAGCCAAGTGTTAAATATGATTATATGCCTATTACTACAATGAGCAAACATACAGAAAAAAGTAAACAACTACTATTAAATATTTCCAATTATGGATTACAGCATCCTACCTTTTGTTAACTGACAGCCCTATATAATCTATTTAACTATCGAAATTCCTTAACATCGATAGTTCTAGTCACAAACTTGGGTAGAGAGTATCGGTATTAAAGGAAATTGAAGGAGAAAGTATTTGTTATCGAGAAAAAGGGTTGCCTCTAACAGTGATTACTTCTGTGAATAAAATATTTTTCTTATATCAAGCGTGGAACAAAATAAGTTGCATTATTTTTTTTTAATTTCTGAGAAAACATTTTGTTTATTTTATCAAAAAATACCATACAACGGTACAATTTACAAACTTTCTCATGCATAGATCTTTACAGCCGTTCGAAAACAGTCCAACAGCGGCACTCCTCCCACTAGTTGGTGATAGAAGTGATCGTGCCAGTAGAATTATACGGCTCTACACTGTTTCTTAGTTCCCTGTGATACAGTAGCCGCAACGAGATGAACGAAATGTTTCTCAGGTATGTTCATAACATCATGACAGATTTAATCAAAATGCAATCACTTAATGGAGGAGGTTCATTTTGCTTCACAAGTAGGTGAAAATCCCAAGTGTGTATCATCATCCGTTCATGTTTTCCGTTGTCAAAAACTATGTATGACAATTGGTATGGACTCTCGTCAATTTTCCAGAAAAGGGTATGTTATTCGTTCTCCTGAGAGTAAACCATATTCTGTAAATATACTGAATGTTTACACCATGCTTCATAAGCAGACGATAGCAAAGTCTTGACTTGTGCTTAGTCGACACGAGATAATACGCAGTGACACAGCTGCTTCAGAATAAACACCAAGTGGTTGGTGTCTGCTCTAGCATGTATCTGCAGTAGCCAGTACCGCGACAGGCTTTGAACGATTCTGATTGTTTTTCATTTACGTGTGTGTTAAGTTTTTGCTTAAATTACGGCACTAAGTAAACCTTGTGTAGTTACAAAAAGGAAGTTCACAAACAAAGTCAGTTTATAATTTCTAGTGTGCATTCTGTTTTTAATAAATTCTGAAACAAATAATTCCTCTAATGTTTAAATTTCAAATTAATTAACAGTTTGACAGCAAGAGCATGTGAATTTGGTGAATTTACAGTGCTAAGGATATGCAAAGAAGGAGAGAGTAACATTGCTTCTACGCTAACATAAATATTTCTGTCACCTAATAAAAAAGTTGTCAGGAAACGAGTTACATTTTGATGATTTTAACAGAGACTGTTTTCGGAGATTGGCTATCAAATTTTACGATAAGAAAGGGGATTTCGGGAAATAAACTACGGCAGCTATAAATTAGAAAATTGAAAATACTGACGTGAGTTCGGGGGTGGAGGATGGGAGAGACGGCGTAGATGCACTGTTACTCCANATGGCAGCTATAAATTAGAAAATTGAAAATACTGACGTGAGTTCGGGGGTGGAGGATGGGAGAGACGGCGTAGATGCACTGTTACTCCAGCAAAGTCCTGGTGAAAAACACTCACCAGAAGCATCTTGTTGGTTGCTTACCGGTAGTTCTGCTGCGGTGGGTANGATTTTAACAGAGACTGTTTTCGGAGATTGGCTATCAAATTTTACGATAAGAAAGGGGATTTCGGGAAATAAACTACGGCAGCTATAAATTAGAAAATTGAAAATACTGATGTGAGTTCGGGGGTGGAGGATGGGAGAGACGGCGTAGATGCACTGTTACTCGAGCAAAGTCCTGGTGAAAAACACTCACCAGAAGCATCTTGTTGGTTGCTTACCGGTAGTTCTGCTGCGGTGGGTANCAGCAAAGTCCTGGTGAAAAACACTCACCAGAAGCATCTTGTTGGTTGCTTACCGGTAGTTCTGCTGCGGTGGGTAGTGGCCGAATTGCCCAGGAGGCTAGGCTGTTCTCCCGGACCTCTACGTCTCAATTGAAGATGAGTTGTGTTAGGCTTCTAGCCTTGGGCAGCCGCCCTCAGTCTAGTACTGCAGCAAAAGCCCGTTTTGAGGTGGACAGTTATGATGATATGGAATTAACTAAATACGGAGTTGTAAGGCCATTCCATGTGCTAATTACACACTCATGGAAGTATGTTTATATGGAAAAACACTTAAAAATCCTGAAAAGTGCTGGCTGGTGGGTCCAGCTCCCTATATGCCATTAAGCAGCTAGTCCTGTAATCAAATGGCCTTGACTAGGGATTAACGACATTTATTGATGTATTGATACAGTACTGACACATTCTGCATCCCTCCTCCCTTAGTCCGTTAGTCCCGCTACATATGCGAAGCTTCAACTTGCCCTCCACTGGGGACAGTCGGCTCGAACACGGAGATCACCCACATGCACCGGAGTGCACCAACCCTTTGCTACCGTGTGTGTACAGCCTGAGTCAGGTGACTGTCATGCTTTCATGCCCTCANCACCGGAGTGCACCAACCCTTTGCTACCGTGTGTGTACAGCCTGAGTCAGGTGACTGTCATGCTTTCATGCCCTCAGGAGAGATTTTTTGAGTGCGTCATAATTTGGGCCGACCAATACTGAAGAAAAGACATCCCCAGTAAGAAAACCGCCAGGGAAATGAATGCAGCTAGGACACGATGATTACAATGTTCATAAAACCGCTTGTGTGCCCACCTTCATTCCCTGTTTACATCGCTGTGCATGTGTTGTGCATGTAGTGTGAGTGTGCAAGGTGTTCAGTAAATTAAGGGCTTAAATACCACTTAAACAAGCCATGNATGTGTTGTGCATGTAGTGTGAGTGTGCAAGGTGTTCAGTAAATTAAGGGCTTAAATACCACTTAAACAAGCCATGTGTTTATGTGTTACAGTAACAACGGGCCTTATAAATTACGTGTTCGAGCATGGCTACCGAAACCCTTCCCTGGGTCAGAGTGGTCTCGTCTGCCGCGAGCCAACTGTTGCCAACCTAAAATATACCTAAATAAGGGTGCAAATTATTTTCCATTATTTAAAATATAATAGTTAAATGTAAACAAACCTTAACACACACACGACAGACTGGGAGAGACAGACCCGAGGACTACCTAATATATGTTGCATATAATTTTTCCTNACCTTAACACACACACGACAGACCGGGAGAGACAGACCCGAGGACTACCTAATATATGTTGCATATAATTTTTCCTACCAATCAAATTTATTTTTATGCTCAATTTGCTTATGCGAATTAAAATATAAAATAATTTTTGTATTGTAGTGTAACGTTATTGTATTTGTGTGTATTTGTTTCGTNACTTATGCGAATTAAAATATAAAAGTATTTTTGTATTGTAGTGTAACGTTATTGTATTTGTGTGTATTTGTTTCGTCAGTAAATGTGTCAGTGTACTTTCATTAATGCAACTGGCGCACTTTCGAGTAGGGGTCCCTAGTGGGCCCGCCATGCTCGTTCAGATGGTTCTGTGTGCACTGAGAGAATGGACGTGCGCAGTGTTCCCTGGGCACTTCAACATTTTGTACCGGACTTTAGCATATCAATTGTAATTTACTTATTCTGGAACCTAGTAAAGTTCATTTCTTTTGCTTAGCCCGGGGGCTGTGCCACTCTCAGCCCCCTCCCAGCAAGAAACATGCAGGGGATATAAATCACTGTAATATTTTTCATCGGCCACGTGTTTTTTATTTTGTTTCGGCTACTAACAAGCTTTACTATTATACCAGTGCAAGTGGATCTGAGTAGGAAATATATAGTGAGTAAAATCAGTGCAAGTGATTCCTTGTTTTCATTTCACTAATGGTCACTTTACAACTGCTTAACCTTATTTTGGGTCTTCTAGCCATTGGTGCACCACACCCCTGATCATACCTTCGTTGTGTTTTGGCGTGTGAGACAGCCAATTAACAGTCTCGCGTCATAATTAGAGGCACATATGGGGCATACACCCTCGTAGCTAGGCATAGGCAGGACTTAACAAACATTATCGACGATGTCGCTTCATCGTGGGGTGAGCTCAGGAGAGCCATGTGGGACAACGGCCNCAGGACTTAACAAACATTATCGACGATGTCGCTTCATCGTGGGGTGAGCTCAGGAGAGCCATGTGGGACAACGGCCTATCCCTGAATGAGTGTCTCATGCTCTGGTGCCCTTTCCATCATTACAAGTACCACAACATCTGTGGCCGTAAATATAACCTCTCTTCTCCCCATTCCTGAGGCCAGGAAAACCCTTCACTACATATTGTCTGGCTCATATAAGTTGGCCAGATTTTGACAGTCAGTAAGTGGCACTTGACATATACAAAACAAACAAAGTGCCATTTACAAAACCCTGCATCAGCTGATGCACGAACGTAAAAAAGTTAAAATTACAATGGCTATTATGAATGCACTGCCGACGCACATTAGACAATCAGAAAATATGCGAAAAGAAAGAATTTCTACATTAATTAATACATTTTATTTTACGAGGTCACAAAACAATGGCTGTTAGCATTATAAACTAAGCTTCATGATAATTTAGTAATGTATAGGTATTGTTGAATTATTTTTCTCTAATAATTTGACTATATATATTTCAAATTCCTGTCATTACGAGCCAGCAATAGAAGAACATTCAAGTTTTAAAATACGCTATCTATTATGCAATTGAAACAGCTCTCTTCTTGTTCTGCCATGATGTGTGCACCACCTATCGGATCTTTCCCGAAGCATTACCAGCCAGAGAATAAAGCTTCCATTCCAACAAATGTATGTACAGATACCAAACGTTTTATTTTTCTGTGAGCTCTGCATAATTTTTAAAGTAACATATATTTCGTGTACAGCGATTTAGAGTACTAGTAATTTCTATTCTGCCAGTAATCGTTCGTCTACGTAAATTATAAGCCATATTTTTCTACCGGAAATCCATTTCCTTGTTTCCGAAGAAAGCGGGATTCGCATGAATAGTTTTTAAGCAATTTTTACGTTATTCCATGTCACATATTTCCAACTCGAATATATTAGCTTTAACAACCAAAGTGTGATAATAGATACAACTACCATCTCGCCAATGTTAACCCAAATTCACTGTCTCTGATAAATTATATAAAGAGTTAGCAAATATTTAATTTTTTGAGAGGTTTTATGTTTTTACTTTCATAACCTACTAATTTGTTTAGACGTATGTCAGTCTAAAATATGCAAACATTTGTTTAGCATTGCAGTACAATGGTAAGTGGATTACTAAACAGTGTGTTGATAAAAAATACACCCTCCACATTACGCAGCAGCTGATGGCGAAAGGGTACATAAACGGAAAGTAAACATTAGTGTTACTTTCGTCAAACTATCAGAATATGGCCAACTTACATGAGACAGACTATACCATGGTAATAGTGGTTATGTTGTTGCTAAGCGGACCAGATGCACTAAGTCGGTCGGGGGATACTACGGGAAAACTGAGCTGGTGCTCTCTGAATCAAATTTTGTGTCGTAAAGCTTCTGGGGTTTTAAATCTTCAGGAGGTGGAGAGGTGTTTGTCCCATNCTCTCTGAATCAAATTTTGTGTCGTAAAGCTTCTGGGGTTTTAAATCTTCAGGAGGTGGAGAGGTGTTTGTCCCATGCAATTAAGTTACATTACGTAAACTGTTACTGGTGAGAAAAGCGCAAAACTGTTGTTATTGATGATGCACAAAAAAGAAGTTGTTGAAGTGCTCGGGACCACTTGGCCTACTCCGATGGATGCCGGTTTATGACTAAATAGCCTCCCGGCATCTTCACCGCCAATTACTGTGAAGATTCTGGAAGTTGGAAGATGCGTCAGCAGAAAAGAAAGTGAAAATTGGGGTAAGCCCTTAATTAACATAATGAGTGGTTGAGAAAATTCCCTTAACTAATTTGTGGTTTGTCATTGGCGCTAACAAAAAGTTACATGTTCTAAAAAATACACACACAACTTAAATAATCATGAAAACACACTTTTGTTTTGTTAGGTTTACTTGTACCTTTGGCTGATAATGTGTCTATGTGAGTCTGTAAACCTTGTGACTGCTGAAAACAAGACATATACTCTTCTACACCTACCACACATAAATTAACAAAAACTGACTTACCCCTAGTCAGGNCTGCTGAAAACAAGACATATACTCTTCTACACCTACCACACATAAATTAACAAAAACTGACTTACCCCTAGTCAGGCGATGGCTGTAGTAGGGGCTGCAGTTGTGTTGGCTCGGATGAATCCTAATCCCCATGTAGGAAGTCGCTGTACTACTTCACAGTTGATATAATTTGAAATTACGTTGAAACACACTGACTTGAGTTCGGGGTTGGAGAATAGTTGTAACTGAAATGAACCATGCATCCCNATAATTTGAAATTACGTTGAAACACACTGACTTGAGTTCGGGGTTGGAGAATAGTTGTAACTGAAATGAACCATGCATCCCCATGTGTTCTTGTGACCACTTACATTTGTACCTCCGCAGTCGCTACCCTGCCTAGCCGACATCGGGCCGAAGTGAACACTCGGCTGCGATTACGACAGTATGGGTCGGCGAGAACGGAATACACCCACCTCTTTGTCATGTACTAAGTGTCTCAACTGACCGTCTTGCTTTCTTTACCTCAAGAGGTAACTCTTGGGGCAAAAATAATAAGTGTCCAACATGGTGTCATCCGAAAGCCCCAGCCTTCAGGCACTCTGGCAATTGGAGGGAACGTCGGAGCAGCTCGCACCGCGACGCCCTGCATCCTTCCCTCCTGCATGACATCGTCCGACCTGCTGGCTGAGATATCAGTGGTACGTGATCCTGAGTGTTTTTAAAACAGAGGGCAATAAACTCCCGAGGCAATACAAAGTGTGAAAAATGCAGTAGCCAAATAAATTAAATACATTTTTTTATTAAAACCTCAAACGAGTGTGGCTATCCACACCCCTTTTCAGGGATGGGCTTGTCCAACCCACCTAGACTGAAACACTTGGATGCGCCCATCAGCAAAACAAACCGGAAATTGAAGTACACTTACGAAACTTGCCGGAAACTGGAATGTCTTTTCAGTTTACGGTTGTTAAAATCAATTTTATATGTTCAGTGTTTAAAAGTGTAATTATGTTTTTTTTTTCACCGCAGAATGCCTATCAAGGCCTTACAGTTTTTACTCAATTTCTATTGTCCGGTGACATCCCCCCAGACATCACAGTCACAAACATAGTTAACAGTTAATTAATCATGGGGATAGCACCAGCATGTTGTTCACCATGAAATTGTATTTTGTAACATATTAATTAGCATTAAGTGGGTTCGTGCTATTTTTCACTTAATTTTGGCATTGGGTTCGGCCACCGTTACGGAACCTGGAAGTCCAAAACATATGAGCATAAAATAAATACAAAATAGGGTTATGCCCTTAATTGTTTTCATTGCATGGTTGGGAAAGCTCCCTTAACTAAATGTAGACTGAACATTGTCCTTAGCAAAAATGTACTTATTCTTTATACTAAAAACTTTTTAATTATTCATGACAACGCACATTCGTGCTGTTAGGTTTAAGGGCACGTAGTGCTGTAAACGTGTTGACTGCTGCTAATATAAACATGTACACTTTTACACTCACTATTCCTACTAAAACACAAACTAAGATGTCTCCGGTCTGGAAATGCCTGTGGGGCTAACCTTAGGTTGGCATGTGTGAAGCTCGTGTTCCAAGTAGGAGGTCGTTGATACTTCACCTTAACGTAATTTTTAATTACGTTTAGTAGCACAGTTTACTTGTGGTTTGCACTTTGTGTAAACCGGGAGGTATTTTGCTCTGTTTTTGGAGACAACTAAGAGTTGTACAATGGCGTCGGTTGTTCGTATGCCTCCCAATGAAGGGTGCTGCGACGCCTGGTCTCACCTTAATGCATGCTACGCCCTGACGGCGCATCGCTGATTGTGATGACATGTGCGTGTCAGTTGGGATCCGGACCACGAGCTGTCCTGGTATCGCCCACGTGGTCGGATCAAATTGGGACCATTAGCTGACTCGTATGGTTTTTGGTGAAGCCGGTCCTTTTCCAAACACTGTCGAGATAATGTAGCTGATGGCCACACCCGATGTTCTTGTCGTCGGCACGGTGCTCGGCTGTTGTTGTATTGTGGTGCAGCGAGCGTTCTTAGAGACCAGTGAGTTTGAGATCATGCCAACACTTTAAACTACAGGTGTACACTTCGGTTTAAATGGTAATGATTTAGACTCTGCTCTTTGTGGCCACTAACACTCTGAACATTGGGTGTTGCGTAATGACNGGGTTTAAATGGTAATGATTTAGACTCTGCTCTTTGTGGCCACTAACACTCTGAACATTGGGTGTTGCGTAATGACATTGCATTTTCGTACATGCCCCGATCCCGTGTGCTACAAAGCCTGATGTCGCCTTCACGCGTGCTACGTCCTGACGGCACAGCACTTATGTCTGAGCACACGTGCTGTTCAGTTTGGATCCGAACCACGAGGATGTTCTGGTGTCACCCACGAAGTCGGATCAAAGTGGGATCGTCAGCTTTCTTACACAATGTTGGGCAACGCGNAGGATGTTCTGGTGTCACCCACGAAGTCGGATCAAAGTGGGATCGTCAGCTTTCTTACACAATGTTGGGCAACGCGAGTACATTCCCAAACACTGTTGAAATACTATTTCTGATGGCCATGCCAGATGCCCTTGTCGAAGGCACGGTGCTCGGCTGGGGCTGCAGTTGTACTGCGGTGCAGCAAAAGGTCGCATAGGCCCGTGAGTTTGGGATCACACCAATACCTAAGGTTTCAACAGGTTCCATAGCAAGATTTTTTAAAGAGTCGGGTTTTGATATAAGAAATTGAATGATAGGCAGTCTTTTGTAATCTAAAGGAAGAGGAGCTTGAGATCTCATTAGGAGCTGCTGCAAAAATATGAATTAATTTTTCTATGCTGTAAGTACAAAAACATTATTACACATTCATTTAACAGATGTTGATAATATGGAAATTTAAGTGTCACAATGGTTTTACTATGAATGTAAAAATTTATCGGCTTGTCTGTTA
The DNA here is from genome assembly GCA_002778355.1 of Clitarchus hookeri. NCBI lineage: Eukaryota > Metazoa > Arthropoda > Insecta > Phasmatodea > Phasmatidae > Clitarchus > Clitarchus hookeri. The sequence goes on along the minus strand of NQII01002450.1, from coordinate 1,015 downwards.
GGGCAGCTTCCTAATATACAATTAAACTTCCAGATATATGGAGTTGTGCTTTCCCAATTTGTGTTTATACTATATCCAAATGTACCTCTTAGCATAAAGAATTGTAATTCATATTACTACAGCTGAGATTGTATGACTCCCATTTTATGATATGATGAGCGCTAGATACATGTGGAGACAGGTCATGGTAATACTCGCTGATAGGCTAATACTCAGCGGCCATGAAATATTGTGCCTGGTATATTATTATTCACTTCATATAAGTAATGAAGAAATGGGGTGCCTTCTTGCACCTGGTCTCGCCCATCCTATAGACTGGTTATTTATATAAATGAGATCTGGTGTAATTTTTCGACAAATCTTGTGACAATCTATACCCTCCACATTTCATAACTCAAGATCCCTCCTGGCACCCACATTCAAAGTGATAATGACACATGCATCCCGCCTTCATCAATACAAAGACACATGGCGTGTGAGCACCACAGCAGATGACTCACTTAACTAAAGTCTCAGATCAGCAAACACTGCATCAGTCTATATGAAACAAAATCAAATGCCATCCTCTTCACCAGCAAACACGTCGTCTCAAATACACGATGACTCAAAATGACAGGTATCACAATCATTTGGACTGACACAGTAAAATACTTAGACAGGAAGCGAGGCTTCTGGAGTGGAAATGAGTCAGGTCANTCACAATCATTTGGACTGACACAGTAAAATACTTAGACAGGAAGCGAGGCTTCTGGAGTGGAAATGAGTCAGGTCATTGTTCACAGGATTGGTTTTTGGAGCTATCAGATGAGAATGTAAATGGAGCCAGTTAGCTGCAGATCACAAAGGATTTATGGGAAGTGGGCCATTCACACGTGTGTCTTCCTTCTGATATCCCTGTTGACTGAAGATGGAAAATTGTGATTGTTGCAAATGTAACCCAGCTATGCCTACCGATTGAGGGTGTTTGTCCCTTGAGTCAAACAGAGCGATGCCATTGAGGGCCACCTCACACACC
>NQII01002449.1:264067-346611 GCA_002778355.1 Clitarchus hookeri | reverse complement strand
ATCCTTGGAGCAGCAGCAGCCATTCCATAGCAAGGGTGCCGCAGTGACACAATGGGTAGAGCGCAACTTCATGCTCTCGCATTAATGCCCCCCAGGCATTGGCGACCTCCTCGAGAAATTGTCGTGGCAGGCATCTCTGTTGCGAACCGTCGGTGTGTGGATGCGAGAGCATGGAGTTGCGCTCTATCCATTGTGTCACCTCTGCACCGAGCCTCCCCGAGGGTATATGTCATGGCAGGTGTCTCTCTTGGTACATGTCTACCCTCCCCTGTGAATGCAAGAGCATGAAGTTGCGCTCTACCCATTGAATCACCGCGGCACCCATTTAAATGAAATGCTAGAGTGTGAAGTCCCGTAGCCCGAGGCAGGCGTCTCTCTCTTGGGACACGTCTGTCATCCCCTGTGAATGTGGGAGCTCGATCTATTAACATGCACTCTATTCACTATGCTACTGCGGCTCCCATTGAAATGGAATGCTAGAACGTGACATTTAACTTGCCATCTTAGGTGTCTCTCTCTCTCTCTCTTGGGACACGTCTGCCTTCCTCAGAGAATGTGGGAGCGCGACGTTTTAACATCCACTCTATCCACTATGCTACTGTGGCTCCCATTGAAATGGAATGCTAGAGCTTGACATTTAACTTGCCATCTAAGGCGTCTCTCTTGTTACACACCTGCCCTCTCCCCTGTGAATGCGAGAGCGTGAAGTTGTGCTCTACCCATTGCATCACTGCGGCACCCCCCTTGTTATGGAATGGGAGAGCGTGAAGTCCCGTAGCCCGAGGTTATCTCCTGGAAGGCGTCTCTGTTGGGAGCCGTCGGTGTGTGACATAACGACTGGGGTGGCGTCTTTGGGAGCCACAACCAACATGGCCGACTCCTAGGCGTTGGCTTAGGGAGCCCCATGAACAAACATGGCCGCCAGGAAATGAGCGAGAAAAATAATTTTTTGGACCTTTTGAAATGTTAAGAAATTTTTTTTAACTTCTGAAATTTTTAATCACACTTTTGAAATATTAAATCAATTTTTTAAAAACATTAATTTTGAAAAATAAATTTTTGAAAAAGTAATTTTGGAAAAAAATATTTTTTTGAAAATTATTTTTTTTTTTTTAATTGCCAAAATTTTGGAAATTTTTTGTAATTTTAGCACATTTCTGCAAATTTTGGCACTGGCTGCCAAGATGGCCGCCGTCGAAGCCTAATGGAAACACATGAGGTTCGTCATTTCCTTACCAAGCTTCGATGTCCCTGTATCCCTGCCATCACGCTGGCATCGAACATACTATATCTAGCTACTCAGGTAGCTATACTTATAAAAGGTCGTAATGCATAATTGACTATATCACATTGGTTTGGCTTTGTACTGATCTGATATGGTATATGTTAAACATTTATCTATCTCGAACGGTTGTTGAAAGACGACTAAATATGTCAAGTTGGTGGGGTTGACAATGAGCATACTATGCTTATAACATGACTTGAGGTAAGGCGACAAATGTCCTGTATTCTCGAAATGGGCTGCTTACGTATACTGGCCATGATTACTTTTAAACAATAGTAGCACGCATATGCCTTTAGAAAATTCAAAATGGTGTCGAACATGGTTGAATAATGAGTGTTCACGTTGCCACATTAGCTCTAGTGAAGCTGCCTTATGTCGCTGGATGGTAGACAAGAAAGCCACTGGCTTTGGTCATGCCTGCGGCAATCAAATGGTCCTCGCTCCTGGCGGTCTGTGGAGATCATGCAGAACTGGTCAGCAGTATACAGGTTCCTGCATGCACCCATTGCTCGTAACAAAACCGGAATTAAGTTTTAACATCTTAAATTATGTCATGTCGTCCTCCCTGTCTCTCATCAGCCCTATTATCTGGCTTGCCCTAATCTTTAGGCACCTAATCGCATATTCCGATCCGATTTGTTATTCGTACCCCTCCCCCTTCAATATACACGCTTGTACATACGTCACACAATATACTTATGTTTCCAAGTTTTTAAAACAGATAATATTATAACGTGTGACGGTTTAAGAACATTAGAGCGACGCTGGCCCACAACCCCTCCCCCACCAGTGTAACCAGTATAGGAGCTTAGAGAGACACATGGCAGCCGTCGTACTCGCAGAAGAAGGTCATGCAGAGGCCAACACGCGCTGCCAAGCCGGGCACATGTCGCAGATGCATAGCCATAACACCCCTCACCCCCCTTCATCCACCCACCCCCCTACGCCTCTAGCAGAGCCGTGAGATCTGTTAATCGCAAAGGTTTCATGAGATAGGAAATAATCATGCACAGTTCGCCTAAATTCAGAAAAACACACACCGCGGAAGAAACAGATGACAGCGGGATAATGGTGCCGAGAACACCCCCCTCCCCCCTTAGCTAAACACAGGACAATGTGGAAACGCACCGAGAATAGCTGACAGAGCAAACTAGGAGCAAAGTGTCACCCCTCCCCCCCAACCTTCAGGAACTAGAGCACGTGTTTTGAAAGGCATTGTTCTGCGTTCCACCACCTCACCCCCTCCCCCGATAGTAGAGACACGTGCCGACACTTAAGGGGGGACACTGGCAAGCATAAAAACCCCTTTTCGAGAGAAGTGGGGTTAGTTCATTAGTACCGCGCAGAGAGGTCGGTCAGTTGATTATTACCGCACAGAGAGTCAGTCAGTCGGTCGAGAGGCCGGGAGATCGGACTCCCGGCCACAACAGTACCTCAGTACAGCAGTACGTCAGTAGGCATGGTAAGACAGTTCATTAGTACCGCGCAGAGAGGTCGGACAGTTGATTATTGCGGAGCCGAGAGACGTTAGTTCGAGAGAGCAGTCAGTCGAATATCGCCGAGCAGAGAGTTAGGTCAGGGGTTCGGACCCCTGGCCACGTCAGTAGAACATCACCACAGTGAGACGGCAGCAACTGCGGCCTTGCCCAGGCCGCCCATCGCCGGAGTTCACCCACCACAGCTGACGTCATACCAGCAAGAGTTAAGTATACAGTACGCCGTCNGGCCCCTGGCACGTCAGTAGAACATCACCACAGTGAGACGGCAGCAACTGCGGCCTTGCCAAGGCCGCCCATCACCGGAGTTCACCCACCACAGCTGACATCATACCAGCAAGAGTTAAGTATACAGTACGCCGTCCAGAGAAGCCCCCCCCCCCNATAGCCAAATTAGAGTACCACACCTCTCAAGTGTTGATGTATTTTATTTGTGTTAAATTCGAGACAATATATTCGTCCTTCAAATTGAAACAGCCAAAGTCTACATTATTAAAAACCCCTTAACCTTCAGGCATCATATAGTCTGTGCCTGGGGGCATTAACAACGACACTATAAGCCACACTGTCTTCCACAGTGTCGGTATAGCGTCAAGTTTATTTGGTGACCAACTGTGGGGCCCAGATAAGCCTGCAGTATACCTCAAGTTAAGTTGACGCTCGGATGTGGGACCCGACGTTATTTAGACAAGCCCACGTAAAGTTAATTTGGCGCACAACTGTGGGGCCTAGACAAGCCCACGTCAATTAAATACATAAATTTTAATTATAAAATTATACATTATTAGTTTTTGTGATGTCGAATAATATTTACCCTAAAAATGAGGGTCTGTACGAATGTCATACTATATACTTGCGATTCCAAATTTTTTTTAAACAATAAACTTTAATGTGTTTATTAAAAACATATATTTTATTTGTAAATATATGCACAATCAGCTGTTGTGACCTTATGCATGAATTAATTTTGAAGAGTCAAGTCTGGAAATATAATACTTCAAATGCCTACTTTAAAAAAAATGTTAATACATATCAAGGTCTACAAAAATCGAATATGGAAATTGTATGACTGGAACTCCAGGTGTTAGAATGAGTGTCTATAATTTCTTATGCCATATTCGAATTATTTTCAATAAAATGTCCGGTTATGTGCTGCATGTAATGCATCAAGTCTGGATACGTTATGTAAAAAAATCAACTAATATGATAACATGTATGTAATGATAAATATAATATGAGCGTTCATGTGCTTAGCACTATAAATAAGAATATGTAGAAAAATATTAAATATTTAGAATTCTTATTAAAATTAAAATATATCATTCTTGCACATTGTATAGTTGAATTTTTCTTATAAAGAAAAAAAGCTTCGTGGTTTGAATTATATGAATAATGAATACTATTATGACCCTTATGTCGTGATGCTTGTGGTTGATATTCTTATTTTGTTATTAAGTCGAAAACTATGCTTCCTACAACGAAATGCATGAAATGTCTGCCCCTCGTCCCCTAGATTCCCACTCCCATTAATATTCCGTTCTATATATCTTATAACTTTCTTCATTGAATTTTAACGTTTATGTTTGTGTATGTAATGTCGATTTTATTATTTTACTAATGTCTGAGGAACCATGCATCCTAGGTCAAAAATGCTTGTAAAATGTTTTTTGATTTGATTTTCAACCCTTATGTCCTGGTATATCTTGAAATTTTACTCTTCGTTCTGAATAATAACCACCCAGACTACCCTCAATAATGCATTGATCGATATACACATACATTTATTAAATTTCGGTACTTATATCGGTGTGTGTGTATGCACATGCATGTTGGGACCACCAAGATACGAGATACCCGAATCCAAACAGTTTTGCATTCACCTGTAACAAACATTTACCTGGCCATTCTGCTCGTTGTTGGGTGCGCTGCCTATGATATGAATTTCCATGTACTTCAGTAGATGGAAAATGGCAGCCAACTGTGCTTATAAGAAGGGTCATGGTCTTATTGACCCTGCTGCCCTGTTCGGTGTCGGGATCGATGCTTATGATTAAATTTGATGATAATGGCTTCAGCAGATGGGAAATGACAGTCAACGATGCTTATAAGATGACTTTAGGTATGCTTAATCCACCACTCGGTTTATAGTCGGGGGGTTGATGCCTATGATATGAATTTGATGACTATAGGTTTGATGGATGGTAAATGGTGGTGAACTATGCTTATAAGAGGGTTTAAGGCATAATTGACATAACCACCCTCATCTATGTCAGGGGCGATGCCTATGACTTGAATTTGATGGCTATTTCTTAAACAGTTCTGAAATTATGACTTACTATGCTTATAAGATGATTTAAGTCATAATCGAGTCTACCATCCTCATGGATGTTTCGTGATTTATGCATAACTATGCGTATATAATGATGTTATCTAGCACTTTATACTTTTCATTACCTCTCGAATAGACATATCCCTATGGTTATTTATATTTATCATTTAGACCTGTACTGGCACCCATGTCCTGGTGGCTCAGTCGACTATGGCGTCTGTCTACCAATACAAGCTGCTCACCTCCACAACTTTTTGTACTGTATTAAACCATATCACGATGATGGAGGTGAGTGTCTGCATACAGTACTTGGAACATCGCCCTTAGCACCCAGCTGACACCACCACGCCTAGCAGCCAATGACGACATCAAGCGACACTAGTGCTGCCTAGCAGACATTGTGGGATCCAAAATAGTGCTTCTGGTAGACAATAAATGAATTTTCCAAGATGGCGGCTACGCACCACCTAGCAGACGATATGAGAACCAATATGGCAGCAGACGAAACAAGATGGCGGCCTACAGACATCCACGATGGCAGCCAATAGCAGACGATATCCGGTTGGTGAGAGGCGAGAAGAAATGTTAGAGCAGGAGGTACCAATATGGAATGATAGAGCAGGAAGATGAAAAATTCTAAAATCAATATGGCGGCAAGGAATTAAGATGGCGACTAGTCCTCTGGTCCTGTTCCAGATACCATGTGAAGGAATGGCAGAGCAGGAAGTACCAAGGTGGATTTACAGAGCATTAACTTGAAAGTTCTAGAAACAAAATGGCGGTATGGAATTATATAGCATGAAGTACCTGGCGGATAGAGGTCAAGGTCAAAGGTCAAGGACAACGGCAAGAATTTTGCGCGACGCACTGCGACGGACTGCTGCTTCGTCCTAATTTGCTACCGCCCATCGCATCGAAGTATTGTGGAACGAGCTTAAGGCTCCCACCTACCTGGAGCCTTTATTAGCGTTTGATGCAGAGAAGCGCGGGAGCGATAAAGACGACACTGCTACGCGCATCAAGTGCCCCGTCGCCGCTAAGCGCAAGGCTCTGAACTGGCGTGCATTGTTCTAGTCGTACTGCGTGCATCTATGGGACTTTCAGCGGTGACCCTATTATTGTACTGTTTTAAAGTCTGTAGGAACGTTCAGTGCAGGGCCGTTGAGTAGTTTTGTATGTGTCTCATGCGTATATTTTGAGCTACAGTGCTTTTAAAAAGGGTAGTTTTAGCCGTTTCGGAGTACTCTGAAATTACTCAACAGCACTAGTCTGAAGTGTGTGTTATTTTCGTAGAACAGCACATTGGACGCACGTTTAATAGTTTGTTAGAAATACAAACACTCTGCATCGCAGTTCAAGCGCCATGTAGGCGGGAGCCTTAACTGCAAACAGCCAATACTGAAGTTACAGACTAAAAATGTACAAGCAGTCATTGTTTGCCCGGGAGCCAAACCGGGATGTCACCAGGGTTGTCGTTGAAGAGAGGAGGAGGACGCGGAGCCTTCTGCCAGAGACAAGAGCCAGACACTAGAGGCCTCAGCTCTCAAACTGTTGCTGCCGAGGAACCAAGATCCGGCTTTTCAAAACAAACTCTAGAGAGAGAGTAAGTGTTGCTGGATGCGGTAACCGGGGTGTGGGAAGAGACTATATATAGACTCCGGGTGTCGGGGAGTCTGACGTGGAGATGAGTAACCGACTGCCAATACCCAGCACGACACCAGGAAGAACAGTTCCCCTCCACAGGATGGCGCCACGTTCAAGTACGCCATCGCTACCAATCGCAGGGCTCTGAACTGACGTGCAGTGTTCTCGTGAGTGAAGCGATCCGGGAGGCGATAATGGTAACTGAGGTGAGTATGAAGCAGCGCCGGAATGAAAGGGCGGGGGAAACGGGAGATCCCCGAGAAAACCCGCTGACCAGCAGCATTTTCCGGCATGATTCTCCGACGGAAATCGAACCCGGTTCGCCTAGGTGGGAGACGAGTAGTCTAACCACTACCCCACCGCGGCCCCTGCAGTGTTCTCGTAATGCTGCGTGTACCTATGGGACTTCGAGCGGCAACCGTATTATTTTATTGTTGGGGTGTCTGCGGCAAGGTATAATGTAAGACCCTTGAGCATTTTTGTATGTATCTGACACACATATTTTGAGATGCAGCGCTTTGAAAAAGCAGTTTCTGGCTATTTCTGGAGTGCTCCAAAATAGTGTTTCCAATGGACACTTACGAGGCCTGGCCTGAAGTGTGTGTCCTTTTCGTAGATCAGTAAACCGGTCGAACAACAAATTAGTTGAAGTTTAACTTCAAAAACATTATAATTTACAGCCATGTTAAAATAAGTAAAGATGACGTCTTCTGGTTTAGGCATGGTCATCTTACAGCCACCTAGACGCCCCCCTGAAGATCCAGGAAAATTCCCGGCGTTGCTCGTTCTCAATTAACCTGAACAAAATTGAAAGCACTTCTTTCTGTATCGTGCATACTTCCGCCTTTTTTTAAAACCTAACATCGCCCGCCATGAAACTAATTAACAATGCGTCAACCAAGTGAAATTATGAACTTTTTAGAAAAGTTAATATTATATCAGTTGTTACTCTAAGTTGTATAAAAACAATTTAAGTGTTCTTCAATATTACTCCCTTTTTTTTTCTTCAAGTAAAGCAGAAATTGAACCATTTCCCCTAATTCGCTGCCAACCTTAGCGAATACACCAGTCAGCGTGTATATTAAAGTATACGCAGTTGCGGGCAAAGATTATTTTTCAATGATTGACTTCAATAATGAAATAGCCACATCTCAGAATTGCTGATATATCTGGACGCCCTGCGCTACAGTCGATCTATGGAGCGACGGGGATTGTCGTTTCTGCACATGCACCGCTTGTTACAAACAAATAGCGTCTTTTGTTGCGTGGATTTCCAGAGCTGCTTGCGGAAGTCAATCAGCCATAACCCAGGACTTCCGGTCATAAGCCACTGTATTACAAAGTTCCGGTGTTGACGACGCGCTTGTCGTTTCTCAGCAGCGCGCGTGGTAACGACAACCGCCGCGCCGTCAGTGCGAAGACCCTCGCACTTGCAAGTGAAGTCAGTGCACTGGACGAGTTCCAACGCCCGAGTGTAGGCGGAGATACAGGCGTGTGGTACCGCAAATAGCCGCGAGGACCCCACGAGAGTCGTCAAGTGTGGCGCCTCTTCCGTCACGCCACATTAACCTATATATATCGAGTACACTCACTACGCTACTTTGTTAGTATGACGTCACAGCCTCCAATACATTTATATACAACAAATCCACATTTCAAAAGCCAATAATCCTTCTTTTAAGCAATTAGAACACTGAGCAAAGTGGTCGGCAGTTTGTAGTACTGAAGAGACACGTTTTAACACGTAGAATTATTGCAATAAATATGTAGGTTTTGTTTACCTACACGGTAACTAAAACATAAGGTAGTTTGGCGCAAAATTCTAATGGATTGTATTCATGACGAAAAATTAAATAACATCTACGCAAACAGAAACAAATCCAAGCCTATTTTAGTGCTACCATGACAGTTGATATTGATAATGTATTTATATTCTCGTAGTTTAGCTAGAAATGCATCCTGTATCACGATATTATTGGTTAATGTTTGCAACAAAAACCCTGTTTCACAAATGTAATAATTTTAGTCTCTAATTTGTAGCGAAATAAGAAATAGCTAGAAGTGCAAAAAAATTTAGCGTATAGGGAAGTAGTTAACATTTAAAAAAAGTAATATGTGATTTTATTAATTTAGTCATCTGCTGATGCAATAAGTTTTAAGGTTGCATACGAAAATATTGCATAAAACGTTTTGGATTATAATATTGTTAGGTAAATTTTTATGAAACGTAACATAGTAACTGAAATATATTATATTACAGTAGTTTGATTATGTCCTTAGGTTAAGATAGGTGTGTGGTTTAGTATAACAACCGCTTAATGTAGTTATAAATATTAGTACATTATATATTACAATTATTAACAATATTTTAAATATAATTTGATTTAATGCTACGTTAGGTTATTTGAACACAAACACAAGCAGTGAGAATAAAAAGTTGTATAGGAAATCATATCTTCGTAATGAAAATTCACTTAGTATTAAATTATCGAAAATAAGTTATTGTATTAGTTATTTATGGTTTGTGTGCACTTTATTTTCGTCAATTGTTCTTTGCAGTTCACAACATATGTTAACTCGTGGGAGAGAGTAGTCGTGGTATAAATAAATTTAAAAATGGTTAGGAATTAATTTTACAACATAAACTAAAAATTACACATATATATGGAAAATGCAGTATCAGTATCCAACAGTTTAATAATCTGTCTATATTAATTCAAAGGAAAATTAGAACATAACAAATTGGGAGGCTTACTTATTATCCGACGAAACACATACCAGCAACAATCAAAAAAGCATATTAAAAACTCCTTGTTTTATACGGCGTCATACCTCAGACACGGCAAAGTTGCCTTCTGAAGACCTACTTTCGTTCCACAAACGAAGAGTACTCGGTGCATGTATAGTCGGTTCACGACTGGAAGAGACTTCCTTGAAGCCCTGCTAAAGATCTACTTTCAAGCCCATTTCGTATCCTTCCGCTAAAGATAAACAAACATTGCCATGTGACTGCCATGTGGCAGTCACATGGCAATGTTTACATTCCATTGTGTGTGTACATGTGTTCGTACATGCACGTACCCATTATAAAAGTAATGTATATATTATTAATGGATATTCTACAAGCGTAAAGTTTTTAATCTTGAGAATTTCACACAAAAAAAATATGCGATGCCAGCGAAAAACATTTCATTCTATAAACCCAAAATGCGAGTATTTTGATGAATCGATAGTTGTTGTCTATTTACAATCGATTGTTAGTGACTTTCGATAAATTCCCGTACATCGAAGGCAAGATCATCAGTATTGATCGAAATTGCTACAGACGTTAAAATGGCGTGGTGGTTGAGTCGGATGTTTCGCGCAATTGTAAAACGTTATTTAAAAATGGTTGTGACGGTTTTCGACAGGACGGCAGAGTTTGCGAGTGAAGGATTCTACGTCTTCGACAATGTGAAAACGATTTTTATGTGAAAATACTGCAACGTTAGAATAGAGTGGCAAAGGAAAGATACGTGCACGAAACACATAAAAACAAAACGAGAAAGTGAGCACAAATTAAAATCATACGTTATTAAAAACCAAATAATAAAGAGCGGATATTAGTAAAACAAGACAAATAAATGAATTATTATAGGTTGAACAAGATAATCGCACAAATTCTCTGGCACGTGTGTCAACAACACAAGGTCGAAGGTTAGTAAACAAATGGCCGCGTTACTTTCACCTTGAGCGTGATCATGTGACTATGTAAGAAACGTTGAAATCTAAATACGTTAGCATCACGTCATTAATGATTGGCATAATAAGATACAAGTCTTTTCGACACCCATTTGTAAGCGATAAATTAACAATTACGTTAAACCTTCGGAATTATTTACTTTCTTTGTGCTGGCAACCTAACGGCATAACTGTATCCGCGCTCGCCGCTGTCTGTAATGTTATATGCATGTAGCTAGCGGCTAGGGTGTTTTTTCAAAGGTTGATTTTCAAAAGTTTCTTCCAGTCGTGAACCGACTTGTAGGCTACTCTAGCGTCACAGCAGCTAAGTAGGAAAGCCCGCAATATACCTAGATCTTGAGAGGAAAGCGTTTGCCCCTACAAAAAAAAAATTTTTAGTTTTGATAAAATTGTAGTAATCAGAAAAAGCGTAGACATACTTCATACTGCTTTTAAAAATGTTCTTGTGGTAATAAGTTCTGCGGACTTGTACTTAAACCAGTGTCATTTTACGGAGCCTTTTCGTAATTTACGTTATCAAAAGTGAATTCGTCATACCTCCTAGTTTTAGGAACAAACGATGGATTTGTTTATGATTAACGAATAGAATACATGAAAATAATATTCACTTTAAAGTGTTCCGTGTGCAACATATTGCACTCGGTTCTCTTGTTTTAAAAAGTGTGAGTAGTTGGTTCTATTCTCCTCGCAGCACTTGATAGTCTAAAAACATCAACTTTAGAAAAATAAATTGAAGGCACGAAAAGGATACAGTTTGATTTTTAAATGTTTTGCCATTCATTTTTATTATAAGAAACTATTTTCATAAGTAATTTGTTAGTACACTTTTTACATTGTATAGTTTATTGTTCTCAATAAAAAATTTGCGATACAAATTTAAAAACAAAAGTTTAAATGATTTCTATTGGTAAATATATTTTGGTCTGTATTTCTTGGAGAGAACGCCTTAAGACATTATTATACATCCTGTTATGGGCACTTGTAGTAACAGTATATCATAACTTAACAACTGTGGGAAATGATATATGAGCCTAGTTAGATAGTGTGTAAAAAGATTTAAAGTCATGTTATGGTACTACTATTTTTTTTTGTAAGTTTTACGACAGTTGACGGATATAAACGTAAGAATGATGAGAGTCTCGAGACTCGGAACTTGGAGATGGGGGTGTGCCCGAGAAAACATGACTTAACTCGCGCAACTGAGAAATTAGGTCAGGCGAGATTTCAATCTGCAGTGGAATGATGAACGAGATTAATGTTAATGGAAAAAATGGCGAGTTCAGCGACCTGCATCAGAGAATACACAGTTCTGCGCATGTGCAAGACACTCTAACGTCTTCATAAGCCGCTGTCACATCTAGACGTTAATGCTAACGTAAGTATAAAATGTTTTTAATAAACGGTTTATTTAGAAAGCAAAAATATATTAAATATTTTTCAGAGGTTTCCAATGTTCCCGTTTTTTTCTGAGTTTTTCTATTGGGGGCCGCAGTGGTGTAGAGGTAAGAGCCTCCCACCAAGGCTAACCGGGATCGGTTCCCGGCAGGGCCACTCCCAGATTTTCACACGTGGTAATCGTGTCAGACGATGCCGCTCGTGCCTGTTTTCTAGGTGTTCTATTGTTTCCCTCCCCCCTTGAAATCCAGCGCTACTCCTCATCAACCTCGCTTCACCCTCATCCCACAACTCCCGCCCCTTTATTCCTTTGCCCGTCCATTCCCATCAGAATATACTGCAATAGTCAGCGTCCTCGAATTTCTGAACTTAACTTCCACATCGACAAGTCACTTGGTTGCATTTGACTCGCCCCTTATTCTCCTTATAAATGCAATTTGAATCCACGTTTTTTTTAAGGCCGTGTCGTATAAAACAGGATGAGTATAAAAGAATACCCCAACTTTGAAGGTCTATAATATCAAAACCAAACAAGCTACAGCCTTGATTGACCAATCAAATGAACCGAGGAACCGTGAAGTTTGTTTACCATACATTCATAAATGTTCAATGTTACCACCACGAGCGGCCCGAACGACATCTACGCCATAATAAAACTCGTTCCACACTCTTGTCAGCATGTCCGCTGTTACGGTTTGGATGGCGTCCGTAATTCTCGTTTTGAGGTTGTCAATGTTAGCCGGTAATGGTGAACGAAACACTTGATCCTTTATGTACCCCATAGAAAAAAATCGCGTGGAGTAAGATCCGGGCTTCTTGGGGGCCAGTGATGAAGAGCCTGGTCACCAGCTGCTCCTCGACCAATCCAGCGTTACGGCAATGTCTCGTTCAGGTATCCGCGAACAGCTAGATGCCAATGGGGTGGCGCACCATAAAGGAAACATCAGACCCTCCCCTTCATATTGACGTGTCGAATGCGAGTTCGCTACCTCCTCGCCACTTCAAACCGAGCGTTACGAACGCCATCCAAACCGCAACACTGGACACGCTGACAAGAGTATGGAACGAGTTTGATTATCGCGTAGATGTCGTTCGCGCTGCTCATGGTGGTCACATTGAACATTTATGAATGTATGTTTAACAAACTTCACGGTTCCGCGGTTCATTTGATTGGTCAATCAAGGTTGTGGGTTGTTTGGTTTTGATGTTATAGACCTTCAAAGTTGGGGTATTCTTTTATACTCACTCTGTATGTTTACTGATTGTAAAATGTGTCGTCTGTTCAGATATTTGCATTTTGACAGCGTATGTCGTCTTTTGAATTAGCTAAATATTCATGTCCCTAGCGATTGGCTATATGACCAATTAACCGAAATAGGTGGCAGGTGGGCGTTTATCTCCCAAAGTACATGCAAGCTCTGGAAATGAAGAGTGGTATTTTAGCATTCTGTGTGACCAACCTGACGGAACCAAACGAGTACTCGCCTATGATTTTCAGGGACCAGTAAAATCTAACATAAACGGCTATACATTTATCTGCTTACAAGTACACTACAGTTTGAAATCTCGTTGCCAGTAACTGGCAGAAAAAAACTTTTAATATGTGTACACCGAAAAGCCAAAAAAAACTGGCATAGGCGTGCGTATGCAAATAACAGAGGTATGGAACCAATCAGAGTAACGCGATGAGGTCGGCAGCTAGATCGGTTACTGCTGCTACAATGGCAGGTAATCAAGATTTAAGTCAGTTTGAACGTGGTGTTATAGTCGGCGCACGAGAGATGGGACATAGTATCTCCGAGGTAGCGATAACATTTGGATGTTCGCGTACGACCATTTCACGAGTGTACCGTGAATATCGGGAATCCGGTAAAACATCACATCTTCGACATCGCTGCGGCCGGAAAAAGATCGTGAAAGAACGGGACAAACGACGACTGACGAGAATCATTAAACGTGACAGACGTTCAACCCTTTTCAAATTGGCGCAGATTGGATTAGTGGACTGCCCTGCAGGATTCATGGTGTGAATTGCCTCCTGCATACCTTCAGGCATTAGTCGAGTCCATGCCACGTTGTCTTGCGGCACTTCGGAGTACTTGGAAGGGGGGGGGGGGGGCTACATGATATTAGGCAGGTGTACCAGTTTTTTTTGGCTCTTCAGTGTACTATCAACCACACCAAAGGTGTTACTGGAAAACCTGTATTGCCATATAGAGGAAATAAAAGATCGAAGGAATTGTTGTGTTTCATTAGTGCTGCCAAAAACAGAGCCAGTTCTTGTGGTAGCGCCACTTTCGATCGCCTAAAAATAGAGCCATTGCAAGAGAGAGAGAGAGAGAGATAGAGAGAGAGTAGATGGCAACAGATTCCACATAGATCAGATCTGAGCTCAGTATTCAAGCTTTTCCTGACACTCGTGAAAATAATTTTCAAATGCAATATGGCAAGGACTAATGACAGTTTCTTGCGATGAATGTGTACTGTATTAGCAGAGAAATAGGTTTGCAATAAAATGATAAGTCAGCATGAATTCTCCGTAATATGTCGTACAACGCGAAACACCTTATTTTGAAAACAGTAAAGGAATAACGACACGACAATGACATGTCATAGTGTGACGATTGGCTCATCACAGTGATTTATTTTGCGCTGGCCCTATGTTGGCAACACTGTTTTTCGTCTATTGTGTTAGTGTGATTTTAATTATGTTAACTATATACGTGCTGGTCATGTTATCGTTGATGTATTGTTCGTGATTGTTTAGTTTAAATTTGTGTACTTTTGTGTTTTATTGTCTGTAAGTACGTGCGGGAGTGTAATTTTGTGCTGTAAATGGTGAGGCACATTTGACTCTCCCAACCCTCGGGTTGGCTGTCTCAATTGCGAAGATGAATTTACACTCATTTCAGAACGACGCTTCTTATTTTTGATTGTAATCGACGAGGAATGTCTCACGACTGGAAAATTGTAACTTCATTTACACATAGATTCTTGATCTTTCTGGAGACACAATAAGATATGTAACCTCCGTGTCTCCTAGCGTTATCTCAGCTAATTTTTTCTTTGGCGCAGTTCTCTCGTAATAGATGCTTGTTGACTACGCAAGGAGGTAGCTGAGGTTCATTAGGTTCAAGAAGAGAGAGCCCCTAATTTGTCACAAGTAGGCGTGCAAGGCTGTAAATTAATTTTGTTTCTGCGGCTAGCCTATATACTTCATATTTATTGCCTGCACAGTTATGTTACCAGATGAATTATGTTCCATTTATGGCGCACATTTTCAATTTTATAATATTTCTTTACTCGCATATTTGAAACCAACATTAATCAGTTTTTCCTTTACCACGTGGGTTGCCTTACTTCCTTTGATTATATCATTCCAAGAGTTCTTAGGACAATAGAGTTTTCAGGCGTACCAGGTGTGCCTTTAAAACCTTTGACGTTTAAAACTTTATCATTTCGAGGTGCCGTCTGATAAAAGGGCGTTAT
This sequence comes from Clitarchus hookeri, assembly GCA_002778355.1. Lineage (NCBI taxonomy): Eukaryota > Metazoa > Arthropoda > Insecta > Phasmatodea > Phasmatidae > Clitarchus > Clitarchus hookeri. The sequence goes on along the minus strand of NQII01002449.1, from coordinate 331,232 downwards.
ACATACAAGAACATTTTTCTTTAAATTTAATTCATTGTAACAAACTCTTTAAAAAAGAACTTACTTAGAACATTTATTTTTGGCGTTACGTTACACGAGAAAAATAATCACATTGAGTTTGAGGAAATTCGATATTTAAACAAGATACTCTGATACTTCCGTAATTCATGTTGAGCCAAACTCTTGTTTTAGTTCGTTTTGCATCTGCTTCTTGCACGCGGAGATATGGTTCGAATCCCGGGTTAGGCACGGCTGTATATATGTAGCTGCTATACCACACATAAATACAGGCACTTCAAGGCACTGGAGGCTTGTGTCTTAAACGCCTACTTCAGGGCTATGAAAATGACTCATTGCGCGAATTCCTAAAACATGAAATTAAAAACAGAATTTTAAATACCTAATATATTTGGAAGGGGTTTCTTTTATATACTGTATATATGTATTAACAAAACCATCACATACAACAATAGTTAATAAAATGTAAAGTTTTCTAATAAAAAAATTCACTGTTAAAAAAAACCGAATAAACCACAAAATCAGTAAGCCTAAATATGCAAAAATAATTGCAAAATTTATAAAATTGTAATTTATAAAATTGCATTATGTAAAACTTTTTAGTAATAAAGTTGAAAAATACTGTCTTGGAGGGTCTAAGTAATTTTTTGCTTAAAAAAGTAGTTTTTCGTCCAGATATAATAATAATAATAGTATTATAGAGTTGTAGATAGTGTTATTTTGCTAACTGTGAAACAATTGTTTTTGTATATTTCCTGATCTTGTAGTTTTTCCTCCTTAATTTTCGCTAAAAGTTAGTCATTTTTAAATTTAAAAAACATATACACTATCAACTATTGCTGTACGAGGTAGATAACCAGCAATATCTTTGCAATACATCTAACCCATCAAAAAAATTTTCAGTACTTCAAATCCTGTTCTTTATTTCGTACTTCGGGGATTCGTGCAATGCGAGACCTTTTCAATGCCCTTTAAAAAAAAAAATGGTTGCAGCGACAGTGCGATGAGTAAGTATTTCAGTGTTCTAATCCTAACACGGTATTAAGCACTTTTTCAATATTTTCAATAATTAATTAAACATGAATTAGACATTGTATTTATATACTATTATTTCCTTTTATACGGAATGTAAAAAAAAGCAACAGCTATTAGATTATATTAATGTTTTCTTGTACATTTTTATAGACGTGGCTAACGATTTCAGAATCTCTCTTATATAGCACACTGTTTGCATAATATAATTTTTTATAAAATATCAGTACTCTACATCCAACTAATTTTTAATGCAAGTAAGATACATTGAAGTTACGTTAACAATTATTAAAAAAAAAAAAACGAGTCTGCTGAAATAAGAAATGTAAATAAAGGTGGACGTGACCGTGTGGACATGTGTGATGTAGAGAGGATATGAGTACAGCTGGCACGGCTGGACGCAGGCAGGCGGAGGACGCACGCAGACGTGAATCAGCGCCGCCCCCGGCCCCGCGCCGGCGCAGTGGGCGTCGCTGTTGCGTGACGGCACGGGAATAGCTGCCCCACAAGAGGGCAGAGTGGGCGGCGCGCGCCTGTCTTCCGACCCCAGTCTGGCCGCACTTCGGCGACACTACAGTCCGTGTCCACTCGCTGTCTTCTACATACAATAAACATGGGGTACACCGATTTCTCGTCTTCTGCGCATGTACCCATTGACCCGCCCCTCCCTCTCCAAAATAACTGGCGACGTCTCATGGTCAACACTGAATAACGCGTTTATTTATATGTTCATTTTTAAAAGGCAACCCTTTTTATGAGAATAAAATACTTTTAAAAAGTTGAATTGTTATTTTATAGCAAGAAAAATTGACTAGCGGAAATATAAGAACATCTCAAACAACCTGTTTACATAAACAGTGTTCTAACCTCAAATAATATCCACGTCGCCTATGATAGTCGCATTGGCAGAAAAGCAGTCCAATGCTGAGACACGGAAAGTTAGTTTTGCGCACCTCCGGTGCGCACTCTAACCCGGTTCGCTCTACGTGTTTCCAATACCAAAAATAACACTGAAATTAATTCATGCTTTAAAACTCTTAACTTACGAACAGTCAAACACTTTTGCTCTATTTAATTAGTTTAGATGTTCAGAAAATTAGTTTTACTCATAATTTATCCATACGAATATCTCTTGGGTTCGCGTAATATTTGCACGTTTGTTACCCTGCCCTGTTCTACTCCCTGCTTTGTAATTTTCTACCCTCGTGATTACACGATATCTTTACATTTCAAATTGGTTTTCGTGGAGGACTTGTAAAATAAAAAAAGCATTTGAGAACTTGGAGACGTCACATGCCTAATCTCTTGGAAGACACCAAACTCCAAGTTCTATTCTCGGCGAGGTCGGCTCCCGGATTTTCGCATGTGGGAATCGTGCCGGACGACGCCGCTGATCGGCGGGTTTTCTCGGGGACCTCCAGTTTCCCCCACCCTTGAATTTCGGCGCTGCTCCATACTCACCTCGCTTCACCCTCATCGGTTCTCAAGAACTCGATGTTAGGAGCCGCTCAAATCTCTTCACTCACTCACTCACTTAAACTACATAATCACGTATGCCAGTTTTCCACTACATGAAAAGTAGGAAAAAATAAAACGCAAGGTCATCTAGACAGACTTAATCTTGGTGAAGATGAGTTCCCTAGATTCGTTAATGTTTACAGGATAGCCATGTTGGTATGCTTTGGCCAGTGTTCTTACGTTGGTAATACAAGCGTGGCATGTTTACACTGTGCAGCTTGAAATAAGAGCTTGCTGCAATTGTGGCAGTGTCCCCTTTCTACTTGGTTGGCCTGTTCTTCTGCGGGAGATGGCCCACCTGCTGCTGTTGGACGTGCTGTAAATTAGTTCCAAATACGTTAATTGAAATTCATAGATTTTTGGAAGCCAGGATTAAAGAACTGAAAAACGGAAAACCTAAATAACAGATTTTCCTAACTTTGAGAGCAACCATATTGGTGCATTTATGTTGCATAATATCTTGCGTCGCAACAAGTATACATTTTTACCGTCAGAAATAGATCACTCTGGTAAAATATTTTCTCTCAAAGTTAGTAAAAAGCATATATGTAGGATAGGATTTCTGAGTTTTTTATATTAGCTCACATAAACTTGTATAATACAGTCAACGTTTATAGCGGTAATTATTGTCCCACGCACTCTTAACGACGTGACTACTGTTCGTGAAGGCACGCGTTCGGAGGCGAGGCGAAGCGATGACATGCGAGTAGGCAGACTGTGCAGCGCAAATAACTCTGCAAAGTGGAAACGTTAACTCACCTTTCTACACTATCGAGAAGAATAAGTAATTTTTTTAATTTCTACCAAAAATAAATACAAACGGCTACTTGAACAATGTGTATAGTTACTTCTGCTGCATTCTTAAACATTAAGTCTAATAAATGTGCAATTTTATGCACACAAATTAAATAAAGTGAAAAAAAAATGTATCTAAACTATCTGGGTAAACTCGGTTAGGCAGCACACACGAAATGAAAAAAAGCATCAGTTTCTACTTCACTTACAATAGAAATAATATAATAAAAACGCTAGATATCAGTTTTTTTTTTTATGTTTCGGGAAGGAAGGAGGACGGATTGGGGAGTACTAGCAATTGAAAGCCAAAACCTGTAAAGGAAACATCAATTATTGACCGGTTTTAAAAATTATTCCTCAATAATTATTAACTTTTAAACATGCCACATTTACGAAGAGTTTTAATTTCACTAGCAGAATGCATCTCTAATTCATCTGTTTTAAGTCGTACATATGGCCAAATCATGTGCGCCATATAAACACATTACCCATAAGTTGTTTATTAATTAAAATAAAAACTTAACATTTATCTTGAACAAATGTCTTCCGACACATGCACTGAGGCGTCAAAAGTCATGGGATACCTCCTAATATCGTGTCGGACCTCCTTTTGCCCGGCGAAGTGGTGCAACTCGACGTGGCATGGACTCAACAATTCGTTGGGAGTCCCCGGCAGAAATATTGAGCCATGCTGCCTCTATAGACGTCCATAATTGCGGAAGTGTTGCCGGTGCAGGAGTTTGTGCACGAACTGACTTCTCGATTATGTTCCATAAATGTTCGATGGGATTCATGTCGGGCGATCTTGGTGGTCAAATCATTCGCTGGAATTGTCCAGAATGTTCTTCAAACCAATCGTGAACAGTTGTGGTCCGGTGACATGGCGCATTGTCATCCATAAAAATGTCATCGTTGTTTGGGTGTATGAAGTCCATGAATGGCTGCAAGTGGTCTCCAAGTAGCTGAACATAACCCTTTCCAGTCAATGATCGGTTCAGTTAGACCAGAGGACCCAGTTCACTCCATGTAAAAACAGCCCACACCATTGTGGAGCCACCACCAGCTTGCACAGTTCCTTGTTGACAACTTGGGTCCATGGATTTGTGGGGTCTGCACCACACTCGAACCCTACCATCAGCTCTTACTTGCCAACTGAAATCGGGACTCACCTGACCAAGCCACGGTTTTCCAGTCCTCTAGGGTCCAACCGATATGGTCACGAACCCAGGAGAGGCGCTGCCGGCGATGTCGTACTGTTAGTAAAGGCACTCGAGTCAGTCTTCTGCTGGCATAGTCCAGTACAGCCAAAGTTTGCCGCACTGTCCTAACGGACACGTTTGTCGTACGTCCCACATTGATTCCTGTGGTTATTTCACGCAGAGTTCCTTGTCTGTTAACACTGAACATTCTGCGAACACGTCGTTGGTCTCGGTCATTAAGTCCAGGCGGTCGGCCACTGCGTTGTCCATGGTGGAAGGTTATGCCTGAAATTAGGTATTCTCGGCACACTCTTGACACTGTGGATCTCGGAATGTTGAATTCCCTAACCATTTCCGAAATTGAATGTCCCATGCATCTAGCTCCAACTACCATTCCGCGTTCATAGTCTGTTAATTCCCGTCGTGCGGCCATAATCAAGTCAGAAACCTTTTCACATGAATCTCTTGACTACAAATGAAAGCCCAACAAATGCTTTACCCATTTATACATTTTGTACGCGATACTACTGCCATCTGTATATTTGCATATTGCTGTCCGATGACTTTTGTCACCTCTGTGTATATGTAACTCGTTGAACGTGACATAAACTATTCACGGTAAAGTGGGCACTTTTGAAAGCCTCCTCATTTGGAATAATAGTCTATAAATATTTTTATTATAGCTTTAGATGTTAGCTTCCGAATGCGGTGGAATATACACACTGTGTTTATTTCTAACATTGCCATATTTATTTAAAAACGTCTTTAGAGGATTAAAAAATGGCCGAAAGGACAAAGTAACTATGGCCTCAAAGTGGTCACTTTACCTGGAACAACCTACACAAAACAAACCATACTTTCAGCTTGGCAGTGCCAATAGGATCTCGATGTTTGCGCGCACGGCATCACAGTGCTCTGGACAAGTAAACAACCGCTCACCTGCTCAGATTTCCCTGGAACTTGCCTGTCTCACCACAACCCCACCTTCCCCACGCCCAGGATTTCTCCCATCACTCACGAACAGTAGTTCGATCGGCTCCGACCCTGGCGACCCGGGTTCGAGTCCTTGCAGGGCCACAGCCGGCCCTATGGCAAGCGTGGCGGACGTTGACGTCAGCCTATGGGATTTCTCGTGGTCCTCCAGCTCTCCCCTCTCCAGGCCCGCATTCCATCGCTGCTTCATCCATTCCCATGTCATTCTTCGGAGTTGTCGAGCACGTACTGTTCGTACTTCCAAAGCCCGTTATTCGGTGCGTGTTACTCCCATATTAGGGTGCGCCTCTCGAGAAGAATTATTATGTACTTATTTTATTTCGACCCTCTTTACTCTGGCGAAGTTGCATTGCTTGAATGCATTTTCTTACACTTAACCAGGTATGTCATACTGAACACAAGCGTAAACATAACCCTCCCCCCCCCCAAATTACTTAAATTAACAAGAACCGAAACAGAAATATCTATAATAACTCAAATAGATCAATGATCTGTGGTTTCTAAATATATACTTATCTTGAGCAGGACTAGGGACGAGCGAATGTTTACGAAAATAAAAATTACGATAGCACTATAGCATAATGAAAAAATTCCTTCTGACGTACGAGCGTGGAGCGTTGGAGCTCGCAGCTGTTCACACTCTGTCATTCTGGTTGGCTGCCGGCTGTCTTGTCCGCCATTTTATCGGCAAAATGACTCGTTTCATTCTAAAAATTACTTCAGAAATTAATTATTTATCCCAAAAAATTTTTTTTTTTGCCAAAAGATGTCCAAAAAATGGAAAAAAAGGACCCGATCGAGTCCTCAAATGAGCAAAGCCGATTCGAGGCTCTTAGCGGAATGATCCCTTAATCGTCAAATAAGCAAAGTAGATTAGAGGCTATAATCAGAATGAGTCACTTAATCCTGGGAGCAGTAAACGCGGATTCAATGCTCCGAGCCAAGTCCAGCTTATCAGGCTGATCAGCGGTCATGCGCACCCCCCCTTCCCCTCTCACCATCAGCGCCTATGTCCTTGACCCTGTGCCCATAACCTTAAATGACCTTAGAACCAAAAAAATCACACAATTTAAAAAAAAATTATATGTTATAATATTTTTAAAAAATACATAAATTATTAGAAAATGTAATTAGAAAAAATTATTCTAAGAATTTTTAATAATATGCATTTACAGACGACCCACCAACACCACATCCAGGAGAAGACTTACCCACCTCCAATCAACCACATGGTCTTTAACATTTCCCCTCACCAACACCACACTCCACTTCCACATCAACCCACCACCCTCACTCCTTCACCAACCCACCCACCTCCTCTAGCCACAACATCGTTCATACCTTCGTATGCCCTCCCCCTACCACATCTTCGCCACCCATTCCATCGTATGCAGCTATCTTGGTTTTTCGTTTGTAATTTGTTTAAATTGCTAGAGTTTGTCTCTCGACTATGTTCGACACACCACCCATACCCCTCCCCAACAAGGCAACCACCCTCCCTTCTCTCCAATAAATTTAGTTTTTTATCATTAGGTATATTTTATGTTACCCCTCACTCCACCAATATATTCAATTGACTATTTAGCTGACATCCCATCCTCACAACCACCCCGTACAGTGAATCATGGGCGTACATCACACATCCCTTTTACTCGGATTCGCTCTACTCCCGACAACCCCTTACCACATCTTGTATATGACTCAGACCATTCATCTGACCATTACTAGCTGACTATAACAAAGAACCATACCGACCAACAAAACTAGCCAACGACTGAAATCACCCAAGACTGACTCCTCCCAAGACTGACTCCACTCAAGACTGGCTCCACTCAAGACTAACTCCACCCAATAATGAATCCACCCAAGAATGAATCCATCCAAGAATTAATCTACCCAAGAATGAATCCACCCAAGACTGACTGCTGTAGAGACCAATTCCTGCCAAACTGATTAGAACAATGGTCAAGACCAGCGATCTGTACCAACAGATGATGATGGAAAATCTCAAAAAAAAAGTCTGCTAATAATAATTTCGTAGACAACGTCTATGCACAAAAACTTCGCAAAATTAAAAAATTTTTCTTAAAACATTTCAGCCAGAGCCGATAATATCACAGGGCCATGTCAAATTGATTTTATACACCACTGAATTAATAAGTCTTTCAGAGAAACTGAGTGGACAGTGGAAGAAATTAAACACATGTTATTATGTATACAAACATTTAATTTATTTACTTATTAAATACATTTAATGTTTCTAATTATTGCATTCATTCGATCTTTACATTTCTCAGATGTTTGCAGATCATGGATAGTAGCCAACAGTCTCACCTGAGATAACGTCGACCCTTCAGCTCATCGATGATTTACGATATCTCAAAAATTCATGAGAGATCCCCCATTTTTGTAAGCCAGTCAAATGTATATGTCTATAATACCTGTGAAATCGGATCTTTGGAAAATATGTAAAGAGCGTTCTTGATGCCTCCTGCCTTCTTCACACCTTTTTTTTTTTTTTTTGCAGAAAACTCGTTGGAAAAATGTGTGGGAATTTCGGGAGTATCAACATCCTTCTCATCAGATACTTTATCAACACTGCTGTCATGGTCATATTCAAAAATGCTGTCTTCATGATCGTCTTAACTTTCTGTTTCGCCATTAATATAGAGTTTACTTTTCTTTGTAGAAGTCGCATGATCATAATCCGTATTTAGAGACATCGATATATTATTTTTAAGTTCGTCGATTTCACACAAAAGTCTTGTAAGTGTTCATTATGCACCAATCGACTCTACCTGGCGTCGACTGACTCTTGCCGACCGACTACTGCCAAAATGTTGCCATGGATGAATGGTTCGTGAAATGTTTTGCGAAATGCTTCGCAAACGAGGAGTTGTTGCTGTTGGCATCGAAAATTTTGGTGATTGCGATGCCGGTTCGAGTCCCGATCAGATAGTGCTACATCGACGATCATGGGTGTGCTCATGAGTATGCGGTATCGATTGTGCATTATCCAGCATCTGTTCGTTTAGCTAGAGAATTCACCAGGCAATAACTTGTCAAACAGCATCGGCCATGTACCATATCACAAATGGCTGATACCCAAAACGATATTCAATGAACCTGATGAGTCATCTGCAAATATAAATTAATATATTCATGACTTAGTGGTTAGTCGTTATTCAACCAGAAAATCAGTAAAATCTCGGTAGGAGTCAGCCGGTCGGAGTCAGCCAGCAGGAGTTAGGCTCCAGGAGTCAGTTAGCAGGAACCAGTATGCAGGAGTCAGTGGGCAGGAGTCCCTGGCAGGAATCAGTCTGCAGGAGTCAGTCTGCAAAAGTCGGTCTGCCGGGGTCAGTCTGCAGGAGTCAGTCAGCAGGATTGACTGATCTGCAGGGGTAGTGTATTAATTCATGTATTATTGAATACGATGCGAACTACTGACGATGTGGAATCGAGGATGTCATTTACTACATGCAAACCTTCAATAACTGCCCAATAATACATGAAAACAATGCTTTTACTCTGCCAAGACCTTCGATAAAAGTTGTAATGCGCGGTGACATGAAAAGAATGATTGTTTGAAAAACCCGTCCCATGCTATTCTTAGGTGCTAAAAATTTTTCAGACAGTTTACTCGACATGTTAACTCAAATAACCACATCAAGGCCGACAATGTTGTGTTCTTCGGCCCACTGAGAAGGCCATGTGTTGACTTCATTACCTCCTGTTAATACACTACACAATACGTTCGCAGACGACGAGGGGACTCGCATGATGAAACATTACGACAATGGCCACATGAACTTTATGTCAGGCGATGCATTGAAGGAACAAATCAAGATCTGCAAGGGTTTGTCTACTGGGAGCCAGCAAGTGATATCATCAGTACTCATTGCTGCATCGATGGGTACTGATTCCACAGATGATTATGACGAAACAGTTAGTGCTAATGTAGGTATGGGAGACCTACGAGGCGTGAAATAGTCTATCTGTGCGGAATGAACACTTACAAGACTTTCATGTGAAATCAACGAACTTCAAACTAAACGATCGACAGCTCTAAATACGGATGATGATCATGCGACTCCTACAAAGAAAAGTAAACTTGATATTGATGGCGAAAATAGGAAGTAAAGGCCGCCATGAAGGCAGCATTCTTGGTAATGTCCATGACGACAGTGTTGATAATGTATCTACTGAGAAGGATTATGATTTTCTCGTCATTCCCACACATTTCTCCAACGAGTTTTCTGCAAAAAGTGGTGTGAAGAAGACAGAAGGAGTCAAGAACGCTCGTTACATATCTACCGAAGACCAGAATGAACTTGTTTATAGACTTATACATTTGATTGACCTGCAAAAACTTGGGGATCTCTCACACATTGTTGATATCTTCAATCATCGGTAAACTGAAGGATCGGGGTTATCTCATTTGATGCTGTTGGCTACTATCCATGATCTGCAAACATCTGAGAAATATAAAGCTTTAATACACGAAATAGTTAGAATGATGGGATGCATATAATAAGTAAATAAAGAAAATTCATGTTCACATAATAATGTGTGTTTAGTTTCCTATACCATCCAATCGGTTTCTCTGAAAGACTTATTAGTTCAGTGATGTGTACAATTGACTGCGAGAGACTGTTTTATATAATATTTAATGTATGTGTACAGGAGGAGGACTATGGTCGGATCTGGAGTATTACGCCTTACTCGGGTCGTGTAAAATTGGCTGTGTTCCATATGGCGAATAAATAAGCTGAGGAATATTTTTGAGGTATGAGGAATTTTTTGAGGAATGTTTCGCAACTTGTTGGTTGGCCCGGTCATTTGTCATGGCCTTTTGTTGTGATCTGCTCTGGTTGAAATGTTTAGTTAAGATTTGCAAAATTTTGGGACGATTTTGCGAAGTTTTTGAGCGAAGAGGTTATCTACGAGATTATTATTAGGATACTTTTTTGGAGATTGTCGGTCATCGTCTGTTGGTACAGATTGTTCTAATCAATTTGGCAGGAATCGCTTTCGTCAGCAGTCAGTCTTGGGTGGATTCATTCTTGGGTGGAGTAATTCTTGGGTGGAATCAGTCATGGATGGTTTCAGTCGTTGGCTAGTATGGTTGGTCTATATGGCCCTTTGTTATAGCCAGCTAGTAATGGTCAGGTGTATGGTCTGAGTCAATCATGAAGGGGAGTGAAGGGGTGTTGGGAGTCAAGCAAATGCGAGTAATAAGGAGGTGTGGTGTAAGTCCATGATTCACTGTTGGGGGTAGTTGAGTGGATGGGGGTCAACTAGATAGTCAATTGAATATAGTGATGGGGTGAGGGGTAACAGAAAAAATACCCAGTGAAGAACAAGCTAAATTTTTGGCGATAAGGAAGGGTGGTTGTCTTGGCAGAGTGAGGGATGGCGTGTCGAGCATAGGCGAGAGACAGACTCCAGTAATGTAAACAAATGACAAACGAAAAACCAAGATAGCTGCACACAATGGAATGGTTGCGAGAGGGGCAAATGACAGTATAGACGAATGTGGAGGGTGTGACATCGAGGTGGAAGAGGGGGTGAATGGGTGGGGGATTTTGGCGAGGGTTGGAGTGGTTTATGGAGGTGGGTTGGTGTGGAAGTTAGGCAGGGTGGGGTGAGGGGAATGATAAAACTATGTGATTTATTGGAGGTTGGTCAGTCGTCTGCTGGATGTGGTGCTGGGAAACCTCTGGAAAAGTAAGTTTAAATAATATTTAAAAAGGTTTTCATAATGAAACAAGTCATTTTGTCGATAAAATTGTGGACAAGCAAGCCGCCGGTCGACCAGAATGACAAAGCGTTAACAGCTACGAGCTTCTACGCCCCACATCCTTGCGCCAGAAGGAACTTTTTAGTTGTATTCACTATCATACATACAGCCTGCATGACCAAACATAAGTGTGCAGAACCTACAAAAAACGATAGGCAAATACAACACAGAGATTGAAACTCAACTCCTTTAGCTATCAAAATAAGCGAAATACTGTATACATATTATTTTTAAATTACAGAGTACGCATTATAATATGAGAGCTAAATACCGATTCCTAAATAGTCCCCAGTTCTTTATGAACCTGCAGAGCTACATCCACATGTTGGCAATGTTTCAGCCCAGGCATGACAGAGTATCATATACACATACGAACGATATATTTTCGAAAGTTCAGAAGCGAGAGCAAAACCACCCATTATCGGTGTTCATTTTTGCGACAAACTTTGTGCACCTCCGTCATGCCCAGAAAGAGTTCTAATGCCTGCTAGTATACTTGCGCTCTATCAGCCCGTCGTGATGCCATGAAGATACAAAATATTGATGAAGTTTTTTAATTTTTCATCCTGGAAACGTTGCTGGCTCGTGATTCTGAAAGCCCGATGCTGCGGATTCGATGTGAGAGAAAATGGCGTAACACCCTAACACCCTTATTCTTATAATGTACATATATAAATATATTTTTAATTGTGATTGTATTAGATTCTCGTAAAATGGTAGCGTGAGTTTACATTATATTGGTGGTGTACAAGCTAAAATAATAATAAAAGTAAATTTTATACTATTTTGAGACAGATTGAGTTGCTAGGGCAAGCGGGAACAAGTAAGGACTCGACCAAGAAACCATCCCGGCATTCACCTGGAGTGAATTTTAAAATAGCATATCGGGCCGAACGAGTCTAGTATCGAACTCAGGTCCCCTTGAACTTGGGTCATCCCTGATGTTGACTTGCGCGTGCAGATATCTGTGTTTATTATACTATGAATTAAAGTTGGCTTGTGTGAGAAATAAAACAAGCTGTTCGAGTGACAACCCTCTACCTCCGGTGGTCAATGCACTAGGGCAAAGTCCAATTCAATACCTGGTGCAGCGCGGATGGCCGCGTGTGTTAAGCTCAGATTACGACTGCGTGTTTCTCTCGTTTAGTTATGAGATGGAACTCGTAACCACTTCTTTAAGTATGCTTCTGTCTTAATAGTTTTTTAATGCGTCTCTAACAGTCTCGCCTGTAATTGGGATATTTCGGACTCTCTCTCTCTCTCTCTCTCTTTCTCTCTCTCTCTCTCTCTCTCTCTCTCTCTCTCTCTGTGTGTGTGTGTGTGTGTGTTTTTGACGTATGAACAAGTGGAGAGTGATCGTTTTTTCCCCATATTTCTTATTTTTCAGCTCTTAAAAAGTATCTTTAGTTTCGCTGGGATTAATAAATAATATCACATTTGATTTTTTTATACGAAAAAAAAGCAAAGCTGGAGTCCGATCCGGAATTAATTTACGAAAAAAATTGTACATAGAATTAATTTTCTACATTCGAAAGGATTAACATAACTCTAAAATTTCATGGTCTCCGTAATGCACTGGCTGCAATATGCTCTAATTATTTCGCACTTGTGAAGTCTTTCCTTATATGCCTCGACGAGGTTGAAGAGTGGTGAATGAGAGCTGTATGCGCATGTCTTTGCTGGAATTCGTATTGTGATATAAATATGCATGGTGGACTAGCATGTCGGGAATAAAACTATGTTTTAGTTCGCGGATTTCATAAAGAGTGAATCCTATTGACACCTGCTGGATTAGAGGCCGCACACACATACATGCAAATGTTCGCATGTCATTTTTGAATCGGCTAAAGTCACGTAAGTGTTATTGGGACTATGAGGGGAAGGGTGGGGGTGTNNGGGTGGAGGTGTTTTACCGCAGGTCATAAATATCACTTAATGGAGCAAGTGCACGCGAAATTTGTTTGCCGAAGGTAACTGTTTTTTTTTATTTTGTACTTGTGGTCGGTGTACATTCACGCTAGCGTCTCGTCACTGTATATAATTTTTTCCCTGCAAAACTTACTACACTGAAAAACCAAAAAAATTGGTACACCTGCCTAATATCGTGAAGGGCCCCCGCGAGCACGCAGAAGTGCCGCAAGATGACGTGGCATGAAATCGACTAATGTTTGAAGGTATGCAGGAGGCAATTCACACCATGAATCCTGCAGGGCAGTCCATAAATCCATAGGAGTGCGAGGCGGCGGAGATCTCTTCTGAACAGCACGTTGCAAGGCATCCCAGATAGGCTCAATAATGTTCATGTCTGGTGATTTAGGTGGCCAATGGAAGTGTCTAAAGTCAGAAGAGTGTTCTTGGAGCCACTCGGTAGCAACTCTCGACGTGTGGGTGTCACATTGTCCTGCTGGAATTATTCACGTCCGTCAGAATGCACAATGGACGTGAATGGGTGCAGGTGATCGGACAGGATGTTTACGTATCTGTTACCTATCAGAGACGTGTCTAGAAGTGCCAGGGTCCCATTTCACCCCAACTGCACACGCCCCATACCATGACAGAGCCTCCACCAGCTTGAACAGTCCCCTGTTGACGTGTAGGGTCCATGGATTTATGAGGATGCCTCCATACCCGTACACGTCCATCCGCCCCATACAATTGGAAACGAGACTCGTCAGACCAGGCAACGTGTTTCCAGTCATCAACAGTCCAGTGGCAGTGTTGGCGGGCCCAGGCGAGGCGTAAAGCTTTGTGTCGTGCAGTCAACAACGGTACACGAGTGGGCTTTCGGCTCCGAAAGCCCATATCAATGATGATCCGTTGAATAGTTCGCACGCTAGCACTTGTTGATGCCCCAGCATTGAAATCTGCGCCAATTTGAGAAAGTGTTGCACGTCTGTCACGTTTGATGATTCTCGTCAGTCGTCGTTTGTCCCGTTCGTTTACGATCTTTTTCCGGCCGCAGCGATGTCGAATATTTTATGTTTTACCGGATTCCCAATATTCACGGTACACTCGTGAAATAGTAGTACGCGAAAATGCAAATTTTATTGCTACCTTGGAGATGCTATGTCCCATCTCTCGTGCACCGACTATAACACCACGTTCAAACTCACTTAAATCTTGATAACTTGCCATTGTAGCAGCAATAACCGATCTAGCAACTTTGCCAGACGTTTGTTGTCTTATATAGGCGCTGACGACCGTATCGCGTTACTCTGATTGGTTCCATACCTCGTCGTTTGCATACGTATGCCTATACCAGTTTTTTTTTGGATCTCCAGTGTAAATGGAAATTAAAGTAATGCAAACAAAAGAATAACATGACATAGCTGGAAGGTATTATTGTGAGGGTGTGAAGATTATTATTTCTATAACAATAATGACAATTTAATTTCATTTATTTTATTTATTTGCATATTTTTAGAGTCCCCGAATGACTTCAGGCCCTGGTTGATGTACACTGATATATAAGACAACACAAAGTTACATAACAAGTTACAATAAACAAACAAACAAATACTTGTACAAAAAGGGATATTTTAAAATAAAAATAACCACTGCTATATCATAAGAACAACAAACATGCAATAAAAAAGCAAACATTCAAAAACATTGATAAGACATAATGTAACAAAATTAAATAATTGACATATAAAATGAGAAAACAAACACATACTACAAAAGTACCACTAATATAAATGTAATGTAATGAACAACTACAAAGGTAGTAACTTATAAAAATTTGAGTATTACTTCTGTAAAATAAATCATAGCAGAGTTTCGAGTATTTCATATATATAATGAACCAAGGTTAATAAATAAAAAATGTTATAGACTTACGTATAATCTGTTTTTGATATAATGTGTTCGATTACACTTCAGTCCTAACATAGGGATTGACATTAACTAAAAACTTATTCACTTTATCTACACATCATTTAATTAAATCAATGGTCTTATGTGTTGTTAAAAACAAAGGAGATCTTTTATGATACTGTGGGCCTTTCAGACTCACGCTATGTAATACTTTAGAACTACGTATTTGCATTGCTTATAAAAACAGATAATCAAGAACACAGTGTCAATCACAATCTTTCTATGGCAAAGTGTGTGTGTGTTAAATGTTTTCAATGACAGTTCATAGTTGGATTTCTCATTACCTTTGAAAATATATTTCTTAAAAATGGAACAGAATATTTTTTGTTGAATTTTCTCTATTCTGTTAGAATCTGTATTTGTGATTGCATTTCAGACAATTCCAGACTGAACAATATTATGATTCGGGCCTAACTAAGGTGTAATAAAGACAAAGTAAAGATTCAAAACTGGAAGCAGAGAGAGTTAAATATTTTATGAGAATTTAGAGTTATATTTGCAGTAGTTGAATCAAATAATATACCGAAATACTGTATACACTGCTTTCTTTGCAGAACTGTATTATTGACAGAGTATTTAAAATTTATATTGTGTGTCTTGCGTGAATATGCAATGATTTGAGTTTTTCCTTCATTCAATTTCATATCATTCTGTCTACACCAATTAACAACAGAATTTACATAATTCTGTAACAGTTTACAATAATATATTGAGTCTATAGTTAGATATAATTTTAAATCATCGGCATACATAAGAGCATAAGAGTTTTGTTGAACTTTACACATATCGTTGATAAAAATATTAAATAAAAGTGGAGCTAATTGTATGGCTTGTAATACACCTGAAGAAGTATCATATGCTGAGGAGTGAGTATTATTGATTCTTACTGACAATTTCGTATTAATTAAGTAACTCCCTATCCAGTTTGCATAATTTTCATTCAGACCAATTATTTCTAGCTTGGATAAAATTAATTTATTATTGCAAGTATCAAAAGCCTTGCTTAGATCAAAGGAAATTGTGTCTACTTGCATACGTGAGATTATCTTACCATAGATTGAATTAACAAATACAAATCAATTTGCTGTAGTAGATTTTCATGAGATTAAGCCATGTTGATAAGGGCTCATAATAGCCGTGCTATGGAAAGAAATGTGTTTATGTATAATTTTTTTTTTTTTGGAGAAACCACATAATAAAGAAAAAGACCTATAATTGCTGACACCATATTTGTTGCGCTTTTTGAGTATAGGAACAACAACTGCATGTTTCCATTTGATAGGATAGGTTACCGTTTATGAACTGTCATTAAAGATATGTGCCAATACTGGTGCTAAAATAAACATACAGCCTTTTATAATAACATTTGGGGTGCCATCCAAACTTGTTTATTTGGAAATTTTAATGATTTAATGGCCCACTGTACAAGACCAATAGTTACTGTAGGTGGAAATAAATTACTTTCATATAAAATATGTTCAGTGTGTTCAAAAGTCACGTTAATCATTATTCTAAACCTTGGCAAAATTATTGGCAAAAGTATTCGACAATTTTTCAGTATCTTTGATTAATAAATTATTATATGTAATTCGAGAATTTTGCCTACAGCCAACTTTCATTTGTAATTTGTCAATGCACATAAATTGTGGAAGTTTTAACTGATAATGTAGTTGAGGCTATGAATAAATATATACCGATTGTAACAAGGACAAAATCGAAATATCCACTTTGGTTTTCCAAGCAATTAACATATTTGATTAAGTGTAAAGATAGTTTTTTCAGGTTATATAAAAAACTAAGAAATATAGATAACTGGGAATTTTTTTGTTATTTTCGACGCTTTGTCCAAATTAAAATTACAAATATAAAAAATATCTGGCTTATGAGAATAAATGGCAAGATTAAGTCAAATTCAACTTAATTTGAAATTATTACACTTCCAGAAAAATGTTTTGATTTGTTACGTAAGCCTCTGACGTTCTGATAGTAAAGCTGCCTTATTAGAAAATGGTTCTGCATATAATATTTTATTGTTATTTTTCTCATTAGTCAGCGTTGTATTAACAGGAGACGTTTCCGTGCTAGGTTTTACATAAATCTAATCACTATGTAATCTACCGTAAAAAGGACTTATCCTATATTCTTCTGCTCATTTTTTTTTTCCTGCGCGCACGCACTTCCTGATACCTCTCCGCGTCAACTGCCGGCACAGTGGAATGTAATGGCCGCTCACGTGGTTCCCTAGAGCGAGTTGCCAGCGTGATGTTTCCAAATGGAACCTGATTGTCTAATTATTGTGAATTTTGAGTCAGACTTGAAGAATTTGTTCGGCGTTGATCGTTGTCCATTCCCGACGACTAGAATATTATTTAGTATTTTGCACATTAGTTGACTGAAGTTGTAAACAACATCCACACATGTTGGCACCCACGTGGGAGTATTGTAAACTTCCAATAAAAGCTTGAAGTAAGAAGTTTTCTTCCTCAAGCTCACTTACTTACCTTGTTAGCTTGTCAATCTCGTTGCGTAATGTGGCAAGTACTAGCAGAATCTAGTCTTCTTTGTTTGCTTGCAAATTTTTCTCACTACATAACATGTCAGCTCGCCCCGCTTCCATATCGTGGTATCTCAATTATTTTATAACTGTTGTTAATTTTCAAAGTTGTTGATCTATATGATTTATTTTGACGTTTTGGTGATCCCAAACTAAGCATGCCTGAATAATTTCCACATATCTCACGTTCGAATGACTCACTGACATTGCATTGTGGTAAGCACTGCAAGTGTACGCGAGCTCCACAGGAACCGATGCTTCCGGATGTTCGTTTTCCATTTCCCGCCAGTGTAGATGCCCTCTACATTTGTGTGATTTTTCTGCGTTGAACTGCAGGGTTTCCTGAACTGAACTGTTATATTGGGTTTATTTTGGTGACTGCAGCAAAATTGTTATTTATTTGTGTCTTCAAAAATTACAACCTGGCTTCTAAAAACACATGTTTATAACATGCTTGTGGCTATGGTGTAAAATAAATATTTTTTGATATAAGAAAAAAATATATTAAAAAACGCAATTTTCTCCAGGGTTACAAGTGTTTGCTGTGCAGCCCGTCCCAAGTCTCGGAGCCATGAGCATGGCTAAAACATGTAAGTGGTGAGTTTGAGGGGAAGCAGAAGGACACGAGCAGCGTGGGATACAATCACCGCCGAAGACGAGGTAAAAGTTTTATTAGGAAAACGTAAAATTAAAAAACGTTTTTGAGTACCTACCTAACGTTTTTTCGTGTGTGTAAAACATTTTCGTAAGTTTGATTAATACAATCACATCCTCGTACACCGCAATTAGCTCTGCACGTACTGTAACTTAGCACCGCATGCACTATGAGAATATGGGTTAAAGGCGCAATCTAGTGGTCAATGGGCGATGTAACTGATCGGTGTGGGTGGATGGAGGCTTGCCAACTATACAGACAATAAAAATTTGCTAGGGTCAGTCATGTATACATGCCGGGAGCATAGTAACTCCACCCACCATCGAACCCCAAAACTCCTGCGTGTACGCCTTTAAATAATTTTTCCAAACATTTTTTTATAAATGTTTGGGAATTTTTAAAAATACATTTTTTATTTTTTTTTTTTTGAATTTTTTGGGTTCAAGATGATTTAAGGTCACGGGTACGGGGTCGAGGTCACGGGTGCGAGGTTAAGGTGAAGGTCACCGACATCCAATATGCCGGTCGGATGACGTCACAACATGGCGGCCGGTCGGCGCCTGCCACATATCCCGGATCCCATTGCCCCCGACTCGCCATTTATATTCTACTCTTCTTACAGAAGACTACGTGTTTAAAGCTATCCCTAAATTACATAAGAATTGTGTTTAATAACATTTACGAGTTTAAACAAGGAAAAGATTTGCTTTGTCACAGTGCTCTGAGTGATCTCTGTTCTTATTTTTATGAGTAGAATACAACTAAATCTTATTTGCACCCGGTATTCATATCTGCAGACGTACCAAAATTCGAACTGAAATAGTCTACGATCTATTGGACGACGTATCCATTTCAATACACACTACCACTAGGCTCTATCAAAAGACGAGTGTTGCAATAACAGTGTACGTTAAGAATTACGAAAATAATTGTCATGAAACTCGGTGTCTGAACCAAACTACGTATTCCAAATATTGACAACATATTTCGATGCTAATAATTATCACTTGAAGCAAGTTTCAAGAAAGTCCGTCCGGACACAGTTTATATGTACTGCGCATAGCACAAATTTTAGGCCTAACTTTTGCGTATTGTTTTTCTTACGAGAAAATTACTTTTCTAAAAAAAAAAATTATAATTCCTGCGCTGGTATAGGAAAAACCTCGTGATAATACGAACAATACAATACTGACGAAAATGTAATTCATGAAACTGGATGAACACATTTAAGGAAGAATCCGATTTTCCTCTAAATGACTTACGTAAAGGCTTGGTGTACTCGCTTTTTGTATAGGCTCACACAATTTAAATAGTTCGACCAGACGTTAGAACGCTGTATTAATGAGTTAATAACATTTGAGAAATGTTTCACGTGCAGTATAAAACATTTTCGTGGTGTTACTGTTCCAAAACGAGTGGCGCACGTACCGAGGTATCAACTCGTAAAATGGCTTCTTTTGGGCGATCACACGAATGACACCCGCGCAAATTGAAGATATACAAATTACAATATAGATCGCAACTATAACAAACTACACTTATCCGAAGCTTCTTCGTGTTTACTCCAGGTTTCAAATCGATACCGACTCAACTGCATGTAAACACATTTTCCACGTCTTCATATTAGTATGTAAAATGTCGAGACTGTTCGGGACAAGAAACTGCTGCGAAATACAGAAAAATGCAATAACAAACACTGCCACTTCACTGTGAACAATATGAAACTTATCACTCATCCGACTGGAGCTTGAATAATATTTTACATATCTATGCTAATTTTAAATGTTAATTGAAATATATGGTGCGCGGTATTGTTTGGTAAAGAGTGAGTGAGTGAAGATATTATGGCGGCTCTTAAAATCAAGGTCTCGATAGCCGAGAAAAAGTGAAGTGAGGTTATTTGGAGCGGTGCCGGAATGAAAGAGCGGGGAAGTGGGATATCCGCGAGAAAGCTCGCCGAGCAGCGGCATCGTCGAGCACGGTTCCCACGTGTGAAAATCCGGGAGCAACCCCGCCGAAAATCAAACCCGGTTTGCCTAGGTAGGAGGCGAGTAGTCTAACCACTACACCGCCGTGGCCTCTGAGGTATCGTTGGAAACGCCATCGGGCGTACAGTGTAAATGAATAAGAGATTTCACATTGCGGTGTTTGTAGCGATAAATAAATGTAAAATTAATATTTATTATTAGAAATGACAAAGAGCTGTAGGTTTTATGGGGGAGTGCCAGCAAACACAAAAGCTATTGTCTGCGAATGTCTGCTTTTGAAGGGATGCCTGTCTTCCTGATTCGATAAGCTCACGACTCTGAAATACGAAATTTTGCACGGAGGTTTAGGACTGCGACAAACAGGCAGCAAGCAGAGTGCTCTTTTGTGTTTTAAATGAATACCAATGGACGGAACCGCCCACATTCAAGGCGCTCTGGTCAGCCAATGGGGAGCCGTAAATCAATAAGGCTTCTCCCCAAAGCAATACAATAGTTTACTATAAAATGTATCATAACATAATATATTTCAATTGAAAATTATAGTGTGAGACATTAAGGTCATATGCCATGTGATGTGTTAAGTTTTGTACAATTAGTTGAATAAATGCAGACTTTAATTTCTTTGGAGTCTGTAGGGGGATACGGGAAGTTGTAAGGAAGGGGAAAGGCCTACTGTATTATTGGATGAAAGGGGCCGCAGTGGCTGAGTGGTTAGACTGCTCGCCTCTCACCAAGGCGAACAGGGTTCAACCCCGACCGGGACACTCCAGAATTTTTGCAGTGGGAATCGTGCCAGAAGATGCCGTCGGTCGGCGGGTATTCTCGGGGATCTCCCGTTTCCCCCGCTCTTGCATTTTGGCGCTGCTCCATTCTCACCTCATTTGAACTTCAACAGCTCTCAAGACCTCGTTGTTAAGAGCCAGTAAAATCTCTCAACTCAACAACTCTTATTGGATGACGTTTTCTTGGTGATATTCGCAGCAGTTATATGGTATGCCGAGTTTATTATATAGTCTATTCACGGTTTCTTCACACTTTATGAATCAAACCTTTGAAAAATCACCCTATGTCTGATATGTGTGTTCGTTTACTAAATGAGTTATGTATTACAAGCATTTTATACTTGTGTTAACATTAAAGTATGCCATTTTCTGTCAAATTGAACTTTTAATTATATACCAAATATAAATTATAATATTTTATTTATAATTAATATGAATCTAAACAGAGAGAAAATAGGTGTTTTCATAATGCCTAGTAAAAATTAGTTATTTTTCAAAATATCACTACACTGAGTGCGCACGAATGCGGTGCGTTATCCCCTTGGTGTAATTTTTTAGACTTGGTTAATCTATGTTTGTATGAGGCGGAGGAATATCCTGGAAAGAGAACTTTAATAGGGCTTCAGAAAAGTTGGAAGTAACCGTGAATGGAATATAAGCTATTCGCTGTAAAGTGAGCACTTTGTGAAGCCATCTCATTTGGAACAATAGTCAAAAAATGTATTCTATTGTAGCCTGAGACAATAACTTTCTAGTCTGATGAAATATATACAATTTGATTATTATTTACATGGCAATAATGCTTTTTAAAAAGTGGCGGAAAGATAAAAAATGTCTGATAAGAAAAAGGTAACTAGGGCATCAAAAGTGCGCACTTTACCGTCAACAGCCATAAGTTGGCTTGCGAGGCGTATAGAAGCTCGGGGTCAGCTGTTAGCCAGCTCAGGGTTCGCGGAGTGTGGACGTCCGCGTAAACTGAAGTGGTAAGATTTTTTTTAACTTATCCGAAAGGCACTTAGCTCTTCACGGAATTCGTTTTAAGTTCGAGGGTGCATTCGCCGAACAATAATAGAAAGGGTTGTTAACAAGAGTTTTGATCAGAGTTCGTATATTAAGTTGAAATGATTTGGTGGCAATCGAGCCAACAAGACACCTACACAAACATCATCTACCAAAGGAACGTATTGTGTGTAATAATTCATTCATATCCTTTAGTAAGTTCAACAGTTACCCAGAGAAGGAGTGGAGTGGAGTTATCCGGACGGTTCCTGAGAGCCGATGAGGGCGAAACGAGGTGGAAATGGAGCAGCGCCGGGATGCAAGGACGGGGGGAAGGGAGCTCTGTGAGAAAACCCACCGATCAATGGCTTCGTCAGGCGCGATTCCCACGTGCGAAAATCAGGGAGCAACCCCGCCGGGAACCGAACCCGGTTTCCCTTGGTGGAAGGCGAGCGCCCTAGCCGCTGCAATACCGCGGCTCCTCCAGAGAAGGAGGCAATGGTCTAGCCAGAAATGATTCAAGGAATTCTCAAGGAGTTATGATGGTGCCGTAAAGGGGGGTACACTGTCCGAAGTGAAGGTAGGGTAATGGTAGGGTGATTACTCCAGAGTTAGCGGTGCTAACACAGCTGACATTAGGATAAATATAGGTTAAAAACATAACTTATAACAAAGTTATATTGTAATTTTATGTTATTTTTGCGGGAAAAAAAATTATTGCTTGGTCCAGCAGTACACCATGTCTCCAGTTTTGAAAGTAACAGTCAGTCATGACATTTGTATACATGTATTTAATAAGTTAAAATCACATTTTAATTATGGATCACGAATTCAAACACCATTACTTATGGCATAATAAGTATAAACTCTTATAAATTCTACAACCAGAACTATCCTTCGCCAGCGACTTCATAAATGTCTTTTCACAGTTCAACAAAAACAAAAGCAAGCTACGCGCTACGCGTAAACACTGGAAAAATCACAAGGAAACTAACAATGTGCCATATATTTTTATTTTCGTTGCTTAGACAATTACATATATATATATATATATGTGTGTGTGTGTGTGTGTGTGTGTGTATTATAATATGTAAAAATAAAATAAGTTTACACCTACATTTTCCGATAAAGCGTTTCAGTAAGAAACTTTTACTTTACAAATTGTATACCAAAACTCATTTAATAAAACAATTTTTACTAGACGTTGCCAACACATGTGCTGCAGTACACCTCTAGTATAGTTATCAACTTCGGAACACAACATATTACTTAAATTTTCCTTTAACAGAAAATAAAATTGAAATATTTATTATATCTTGTGACAAATGATTTATTTGAAAACAAGTAAAAATGTACCTCGGTGGTTTTAACAACGGTTCGTTCCAGAAAATCTGAAGATACCGTGACTGAAGTTTATTAGGATATATGAAAATAACTAGAGTCATATTTACTATAGAGAAAATTGCACCAGTAGAATGTTCTATTTGAAAATCTGATGTCTCCTATTCTACAACAGTTTCCTTTCACTGTTTGCCCACAATGCACTGTAAGACAGCGGAACTGACTCTACATAATACAAACTAAAACGGAATAATTAAAAATATAAGCAGTTCTGATTACTTTTCAAGGCAGTGCATATAAACATGTTTATTCTTATAACTTGCCTAGTGTTTCCAGTACTTTGTTTATTCCTTGTACATTATCATTAAGGACTATGAACCTAGTACATCATAACTGTTGATCTGAAATCTCTGAAAAATGAAGGTAACTCTACACGTCGGGAAATTTGTTTCTAAAGTCCTAACACTGAAATTACAGCTGCAGTGCTGTTAAAATGGTGTTCTGATTTCCCGAATTCAGTGGGATTAGCCAGGTTCAAGGAATGAATGTCTTAATAAAATAAAAGAGTTAATAATAAATTCCTAACTTACTTAAACCACTTCAAAGAAAATACTCTCGAATTTATGACTCAAAATAAAAGGTTATCACTTATTATTTACTATTAATCAATTTAATGCATACAAATCACAATCGTCTCAAAGGAATTACAGCAATCAAATAACTAAAATCAGTCCCAATAAGCATTGTATCAAAATATATTGATTTATTTTACTATTGATATGCCCATGTTTGATAGTTCCGACATTTACAATAAAGTCCGTATCACACAATCATGCAGTCCCACCTTAACTCAGCCCACGTTCCCCCAGCCAGGAATGTTCAAGAGTGCTCCGATCGCCCCCGTGTACAATAATAGCCTTCTACACTCTACTCGTCGGGTACCACGCCCTCTCGTCCGTCCACACCTGACAGACACTCGTATACTGTCGTCTCGCACCATAGAGTAAATGCACCAGTAGTCGACATCTTAAGCTCGAAATCTCAGTTTTGCACTCATATTTCCGTTTGTTGTTAAACTCTCAACTTGCAGTTTCGTTTTCCTAGTTCATCTGCTTCTTATGTTACTCTAGTAATTGTCTCAAACGTTAAAATTGTTTAACACTATTAGAAAACCTACATATTCCAACACCCGTGTTTTGCATTAGTAGTTGACACTGTCGAAAGTCGAATGTGCCAGTACTCGACATGGGTGTTTGGAACGCATAAAGGGTTCAGAAGAACGTTAGAAACACTTGAATAACTCGTTTTATTTTAACATAACTCATTTTATCTACAATATTAGAGCTCATTCTTGTTAAAGGAACTGTCGTGTTAAAAATAACGTGCATATTGTTGGCCCACAAAATATTTTTAGGGTTGGTAAACAAAATCTGTACCCCAACGTAGGTAACTGAGTTTATTAAGTACATTAATCATAAGTAATTCCCAACTATTCATAATACACAGGCTCTTTATTTAGAAGATTGTACCTAATACATGTAAATTAGAGACTAGTTCTTCAACAAAACACGAGCAAAACTATTAGAAACTCCAGTACAAAAACAAACACTCTCAGGAAAGTATATCAAAAATCTACGCTGACTGGATGTGGAAACTGATATCTATTATTTAAAGAATCTCCTCCAAATATCAGTGGCCTAGAGATTCCATCTATTACTTTATTAGTATTTATAATTAGTAATGTCGACTATTGAATAAAAGATTCTAACCTGAAATAACTATATCTGAGCAGTTCAACAATTTTGATTTTAGCCACTCAATAGGTAGTTTATAAGCCCTGGCAGAAAACATTAGGGGGATACAGTAGTCGACATGGGTGTCGACCACTGCAAAATGTTAAGAAATGAGCTCTAGTAGTCGACACCCTCCCACGCTTTGAATAACTAATGAATTAGAACAACCTAAGGTGCAATTTAGGAGCAAAACAACCTAATATGGAGATAACATGAAAGCATTCACAATGGACAATGTTTTTCGGACAAATAAACACGAAGTTAATCTAACCTTCCTTGTCAGCAGACCGTTGCGAACACACCACTTTGACGACTGATCAACAGTGCAGATTCAAATGTCACTCTTATCACATTTTACCCACCAATATCCGCATGGCAACCATTGTTTCTCATACAGGAGGCATTAAGTTTGCCGCCACAAATAAGAGTATCGCTAAACAATGTTTTTAAGCCTTATTATTTGGTGTTAAAACCCACACTGTCGACTACTGGTGCATTTACCCTACGCAGTCGTCCGTCCTCTCCGCTGATGTCCCAGACTGCACCAGACTTTGCCAACTTTTGCACTTCAGCAGAGCTCATCGCATAGTAGAATGTGTTTTTGGCATATTGACATCAATGTGGCGTATATTGTACTGGCAAATAAACGCTAGTTTACCTCTTTCAAAATCAACTGGCAAGGTCTGCTGCACTTTACACAATTACGTTCGCAGCAGATATGGAATAAATGTTGATGATACCTTCTATGAGTCTCCCCTTGAACTTCTCAACCCAAAGAAGTGCGAGAACACCCTCAGCATTGTATGTGAGGATTTTTTTTTATTTTTCGCGGGATACGTTACTAACATCAGTGTACTTTGGCAATATGTAAAAGTTTAATTTGGTATAAAGACGAAAATGAAAAACTTGAATTTCTGTAATTTGTATAACATGCGAATTGGGTCAAGAAATAGGACATGTTCTATCTCCCGATCGTTTACGAGATCTGCCTAGTACGAGAAATTCTCGTATGAAATTTAGTGCGAAGTCGGCATAATGCACGAGTTTCGCATATGTCTTGCATCGTGCAAAAGCTGCTTTAGCGTCCGGAAAATTAGATGTTATGTGCTGGTTGGCGGATGACCGACATTTATGTTCCAAGGGCATTAGGTCAATTTTCCCACTAAAATTGTGGCCCTAAATATATGCTGAGCCGGTGGTTACTTACTCCCAAGTACTTTCGAGAAAAAAAACCTTCTGCTGTTGTTTACATTTTATTTCATGCCTTCAAACATTTTTAAGAGAGTTCTTGCAAACAAGGAATGATAAAAGAAACAAAATGAAGCACTGGTCTGTTATTTTTAACATTACATATTTCCTGCGAACTGTGAAAATATATTTGGCACTTAAGAATTTTTGGGAAAAATATGAAGAAAACGTGTGTTTCTAAAATCATTAATTTTATGGGCGTTATCCTTAAAAGGACGAGTAAATAAATGTTTTTATAAATTTTTCTTTAAAAGAAATTATTTAGATTTTTTTTTTTTTCCCAGTTTCCAAACAAGCAAAGAACATCTAAATAACCTCGAGAGTAGTTCGTAAATTGAAAATCAGCAGCGCTGTGTCATACGAATTCACAAGCCCAAATTCTTTAATAAGAAAAAAAAAAGAAAGTACAAGTTCTAAAACTGCTTTAGTGATTCTGTGTTTCCGTTGACTGCCGTGACGCGACAAGTGAGTATAGACTATTCACGGTAACGTGAGCACTTTTTGAAGCACTCTCATTTGGAATAATAATCAATAAATATATATACTGTGTTTATTACTTACATGGCAATATTAATTTTAAAAAAGTGGTGGAAGTATAACAAATGTCTGATATGAAAAAAGTAACTAGGGCCTCAAAAGTGCTCACTTTACCATGAACAGGGTATACAGGAGAAGATCCTGCTCCTGCCGTTTCCACAGGCAGGGTTTGGGGGGTTGCCAGGAGGGGGGAGCATCAGAAGGGGAAGTGGAAGAGGAAGAGGGCGGGGTGTGGCGATGAGTGTAGCGCGGTGACTGGACCGGGCTGTCTGCGCTGGCAATGACCTTCCCCGGCTATTTCGAGCTGGGGAAAGCGAGCGGCCCACTAACGGGGCTGTGAGAGCCGGAACTGCCGACCTTGCGAGCACGTAAAAAAAAAAAAGTCACAACGGGGAAAGGGGGGTGGCTGCACCAGTTTTCCCCCGTCCTGCTTCCCCCTTCACAGATACCCTCTTTCTCGCACAACGCGGGAACCGGCTTACGGTGCATGTGCAAGGTGGCCGGACAGTCTGTTTCCAGCTGTCGCGCAAAAAAAAAATTGTAATAGCGAAACATCTCTAGTGCCCAACATAGTGATTTTCTCATCAGATCTTGATTTTTCAAGTGATGATCTGGTGATCAAATTTCATATAAGCAACAGGTAGGAAAGTTAATGATTTCTGTACAAATTTGGTGGCATATAACTATGGCGATTTGGAGGAAGACTAAAATATATTTTTCTGTTATCAGATTGTTGCCCTTATGCGTCTTAAGGGTTGCTCATTTCCTCGAAATATATTATGTACACCTGGTGAGAGCATAAAGCAGGTTGTATTGCATTTGGATCCCTCTTTATATGCAGGTAGTCGTGTACGGTGTTTCTTTCGGTAATAACGATGTGACTCGGCGCCGTCGTACGCCAAGTTTTGGGAAACTCTGCACTGGAAAAATACTTAAAGTACCAATTTCAATGTGGTGATTCTTAGTGATTTTTGTATGCTGATTTAGAGACGTTCTCTGAAAAATGTTGGCAACTAAGATAATTACATGTCCGGGCTGCCAAATAATGTGCCTAATTTCAGCAAAAAAAACTATTGTTTAAAAATGTTTAATATTTTTTTAGTGGTTGTTCTTATAAATAATATTTAAGAAAAGTCCCGCGAGTAAACAAAAATGCCACTTTCTCGAGGGTGTTAAAGTATGTACGTACAGATTAACTATGTTTTCAGTATTGCACCATTCAATGATAGCACAGCCATTGAATGTCTGGTAGACGAGCCTGGACGTCACGTCAGTGCCTTTCGCCTTAATCCTAGTTCTGAACTGGGTTCAGGTTCAGGACAGTTATTTCTGCAACTTGACATTAGGCGGTGTTTTATCGTCGCATAGTAGGAATGATACACAACGCACGGGAGACAGTACGAACACGCTCAAGCGTCATGTTTAGTCCACTGCACCACAGGGTTACCACTTCCTCTCAACAAAATTACCTGACTGCCTTGCAAAAAATACCGGACAAAATATTATAAATATCTGTTTAACGTATTCTTGATGAAAGTGATAATTTGTTGCTACTTTAAGTAAAGACATGATAAATAATTTAAAACAACTTTGTTTCTGGCACAATTTAGTTAATTTAATTTGTTTTTACTTGAAATCATATTTCTCATTTTCGCGAGCAGCCCCAAGACGATTAGGCTTCGTTTGGACATACTCCATGAATTGGCCACAAGACATTTTGTAGTTAATCTTAACACAGATAGCTCTTACTAAACATTTTTCCACACGACTTCTATATTTTGTTCGTGAAGCATTCGTTAAGCTGAAAACCCGCTCAGGAATAGCGTTGCTGACTGGTAGGGATAAAACAGCTTGCACTAGTTTCAAAATGTTTGTAGCACTGAAACTTTTAGAAAAAAAGTTATCTACTTTTTATCAACTGATAGTGAATAGTCTAAATGCGGTTGCACCAAGATCAAAATGCGATACTCTTCGTACATTGCATCACCATCGAATTCGATGTTCATGATTTCCCCAATGTGCAAAATATCTTCAAATGTGGATATTTGTGTGGGGTCAAGTACGGAGAAATGACGAAAAGGACAGTTTTAGAAATAGTATTCACTACATGATGAAAGAAATGCTGTGCCATCACTTTCCAAAGACAATTTTTCAGAACCTGGAAGATGACCGTAAGCCTGATTTACTTTAAATCCAAAAAAATTGTTATTTATCCTATTTTTCAGTTTTTTGTGGAAATTAGAAAGGTATTTTATGGATTACACAAACTGGAATGAAATCGCTCTCTAATCTTGCAATTAAAGCATGAAGTATGTGCATGGTACTGTGGAAGAAATAGATATAGCATTCTGGAAGAGTTAATGAAGCTGAACTCTTATTGTACATTTCATTTTCCTGGTCTCCGATGAACTGGAGAATAACGTTATGTGCATTCTCTCCCTGCTGCAGAAAGTAATTTTTTATGGCTGGCCAGTTTTGTATAAGTCGATCTAAAGCTGGGAAAAGAGAAAGCCATCTAGTAGGCAGATGACGCAGTATGTCTGCGTATTCTAAATCGACAAACTCAAAACTCTTTTTTTTTTTTACGTATCTCTACGCTGGGCACTGACAGAAAGAAAATTCGCTAAAAACTTTGAGAACCAAATTGTATTTGCTTCTCGTATGGTATTGTGTAAAACATGACACGCACATTTTGCCGCTATCAATGATGGGCTATATTATTGTTTTATCTGTTGGTATACTGAGTTATGTTTCCCAAAGTTGGTGGATGCATTATCAGCTGCATAACTATAATTTTTGCAGACAAACCACAATTGTTAATAATGTCTATGATGCGTTGTGAAATGCTTGTAGCATTTTCTTGTGCATTTTCATAAAAATCAATTTAGCTTATTCTACAAATCTTTGGTTGGAAATAGAGTACGGCACACGGGAACATTTTTTTCGATTCCATGATTACTTGTATGATGCTATTGAAAATGGTACTGAATTTTTAGCAAATCAGTCCCAGCTGTTGTAACTTTGGTATTGTTAAATACAGTGGCAGTTACCAAATCACTATCCGTCGAACTTGTATTTTGATAAACGTTTCTTCTCCTTTAATGCTTTCTTATGGCGTGGATAGTTGCAGTGGTGCTTGGTCCTGGTAATATTGCCATGCTGCACTGTAAAACTTGTAACACGTAAAACCCATATTGCAGTATCACCATTTCCTTTGCGGGGGGAGGGGGCTGAGCGGTTAGGCTGCTCGCCTCCCACCAAGGCGAACCGGGCTCAATCCCTGGCAGAACAACTCCCAGATTTTCGCATGTGGGAATCGTGCCGGACGATGCCGCTGGTCGGCGGGCTTTCTCGGGATCTCCTGTTTCCTCTTCCCTTTCATTCCGGCGCTGCTCCATACTCACTTCAATCACCCTCATCGGCTCTTAAGAACTCGCTGTTAAGAGCCGCCCAAATCTCTTTACTCTTTACCATTTTTTTTTTGAAGCCAAAGACTAAATTTCGTATATAACCAACTATCATTAAACGAACAAAAACTTTTCGTTTTTTTTCCCCCGCCGAAATCGGATATCGGATAAAAAGAAAATCACTAGACGTACATGTAATGCGTCATTGGTACAGTGGAATACACACAATAACTGATCGATCATGAAAGCAAGTGTGTAAACAAGATGCAAGCGAGAATACACGTTGCGATAGATGGGGCGGCAACCTGCATCTTAACCTTACGGCGGTAACTGGGTGTCAAACCTTATGTTCTTCCGAGTAAAACTGAACTCTGAGAAGAAGAACCTCCTAAAAATACGTGACATTTTTGCGTCCGGACAATTGTCATAAATAACGATAAATACCTGATCTCCGGTTTGAAACCGGACAGGTGGCAACCCTATCCACGTTGAACTGGATAGACTACACACACCTGTAGGTGTACCACGCCACAGGTACAATTTTGTGTCTTTATATTCGTTTTGTAGTGGAGTTAGAAGACGCAGTAAGGAATAATCTGCGAATACAAAACGAGGTTCCCCGCGGTGAATGTTCGTACTTACATTAAGACATCCGTACAGCATGCCGGGTAATTCGCGGATACGGACTGAATCCCACGAATCTGTGATCAAATCTAAGTAGTGTATATTGATTGGGAAAAAAGCGCAAGACCCTTAGTTTACGAGAAAAACTACATTAATTTAGATAAAATGACTTCATTTCAAGTCAAGCACAGCATACAGCATCAGCAAACAAAACGTCTAAACGTCATGACAGGTGTTCGAAGTTCGCTCTACCCAAAGCGATGCACTTTCACGCAAATTGGCCCACAGATTCGTGTGGTGCAGTCCGTAGCCGCGAATTACCTGACATGCTGTTTATGCCGGGAATTTTTTTTCCTGTTCCGCGCACAGTGAAGGCAGATAGATGTATGCGGCCGCTATTACACGCGCGTCATTACTCCGTGACGTTTAGGCCCGTTGCACACGAGCCGATAAAATCTGATCCATTTCCGTCCCCGCTGTCGGGGATAATACGTAGGCATGTACAGCCGCAAGCGTAATCCGATTCGATTCAAATGACGGTCCGGCTCGGTTTCCGATCAAATTGCCGGTCTCTTCAGCCCGACAGTACAGTCGGAACGGAGGCCGGACAGACGTACTGGGTAACGATGTGTAAGCGCACACCGTCCGGGCACCATCGTCCGTCTGGAGCTGCCATTCCGTGGTACACGCAGTTATCCCAGTTGCCTGGTAGCTCTGCAGGCAACAACATGCACTCGATAACCCTGTGGTGCATTTCGCGAGCGATCATCCGAGTGGTATTCGTGAAACACGTAGGAATGGAGTGGCATGGTTGTTGAGCTATGTCTTCGACAATAAATTATTATTTTACTTCCGTATCTGTGTAGTTTTATGCTAAATAGCACGAGATACTGGCCATATTAATGTTACGTTGAATTGACCAGGCTAAATAATGTTTCAGCTCTGTGCGTGGGTTTTGTACTCCGTCAAATCCGCAGAGTGATTCCTTTGGGCAAAACGTGCTGTTGTTTATTCCATTACCGCGTTCGGTGTTATTTAGAAATTGTTTGGTTTTGATGTGATATGCTTGTATTAATTTTGTGTCTTAATGAGGCCAAATACAGCTATTTTAGTCAAAATGTGTGAGATTATGCTACAGCAATACCACTAAAGCCCAAAATTAATTATCTTAATTTTACGGTATCGAATAAGAAATAAAGTGCTGTGTAAAAAGCATCATTCATTACACAAAAAAACTACAAATAATTCAAATTAACCCATTTTCAGCTACTTCAGCTAAGCGCGCTAAAGAAAACAAAAGAGAGCAGCAAGGGGGATGTTTTTGCTTACAAAAACTATCCCAAATAATTTCAAACAGTTTCCAACGCCCTATTGACACGAAAAGTATGTGANTATGCATACAGCAATACCACTAAAGCCCAAAATTAATTATCTTAATTTTACGGTATCGAATAAGAAATAAAGTGCTGTGTAAAAAGCATCATTCATTACACAAAAAAACTACAAATAATTCAAATTAACCCATTTTCAGCTAGGGGTATGTTTTTGCTTACAAAAACTATCCCAAATAATTTCAAACAGTTTCCAACGCCCTATTGACACGAAAAGTATGTGAGCACATGCGCCTTGTGTTTTTCGTACACTTCTTTACTTCGCAAGAAACAGAGATACAGTAGGCACAGTACAAATGTTTCTTCAATAGCCAGCAACCTCAGACTGGAGGAAAAGCCGGCAACACAGGCAATTATATTTCCGATTTGTAAGGTAGGAATCGGTTCGTGAGTGCTCCCGTTCGATTCGGTGTCTTCAAATACGAAACAGAATCGGAGCGTCTGTTGTACCCGTCCGGTTCCGACAAAATCGGGATCGGATCGGAGTCCGACAATTATCGGCTCGAGTGGGACGGGCCTTCCCCTTAGGTTGAACACTGGAGTTTCCTCCGTTCTCTCGTTTGAAACGGTCGCAGGTTGAACGATAATGACACCCAAATACACAAGATAAATGATCTGCTTTTTCCTGTATCGTACCACTGGATTGACGAGGCACTTTTATATGATGGGGAAAAAAACTTGCCCTTGGTAGATCGCCGTTTGTGACACCTACCGAACATGGATTACATGTCTGGCATGGCTATCGGGGGGTCATGAGTGGTCTCGTCAGCTTTGTATCGATTTCGCAAATACATATCTGACATCCTCGGTCGTTTTGGTGGCACTCCCGAGGGACCCGGCTGCGGAGAAGCGGCGCGCGCGCCGTTTTCGTTCTGCACGCTAGTATTTGGAGCCCCATAACTTCTTTCCTGGTGATCCGATTCTCCTAATTTTTTCTTCTCTATATACTTGCGGCTCCGCTCTGCCGAAGTTAATGGCGGTTGTCGGTTTTGTAGTGGATTTCGACTCGGATCCTTGCTCTTCTTTCGCGGCATGATGCTGTTTCACGAGTTCAAAGCGCAGCTGCTTCAAAACTTTTTAGAGTAGATCAGTGGTTGTTGCGTTAAAAGGAGGATCCTTTCAAGCCCTTTCAAACGAGCTTTCACTTGTGTTCGTAGCACTTGTAGTTTCGGAGCAATGGTGCGCGATGGAATAAAAGTGCTGCAAATTGCGCCGAAATTTGTCTCAAACGCGATGACGCACCACCGGAAGCGATAAGTCGAGCGTTGTAGAACAATGTAGTTTTAATGTGCGGGCAACCTTGTTACGTCGATCAGAACATGCGCGTGGTCCGGCGTGCGAACGGGGACTAATGCGGCGGGCATTGCCCCCCGAGCGTGCGAGAAAGACATGTAATCCATGTCAAAACAAATATGGACATGCCTTAAAATAGAAACTGGGAAAGTTCATAAAGTGCCCCATAGCCGCCACGGGCTAAGTATCGAACGAGCGAGCAGACTTTTGATTTTCGAAGTTCTGCGTTTAGCCCCACCTAGAAGTAGAACTAAAAATATGTACACATTTTGACCTTGTGGTAAGAGTTTTTGATTTCGGGAATATTTGAAACAGATTAATTAATTACTAGAGTTAAGGCATGAGCACAGTAGTGCGCACGCTCAGCTGATGAATTAAATTTTTTTATAATAATTTAATATTAATATTATTTTGTATTATTAATATTTTATTTTAATAATAAGTTTTGAAATATATAAGTTTTAAAATGTGGCTGTTCCCTCCTCCCCCGTTCCCTTGTTAAAGAGCTTCAAAACAAGTTTTATATAATGCGAGATATAAAGAAGCTATTTTCCGGACAAGCCTGAAGAGTGATTTACTATCTTGTGAAAACGGATTGCGAAAATGTATAGTAGTTTATATGACAGATGTGTAATTCAGTCCTTCTGCTATGATGTTAACACACTTTGATCCTTTCAGAGGTACTTTAAAATTATCCCTGCTGGAATTTTTTCATCTAATACACATTACAATCAATTATCTTCATAGGTGAATAAGGACATTTAAACTTCAAATGAAGCTATTGCGACAACAAATCATTTTTAAAAGTGAGGCTTCATTTCTATCTGAATAAAGTTTATCATACAATTTCATGACATATTCAGGTGGATGGAGATCTGCTTATGGCTTTCTGCTGAGAGCAAATAAATAAAATGTGACTTGCTGTAAATATGTTGATTTCGAAATAGCTCAATAAAAAACACTCTTTAAGTATTTATTTAACATATATAGAACGAGTTACACATGCAATGATTTTATAAGAACCTACTCGGAAAAAAGCACGATTCCCGATGATTTACTGCCATTTACAGGGCTTATGACCTAAGTCATTTGGAGCAAATTTTCATATATATGGGTGCACTATTCGCAATCTCCGCAGAGTCATTCGAAAAATTGGAAACGCATTTGAGTGAACACCTCGTGACATGTAGCTGGCCGTTTGACTATTGCTGTGGACAGCGCATGACCTTGACCTCCGTGAAGTGTGAATGTCTGTTTCACTGTGTACTGCGTGAACAGAGCACTTTCCTGCGCATGTAATACATTTATAATGGTTGTATCATTTGGTTGTGAGATGTCGTAATTGTGTTGCAATGCCACATACGTTTTCCACAGTTTTATATATATACAGAATGGTCCATCTAAAGTGGACACTCCAATAAATTCCGGAATGGTTGCAGATCACTAAATGCTGTTTTTGCTAAATGCAATTTAAAATTGCATACGGGGGCAAGAGACTATTCGTAAAACGTGTATGGACTGAAATAATTAAACCACATACGTTTTTCCCCCCCTGGAAATATACATTTATTTCAACGACATTTGAAAGTATGTGCAAAGAGGAATTCAGTGATATAGCATATGCAAATGGAAAGTAACACAGAAACGCCAAGAAATAATGTGCAAAATTTGATTAAGTTAGGTGGGCCGGTAGCATGGGGCAGTGGACCTGTACTCACAGCTGTAAGCAAGCAACACGCGCCGTGACTCATCCCGGCGGGACCGCCTCCTAATAGCAGCGCAGCACCAGTCCCCGTAATCTGTTATGGTGAGTGGTACTGCAGTGTGTGGCTGTACGTACGTAATTAAGGACACGAATGAGGAAAAACTGAACACTCTACTTATTTACGGTGAGTGTGGCAAAAATGCCAAGCAAGCCGTCCAAATGTATGGTGAAAGGTATCCTAATCGGACGCCCATCTCACGGCAAACGATACGAAGAATTTGCACACGCCTCTTGTCACGAGGTGATTGGAATTCCACAACACGAGTGCGACGAAAGACTGCTACGGGCGAGATGCATCAACACGATGTGTTGGCACGTGTCGATGCAAACCCCCACATGGGTACGCGAGAACTTTCCAGGTTCGTAGGAATAATTAAAACAAGCGTGTTACGGATACTGTGCCAACGAAAATTTCATCCTTATCACGTGGCTCTTCATCAGACATTACATGGAGGTGATTTCCAGTAGCATGTTCAGTTTTGTAGGTTTGTTTTGATGTATGTAAGGGATGACAGCAATTTTCTGAAGTGCATACTATTTACCGATGAAGCGACCTTCACAAACAATAGGCGCGTAAATTTACGAAAGATGCACTACTAAGCGACGGAGAATCCGAGTTGGGTCCAGCATGTGGAGCACCAGCGACAGTGGAAAGTAAATGTGTGATGTGGAATCGTTCGACACCGCGCCATAGGGCCATACTTCATTCAAGGGACAATGACCGGCTGTACAGACTCCCACTTCCTCAGAGAGACCTTACCGTCACTTCTGGAATACATGCCGCTCGACGTACTCCGTGATATGTGGTTTCTGTATGATAATTGTCCTGCGCATTTTGCTTTGGTGGCGAGGCAAGTGTTAAATAAAAAGTTTTCAAACCGTTAGTTAAAGATTGGTGGTGGTGTGAGATGGGCAGCTCGCTTCTCCGACCTCACACCTCTCGATTTTTTCCTGAGGGGAACACTGAAAGACAAGGTGTACAACACGGTTACTACGACGCCAGAAGACATGCAGGAACGCATTGTGGCTGCTTGCAGAGGCATTGCGCCAGAAACACTTCAGGCCGCTCGTCGCTCGCTACATGTGCGTTTACAGATGTGTATAGCTGTCGATGGTAAACACATCGAGCACATGCATTGAAAACCTTACGTGAAGCGTTTCAACCATAGCTGTGCTCTTTTGTACTATGCATGCGGATGCGATTGCATTTCTCCCTAGGTTGATTTATTCTATTTTTTTTTGTGCATCTGTATGCACTCATTACTCACTACAGATAATGACGAGGAAACAAATATCTTGAATTACGTTAGTATTTGAATAAAATGTAATGGATTGATATCAGACTTGCACTCACATTGCCCGCCTTCCCTCCGCTGTGGTGTTTTCATTTGTCCAATATCGCATTACGTGCTCCTTGCCCCATTAAGGGAAGCGGTACGCTGATATATATATATATATATATATATATGTGTGTGTGTGTGTGTGTGTATATATATATAAGGAAGCCGTCCCGCCAGGATGAGTCACGGCGCGTGTTCCTTGCTTACAGCTGTGAGTACAGGTTCACTGCCCCAATCTACCAGCCCACTTAACTTAATCATATTTGCACCATATTTCTTGGCGTTTCTGTGTTACTTTCCATTGCATATGCTATATCACTGGATTTTCCTTTGCACGTACTTTCAGATGCCGTTGAGATAAATGTATCTTTCCAAGGGAAAAATCATATGTGGTTTAATTATTTATGTCCATACACGTGTTAGGAATAGTCACTTTGCGGCAAATCACTTGCCCCAGTACGTAATTTCATTTAGCGAAAACCGCATTTCGTGATCTGCAAGCGTTACAGAAATTTTGGCGCTGTCCACGTTAGGCGGACCATCCTATATATAATATATACATATATTTACTTTTGAAAGGGTTATTATTTTTTCTTAGCACTTCAAATGTTTTTAATTACTCTGTAAATATTGGGAATAGGACCCACATTCATATGGCATGTTTTGCTTCAAATGAGCTAAGGAATAGTCCCTGTGAGTGGCGGTAACTCCTCGTGAATCATTCTGTTTATACGATTTTACATTCTCGCAAATCTCGCTTTTACGTTGGACTGTGGACTCTTTGTCGTAAGCGCACAGAAGAAACACTTTTGTACTGAGTTTCAAATGAGATGGTTAGGTACTCAAACGCTAAAGAAAACGGGACCTCCTGAACATGGTGGGCCCCGAACCACATCGTGGGTAGGTGAGGCCAGTAAGGCCTCCTCGCCACATGAGCTTCAGATATCGTCATTTAAATCAAATGTAATTTAGAAATAACGAAGTAATGCAAAATTTGTTTGCCTTTTCGGAACATTGGGCTGTTCACGGTTAATTTGGGCACTTTTTAAATCAACGTTTGAAAAACGTTCTTGCTTTTTACTCCATACCCTATCCTGAACTCCACATACAAAGTGAGGTGCTTCTTTATAAAAAAAAAATGGGACGTATAAAACATAGCACGACCTAACTTGAAAACTGGAAATTCAAAAGTAGTTGCAAAAACGTCACGAACTACATGATTTGATATCCACCATCTGAGAGCATTTATCGGGTGATAACAAGCAATACATAGCCACGGATAATACACATTTTTTGGTTAAAAATATATCCTATAATTTCCTAATGACAGGCCACCATGTGCAACATTCGCAGGTGTGTGAGCGAGTGAGTGAAGAGATTTGGGCGGCTCATAGCATCGAGGTCTTCAGAGCTGATGAGCGTGAAGCGAGGCAAGTAAGGAGCAGCGACGGAATGTAAGGGCAGGGGAAATGGGAGATCACCGAGAAAACCCGCCGACAAGTGGCATCGTCCGGTACGATTCCCACATGCGAAAATTCGGGAGCAACCCCGCCGGGAATCGAACCCGGTTCGCCATAGTGGGAGGCAAGTAGTCTATCTACTAAACTACCGCGGCTCCAATATTCGTAAGTAAGTTGTCCCTATACTGCTATGCAAGCGCACCAGTGTACATACCTCCTACGTCGCCCAACTTCAGGCCAGCCTCGTGCGTCTACACCACGTGGTCTGGAGCATAAATGCTTCGTGCGCTGACGTCACGTTGCAGGCACGAATTGCTGGCGTGAACGGCGCCGCAAGTTGGGTCAAAAAGCTAGAATATCTTCAAAGGTGACCTAAATTAATGCAGTTGTGTCTAGAAGACACAGTTAAAAGTAATGTCAAGCTACGTATATAATCCATTCACGGTTATTTTACACTTTTCTGAAGTCCTGCTAAAGTTCTACTTCCAGGAAATTCCTCCGCCTCAATCAAACTAAACTTAACTAGGTCTGCAAAATTACACCAAAGGACGTCGCACCGCATTGATGCGCACTCAAGTGTAACAATATTTTGCATGAGAACTATTTCTTACTAGGCGTTATCAGCACGCATGTTTTCTGACGTTTTTAAATCCATATTAATTATAAATTAAATATTATGATTTATAGATAAAATATGAATAACATTTCAATTCAACAAAAAAAAAGGTACTTTTATGAACACAAGTAATTATAAAACGGTTGTGATACATGGCATGTTTAGGAAATACCAAACACGTCACACATGGGATGATGTTTCAAAGGTTTCATTCAAAAAGTGTGAAGGAACCGTGAATGAACTTTATCACGTACATCAATATTGAATTACGCAAAGTAAGGTTAAAGCACGCCAAGTTCTTTTAGATGCCGTGCATTCTCTATCTTTATTCTCATCCAACATGGCAAAACAAGCGCATGGTTGTTGTTCCATTCCCTTGTGTTATCAAGCGTTGACATTTTTGTATTTAGTAACTGAGAGCATGTTCCAAAACGTTTTTTTTCCTTCTTTTTTTTCCGTAATTTGTATTTAGTATTTTGCAAGGTTTTAGTCGGAACGCCACGACATTCAACTGTCTAGACTGCCATGCTATTATTATTTTGTTGTTTCATGATTCAAAAATTAAAACCCCAGGAAGTCTTTAAAATAAACAGTTATTACTCCCTAAAATTGTAATAGGACAGTTACAAAATTAAAATCAATATGATAAAACAATTATGACGTAAAATTGTTACCAAAAAAACATAGTTTCATGAGAAAATACATATTTGAAGAATATTTCAGCAACTTGCATTGTGAAATAATTATTGTCAGTAGGATACACATTACTTTGTTTCAATAAACTCACCTGTATTTGCATTTAAACGTTTCAAAAAAGTAAAATTCATATGGCGGATATTTGGTATTTTGTATTTGGTAATTTGTCATCTTCAGAGTTGACAAAACGCAAATTATAAAACACGTAATTGATTTTGTCGACAAAATAGGGTCACGTGACCATTTTATTTACAAAAAGTGCCAATTGGTACAAGGCCTGAACAACATCGGACAAGTTTTCTAGCAAACTGCGTTGCGCAGGGAACAGAAACGACTTAACAAACGTAACGCCACGTAAAAGCCCCAACGCACATAACCGTGCAGCGAAGGCAGGGCCGTCGACAAATATTAATATTTTGGGGTCCCCTTCGCGGGTGTCCTTTTTTTATTTCCTCCTAACTCCAAGCGTCTACGGCCCCCCTGGGCGGCATTCCAAAACGTTACTCTGCGAGTAAACCTTTCTCTCTGGATGTCCCAAAACAGTTTGAGTAAATGTTTTACTTTCTTTGTTACTTTACTCTACTCTCGGAGTAACGTTTTGGAATGCCGCCTTGAGCCTCGGAGCGCGGGACAAATGTACTATTTGCAGTCTTCCTCGACTTTAGTCTATGAATGTGACGCGATGCTTGAGAGCCAGCAGGCTCGGCGGCGCCCAGGAGGTGAAGTTGGCGGGTGATGGCAACAGCCCCCNCCCAGGCGGTAATTTATTTATTTATTTTATAAACAAAACATGAACAGCAGTTTTGTGTCTTGGCGTCTCGTTGAAAGCAGGCCTTAAACATTTTTTAGTGGTCGCCACTGAAGTCCGTTTCAGCCTGTTTCATGCATATTAGAGGAATGAATTATAGTAATCGTCACATAACACCATCACTTCGTCAACACATAAATAAATCACTTGGCCCATGGCAGCTTTGTAAAACCAGTGACACAATATCAAATTTTCACCTTCAAATATATTTGACAGTAAAATTTTCAGACGAAATGAAGCTATCGAAAAGCCAGGTGAGTGGCTGCCGCATTTTGAAGGGAGGTTGATTGGTTCCTCAACTGACATAGCGTGTAGGTAGCGAAGTTATACAGTCTTGTCACACTACAATATATTTTAGGGCTCTATGCACCGCTAAGAAAAACTGTTTATCACTTAGCATTACATATAGCCATATAATAAACTGTAGTGTGATAAGATTGTATACAACATTATTTATGCCTAATCAGTTGAGCCCCCCCCCCCTCCTCCCACCACCTCATACACACACAGCCGCTTCACCAGTCGTATGTATTGTCCGCTCCGTCAAAACGCAGTACGCAAACAAAGGGTCTCGAGCGATCTTTGTGCGGTGTCCTACCAGGAACTGCATAGCGAAACTGCGGCCTTGGCGGCGCCGGAGGTGGTAACTAACTGCACGAGACAGCATTCCTCACCTCTGACCTTCTCATCGCGTGCCGGGGGTTCTGACAAGGGCGTGCAGTGTATGTCATCTGCTGAGATGGAGGCTGGGAAGGGAAGCAGAGGAGAAGGAATTCAAGGGCAGTTCAAGCGGTTCGCGGTTAATGGAACACTTTGGAAAGCTCTCCTTAGTTTCTTGCGTAGTCGAGAAGAGACAGCGTCAGTGCTGTAGTCGAGAATATACGCGTGTATATGCCGTTATACGCTCTGCTTAATAGGGCTATGTACTAAAATATTTTCTGTAAAATCGTTGTTTGTGTGGATACGCGTATCTCAGTAAATAACTGTTCTGGAAATACGACTATTATTTTTTTTTTTCAAGGGAAAGGCAGAACGCAATTATCAACAGCTAACACTTCTTTACTTTTCTTATATTAAATATTTATAAAAAATTACGTGAAAATGGTCTTAAAAATAACATTTTTAGGATTTTCCAGCACAGTTTCCTTAAGAGGAAGGAGAAAAGTACGAAATGGGCATCAGTAGATATGAAATGCCGATCCGGTTGCAACGGCTGTCGGTTGTAGATGATGGATAAGTCCGCCATCTTGGTTGACGTCACAGCAGCTGGTCGTTGATCCCCTCCCCCGCGCTTTCTCCTGCTTCATTCATTTCGGTCAGGCGTCGACTATGTCGGATGTGGGTAACCTTGACCCCGTGGGGTTCAGCGACCGGCTACTGTGACATCAACCAAGATGGTGGTCGCATCCACCATTCACATCCGATAGCCGTTACAACCGGATGTACATTTCATATCCACTGACATATGTAGTTTAATCCATTGGCTTGCATCGCGTGTAATAATATCCTACTGTTACAGATCTAATTTGAGAGAAATTCAGCTTCCCGGGAATGAATATTGCAGCCTTGTGAGGGCTCGTCGCAATGCTCAATGCTTCATACTTTCTCATGATTAGACGTGACCTTGCTGCGTTTAATGTTGTTTTTATTAGGGATTACTCTTAAGAGTACATACCCCGTGTTAATATTTCGGGACTACGGCACGGGGTAGAGAGCTCACGTCAGCTGCGCGAGGTAACCAGTTCCAGTTTCGCAACGCTGGAAGGCTGTTTTGTCACTAGTACCGTCAACACGACACGCTTGGACTACGGTTAGCAAAGTGTAGTTAACATAGTAGCATCGTAAATACATGCTTTGAGATGTTTGTAAACTTCTTCCGTCCGAGTTGTAATGCAACAACGATTGCGATATCAAGCTAGGCACATTAGTATTTTTTTGTGGTTGTAAAAATAGAGCAGACAAACATTTTCGTTATTGTTTGATCACATGGCTTTAAGTAGTACTGTTGGGCGTTTGTCTGCCAGTGTCGAGGACATGTGCAGATGGTGCACTGCGGTTTCTTCGTGTACTAATCAACATCGACCAGGGATATCAAAAGTTTCAAATGTAAATACACGGTGCATTCGAACGGATGACAAACACCGGGGGATGTTAAAGGGATGCGAATTGAACATTTTGCGATAAGGAACCGATGGTGTAATGGAATAGCGTTTATCACCTTTAACCACACACTGCTGTCGCTGCCGCAAACCGAATTCCAGCATTCGCAGCAGTCGTATTACGCCCACAGGCGAGACCCTTCGCACACGAGCCGATCAATTCGTATCCGGCACCGACATCGGACAGCAGAGCCAGTCGACACGCAAGGTTTTGTACCACGTTTTGCCTGCGCATACCAAGACGTTGCATGGGGACGAGAAACTGAAGGTTAGCCAATGAAAAAATAGTGGCGGGGGTTAGTTGTGTGCTGGCCTTGGTGCCGGGAGGATGTGCGCTCCGTTTTTTCTTCAAACCCCAGAACTATTGCTTGCAAGTCTTTAAATGTTTTCCCAATTTTTTTCTAAAATGAAAAAAAAAAATATTACTATAGTTAATTTAATTAATTATAAGTG
This sequence comes from Clitarchus hookeri, assembly GCA_002778355.1. Taxonomy (NCBI): domain Eukaryota; kingdom Metazoa; phylum Arthropoda; class Insecta; order Phasmatodea; family Phasmatidae; genus Clitarchus; species Clitarchus hookeri. The sequence goes on along the minus strand of NQII01002449.1, from coordinate 288,092 downwards.
TTAAATTTTCTTAAAATTTTAAAAATATTAATTTTATCATGGAAAATGGATTAAAGTAATCGCGCATAAGAACTGGCTCTTTGAAACATTATCTTCCTGGGTCTTTTTTTTACTTATTATAGTGATATCCCCACCATCTTGAATTTATGTACGTATATTCCTCTGTTTCTTAATTTCCAAATTCAATATTTATAAACCAAGCCCCTCAAGGCACAGGGACCATCTTAACAATTATTTCGAAATCCAACTTCTTTTTCTTCTATTGCAAGTTTCACATCTATAAAGGTAATCGAAGATTCCATAATTATTTAATCATTTTTGTCCCACATGTGGAAATGTGGGTAAAATGAAAACCGTACAAAACTTCAACAATTCTGTTAAGTAATCCTCTAAGCCACGTGAAACTTTTATTTCGAATGTTCTGTTATAAAGTTTGATTGCGAATATTTACAGAAAAAAATTAAAGGTGGATGGGATTGAACCACCTTAATTCCGCCACCGGCTGCCAGTGCCAGCGCCTGTAGCGTGAATCCCCGGCCCCAGGCCAGCCTTGGGACCACATGCGCGTTAGAAACACACAACACGGAACTGTCACTCAACAGAATAAACAAATGAGACCACATAGGTTAGAAATGTCACACGTTAGAACTGTCACTCAACAGAATAAACAAATGAGACCACATAGTTTCGAAATGTCACACGTTAGAACTGTCACTCAACAGAATAAACAAATGAGACCACATAGGTTAGAAATGTCACACGTTAGAACTGTCACTCAACAGAATAAACAAATGAGACCACATAGTTTCGAAATGTCACACGTTAGAACTGTCACTCAACAGAATAAACAAATGAGACCACATAGGTTAGAAATGTCACACGTTAGAACTGTCACTCAACAGAATAAACAAATGAGACCACATAGGTTAGAAATGTCACACGTTAGAACTGTCACTCAACAGAATAAACAAATGAGACCACATAGGTTAGAAATGTCACACGTTAGAACTGTCACTCAACAGAATAAACAAATGAGACCACATAGGTTAGAAATGTCACACGTTAGAACTGTCACTCAACAGAATAAACAAATGAGACCACATAGTTTCGAAATGTCACACGTTAGAACTGTCACTCAACAGAATAAACAAATGAGACCACATAGGTTAGAAATGTCACACGTTAGAACTGTCACTCAACAGAATAAACAAATGAGACCACATAGTTTCGAAATGTCACACGTTAGAACTGTCACTCAACAGAATAAACAAATGAGACCACATAGGTTAGAAATGTCACACGTTAGAACAGTTACTCACGAGGAACACAGAGCTCAGAACCCAAGTTCGTTCGGAACACAGACAACCGAGCGAGTATGGTGCAGCGCTGCAATGAAAGTGCGGGGGAAGCATCCACTGAAACATACGGTTCAGAACCACATATGACAAAATCACGTACGTTAGAAACGTCGTAGGCTACAACCGAAATTCACATTCTGGAACGATCATGCAACAGAACCACAGACGCTAGAACTACCGGACAAAGCAAAAACACAATTTAAAACCACATGTCACAGAATCACGATGTTAGAAACGTCGCAGAACAGAAATTCACACCTTAGAACGACAGATGTAAGAACGATTGTACAACTGAAACACGTGTTTTATTAGAACTACTATTCACAAGAATAACACGTCCACTATCTGTCGTACAATAGAATCACATAACACAGAATTTGTGTTACTTAGAACTCATGAGATGGTATCAGCAGTTTACTGAATATCAGTATTTATGTCAGAAATGTTATGTAGCAGTGCAGCTGTTGCTCTTGTAAATGTACAAATACAACAAGTTTACAAGATTGTTTTGTAAATTTACAAAAAATTTGTTTATTACAAAAAAATGTTCAGCTCCATTTACAAAATTTTTATACTGCGCACAGAACCACACAAGACAGAACTCTGACAGATGAAAGATACGTAAGCATACTGTCCGATCACCTGCACCTATTCATGTCCATTTTGCATTCCGACGGACGTGGACAATTCCAGCAGGACAATGCGACATCCCACACGTCGAGTGTTGCTACCGAGTGGCTCCAGGAACTTACTGTTGATCTCTTTTTAAGGTAAAATACTGAATATTAACACAATATTAAAATATTGACATTATTATCAAAATAGAACATGATGTATGGTTGCATCTATGGCACAGTAGTTAGTACATCTGCTTTTTATATGTAGGATCCGGGTTCAATACCCGTCACCCCGCTGAAGATTTTCGAAGTCATAAGCCTCATAGTGTGTGTTCTCTGCAATCCTGGCTTACCTGAACTTAAGTGCATTATCAAGCAGACAAATTACTTTGTGGAAGTCCAAATAATACATTTCGATTTTGCAGGAAAATAAGTTAATAATTACTGCACACTTAGTTGTAATTCCACATGTTATTCGTTGGTTGGTTGAGCAATTTTTTTTACAAATACTGAATATATCCTGTATATGTATATACTTTTCAAGCAATATCTTGCAAAGTTTACAAAGTGAAGTAAAGTGAAGATTTGGGCGGTTCTTAACAGCGAAGTTTTGAGAGCCGATGAGGGTGGTTGAGGTGACTATGGAGCAGCGCCGGAATAAAATGGCGGGGGAAACAGGAGATCCCCGAGAAAACCCGCCAATCAGCGGTATCGTCCGGCACGATTCCCACATGCAAAAATCCAGTAAGCCGGCCGGGGATTGAACCCGGTTTGCCTTGGTGGGAGACGAGCAGGCTGACCGCTCAGCCACCGCGGCCCCACAAAGTTTACAAGGGTACTAGAAATTTTGCAGTGTTGCCAACAAATTTTGGCAACAAATTTCCAGGTATATTTTTTTGTAAAGGTATAAAAATGTATGTGGTTCTAGTGTACTGTGTGCGGTTTGAAGTTATGACAGCACGACACCAGCTGGTGGCCCTGGAGGCCTTCTGACGGGCCACAGCAGGTGGAAGGAAGGTAGGCCGCAGTGAGGCAGCGAGCACGTCTTGTCGAGTCGGCGATGGTGAGAGGGCTGGGCTGGGCAAGGCCAGGAATGCGGCTGTGATATTGGCGCCTCGCAAGGCCTAGCCGCATGCCAGACCGTCGACGCATCGCCTGCCCAGGTAGCGAACCTCCGCTGCGAGCCAGAATAATAACGCCTCGCCCCACCACTGTGTCCGGCACCAGGCTACCCTGCCTGCCGTCTCTCACTCTCGCTCTCTCTCTCTCTGCATCTCAACACTGCCCGGAACATTTACAGCATGGTTAGCGGCGAATTATTGAAAGTAATTACATGCTCTTAAAAATTTATTAAAATAGTAATTTTCTTTTAATTTATAGTCCTTAAAAGCCGACCTCCCGTGGCGCAGTTGGTTGGTGCGCCACCGGTCTGGGATGTGTGAGGTTTAGGATTCGAATCCTAGGTGACGCATGGGTGTTAGTTTAAGTTAGGTTATAAGTAAGTTTTAAGCCGACCCCTGATAAGCCGTCAGGCATAACACTGGGGGACGTTAATAAGTCCTTTTAAATACAATTCAATACAATATAGTCACTAGAATTTATTGTTTCCTTTCGTTCTCGTTAAAAGAAAATTGGCGTTATAATAACATATGTACATTATTCCGAATAATATAATATCACGTGACCAAAGCCTGAACACTAGCCACTAGGCCCATACAGTCTGATATTAATTTTTTATTTTATTGCGTAACTCTATTAACGCTTAAGGTGCACTGACATAAGTATTTAAATAACTGTCCCTGTTAACTGACATTGCCTATTAATTCAGAAAAAAAAACATTTAAAATTTTAATAATACTCTATGGTAACTTCATCGAGAGGTTTAAGAGAATTTCAACTATTGTCAACAGGTTTAACTGGGTCTCTGAAAGGGGCAACGAAGCCTGGAAGGGATATTTACCTCCGAAAGAAAACTTTGTTCCCAATAAATGTTTTTGGATTTGCTGGCAATACAAATGTGTTCAAGTACATAGGTGTTGCACAGGAACGAAAGATTAAAAAGCTATATTTGTGTCAATGTGAAGAGCATTGTCACAGAGTTGTATTTTACTGCACTTTCTGCGACAATAGAGAATCAGAGTTTGCCCAGCGCGAAGCCTTTTTACATTTAGCCCTCAAATCATCTTATATTACTGTTCTAGCTTTGTGGCAGATAGACCAAATAGGCGTTGTAATAAACGGCTCCCAAGTCGATGACTCTTCAGCAGACGGGAAGAACACCAGTCCTGCAAACGATATACAGTCAAGCGTGGCGACCTTCCCCTCCCCCCATCGCTAAAACAGATGACATTATTCTTGTAGTGTGACAACTACTGTGCTCTCCTGGGGCAAAGATTAAAGCCGCGGAGGCATATTGTCTGCGCGCGCGCGCACACACACACACACACACACACATATATATATATATATATATATATATATATAATGAGTGGTACAATATTACTTGATGGGCGTTTCAAGGTAAATGCACATTAATTTTGGTCCATGGTGTATGTGTGTGTATATGATACACATATACGCACACATATACACACATATATATGTATACACACACACACACACTTTTTCTCTGCAACGCATGCGCACATTGAAAATGAACTATAAATCCTACCGACAAACTTCGCTTTCGTCTGCACCTTAAGAAAAAAAAAGGTCAACGCATACGGCTTTTAGTCTGAAGGTAAGTGTAGGTAGAAAATTAGAGTTCTGGGAAATGTAGTAAGGAGTAGGACATGTATTCCGGAGCATGTTCGGCTCTCCTCACCTCTTCACCTCTTGGACCTGATACACAGAGGACAGATATTAGCATCTGGCAGTGAACCAGATGTGACCTTTGGCCTTTGAATAAGTCCACTATATTGTCCGCCATCTTCTTTTTGAGGTCGCCACTTTCTCTACAATCTTGTTTTTAAGTCCGCCATCTTGGTTTTTGAGTTTGCTATCTTGTCAGTGAGTCCCTCATCTTGTTTTTGAGTTCGGAATCTTACATGCCTTCTTATTTTTGAATCCACTATCTCGTTTTTAAGACCGCCATATTTATTTTGAGTCTGCCACTATCATGATATCTAATTCCACCCTACAATGTCCCAGTTCATTGCCCTGTCATGATACTTCATGCTCTGTCATGTTCTGTAATACCACCCTAAAATGTTCTAGTTCATTGCCCTGACATGATACTTCATGCTCTGTCATTCTACCTTGATACTTCATGATCTATCATTCCATGCCACCATCTCATTTCTAGAATTGTTCAGTTCATGCTTTGTCATTCCAAGTCAACATCGGAAATCTTGTTTCAAGAATGGTCCAGTTCAAGTTCTGTCATTACATATCAACACCAACAATCTTATTTCAGGAATTTTCTACTTCAGCGCCCTCTCATGCTACATCATGCTGTCACTCCACCCTATTACCAGCATATTATACTATATATGCCTAAGCTAAACACACCCCTGCTAATTAAACCAAGTACAGTATTTATATATCCGACTCCCACAAACTTATAGGCATAGATAGCAAAAATTTCTCAACTCTTTAGTTGCCAAATTAATATCATTTGCATCGTACCTGATGCCGATCACGGTGGTAGGTCAATTATGCCTTAAGCAATCTTATAAGAATAGTTAGCCATAATTTCTGAACTGTTTAAGATATAGCAATAAAAATTTATATCATAAGCATTGCCCCTGATTTCGATGAGAGTGGTAAGCCATGAAATTCATATCATAGGCAATGACCTTATGTCATTGAAGGTGGTCGGGGTAATTATGCCTTATGCCCTCTTATAAGCATAGTTATCTATAATTTCGGAACTGTTTAAGATATACCCGCCAAATTCATAAAATAGGCATCACCCATGACGACGAACAGAGTGATTGGGTCAAGTATACTTTAAGCAATCTTATCAGTTTAGTTGGCCAACATTTTCCATCCACCGAAGCTATAGTCACCAAATTCATAACATAGGCATCACCACCGACGACGGAAATCTCAGCAGGGCCATTTATAAGCATAGCTGGCTGTCATTTCCCAACTGTTTAAAGTATAGTCATCAAATTCATTACAAAGGCATCACTCCTGATGATTCATAGGGCGGTACTGTTAAGTATGCCTGAAACCCTCGAATAAGCATAGTTGGCCACCTAATTCATATCACAGGCATCGCTCCCGACAACAATCAGAGTAGCGGGTCAATTATATCATAAGCCCTCTTATAACCATAGTAGATCATCATTTCCCGACTGAGCCATCAGGACATGGGTGCCAGTACCGGTCTAAATGATGTACATATAAAAATAGCCTGTTTTGTTATACAACAGTAATGTTGACAAGCCACTGAAAATGTATAATTTTATGAATAAGAGGTTAACTTTTAAACTTGCAGACAAAATTGTAGCGAGCGATCTCCCTATGGATTCGTACACTGAGGTGACAAAAGTCATGGGATAGCATTATGCAAATATACAGATGGCAGTAGTATCGCGTACAAAATTTATAAATGGGCAGTGCATCGGTTGGGCCTTCATTTGTAGTCAAGTGATTCATGTGAAAAGCTTTCTGACGTGATTATGGCCACACGACGGGAATTAACAGACTTTGAACGCGGAATGGTAGTTGGAGCTAGACGCATGGGACATTCCATTTCGAAAATGGTTAGGGAACTCAACATTCCGAGATCCACAGTGTCAAGAGTGTGCCGAGAATACCTAATTTCAGGCATAACCTCCCACCATAGACAACGCAGTGGCCGACCGCCTGCACTTAATGACCGAGACCAACGACGTGTGCGCAGAATGGTTAGTGTTAACAGACAAGCAACACTTCATGAAATAACCGCGGGAATCAATGTGGGACGTACGATGGACGTGTCCGTTAGGACAGTGTGGCGAGTTTTGGCTGTACTGGGCTATACCAGCAGAAGACCGACTCGAGTGCCTTTACTAACAGCACGACATCGCCTGCAGCGCCTCTCCTGGGCTCGTGACCATATCGGTTGTACCTTAGACGACTGGAAAACCGTGGGTTGGTCAGATGAGTCCCGATTTCAGTTGGTAAGAGCTGATGATAGGGTTCTAGTGTGGCACAGACCCCACGAATCCATGGACCCAAGTTGTCAACAAGGAACTGTGCAAGCTGGTGGTGGCTCCATAATGGTGTGGGCTGTTTTTACATGTAATGGACTGGGTCCTCTGGTTCAACTGAACCTATCATTGACTGGAAAGGGTTATGTTCAGCTACTTGGAGACCACTTGCAGCCATTCATGGACTTCATGTACCCAAACAACGATGGAATTTTTATGGATGACAATGCGACATGTCACCGGGCCACAACTGTTCGCGATTGGTGTGAAGAACATTCTGGACAATTCCAGCGAATGATTTGGCCACCATGATCGCCCGACATGAATCCCATCGAACATTTCTGGGACATAATCGAGAAGTCAGTTCGTGCACAAACACTTGCACCGGCAACACTTTCGCAATTATGGACGTCTATAGAGGCAGCATGGCTCAATATTTCTGCCGGGGACTCCCAACGAATTGTTGAGCCCATGCCACGTCGAGTTGTACCACTTCGCCGGGCAAAAGGAGGTCCGACACGATATTAGGAGGTATCCCATGACTTTTGACGCCTCAGTGCATGTGTCGGAAGACGTTTGTTCAAGATAAATGTTAAGTTTTTATTTTAATTAATAAACAACTTATGGGTAATGTGTTTATATGGCGCACATGATTTGGCCATATGTACGACTTAAAACAGATGAATTAGAGATGCATTCTGCTAGTGAAATTAAAACTCTTCGTAAATGTGGCATGTTTAAAAGTTAATAATTATTGAGGAATAATTTTTAAAACCGGTCAATAATTGATGTTTCCTTTACAAGTTTTGGCTTTCAATTGCTAGTACCCACCAATCCGTCCTCCTTCCCAAAACATCCAAAAAATGACTGATATCTAGCGTTTTTAATATATTATTTCTATTGTAAGTGAAGTAGAAACGGTTGCTTTTATCATTTCGTGTGTGCTGCCTGACCGAGTTTACCCAGATAGATTAGATACATTTTTTTTTTTAACTTTTTTAATTTGTGTGCATAAAACTGCACATTAATTGGACATATTGTTTAAGAATGCAGCAGAAATAACTATACACGTTTTTCAAGTAGCCGTTTGTATTTATTTTTGGTAGAAATAAAAAAATTACTTATTCTTCTCGATAGTGTAGAAAGGTGAGTTAACGTTTCCACTTTGCAGAGTAATTTGCGCTTCCCAGTATGCATACTCGCATGTCATCACCTCGCTTCGCCTCCGAACGCGTGCCTTCACGAACAGTAGTCACGTCGTTAAGAGTGCGTGGGACAATAATTACCGCTATAAACGTCGACTGTATTATACAAGTTTATGTGAGCTAATATAAAAAACTCAGAAACGCTATCCTTCATATATGCTTTTTACTAACTTTGAGAGAAAATATTTTACCAGAGTGATCTATTTCTGACGGTAAAAATGTATACTTGTTGCGACGCAAGATATTATGCAACATAAATGCACCAATATGGTTGCTCTCAAAGTTAGGAAAATCTGTTATTTAGGTTTTCCGTTTTTCAGTTCTTTAATCCTGGCTTCCAAAAATCTATGAATTTCAATTAACGTATTTGGAACTAATTTACAGCACGTCCAACAGCAGCAGGTGGGCAATCTCCCGCAGAACGTCACAACAGCAGACTACGGATAATTTTGTAAATAATAATTATACATTAAATTTCATTTATTATTTTTAAAACTTGGAAATGTAAATATAACGTGTCACGTATGCACAAACACGTATATTGAAGGGGGATACAAATATGAAGTCGGAATATGTGATTACGTGTCTAAAGTTTAGGGCAGTGAGAGACAGGGTGGATGGCATGAAATAATTTAATATGTCAAAATTTTATATTCAGATTTTGTTACGAACAATGGGCACACATAGGAACCCGTACACTGCTGATCAGTTCTGGACGATCTCAACATACCACCAGGAGGGAGGACCATATGATTGTCGCAGGTATGACCAGACCCAGTGGCTTTCTTGTCTACCATCCAGCGACATAAGGCAGCTTCACTAGAGCTAATGTGGCAACATGAACACTAGTAATTCGACCATGTCCTGCACCACATTGAATTTCCTAAATGCATAGTGTGCTATTATTGTTTAGAATGGAATTATGAGCAGTATATGCAAGCAGCTCGATTCGAGAATACAGGAAAGTTGTCGTCTTACCTCAAATAATGTTTCAAGCATAGCATGCTCATGTCAGGCTCACCAACTTGACACAGTTGGTCCTCTTTCAGCAACCGCTGGAGTTAGATAAATGTTTAACGTACACCATATCAGTTCAATAGGAAGCCCAACCAATGTTATTTGATTCATTGCGCATTTAGTCGCTTTAAAACCATAGTAACCCTTATTTAAGCACTTATTCAGATGGAACCATCAAATTCACACTATAGTCGACACTCACAACCTAAAACAGACTGCTATGTTTAACTATACATTAAGCCTTTTATAATCATAATTGGCAGCCATTTTCGAAACATTTATGTAAGAGGCACATGTTTTCAGGAGTGATTCGTATGTGTCTTCACAAACTACGTTAGACACCGTATTGAATTTTATAGTCTTTACCATGCATTTATATTGTGTTCATATTTTACTACATTTAACTTTGAATTGTAATCCTCGTCCCGAATATAACAAAATTCATTACAACATATATTGCATAAAATATTTTGACAATTAATTTCTTTATTTGTTTAAAAAAACTACAATTATTTATTTATTGATTTACGTGCGATGCATAGCATGCAAGTACAGTGAAGTCTCGGTTAACCGCCACCCTTTTAACCGCCGGTAAACTGGCACGACAAGTAAAATAATAAAATTGGATATAAAAAACTAACTTAATAAACTAAAAATGAAATAACTTTTTTCTCGCTTCATATTAGATCAAATTAAGCACATTATTGAGTTGAACAATACGTATACTGTACTGTAATACATACTTTGTCAATGAATACCCAGTAAAAATACATTCTGTGGGGTGCGGAATGCGAATGGCTCACGTTTGTTGTTTATGTGCAACCTACATATGTACTTCGTAGAATAGTTCAGTCTTCCTCACCAGCCTACCGGAATTCCTGGACACTCATCCGCCCTCCCATTCCTACAGCCAGTTCAGTAGCGGTAGTCACTTTGTCAGCAAGTTATTGTCCTCAGTTTGTCATCAAAGTGTAGTGTGTTTAAAAATGTCTGAGAAACAGAAACGTGTTGTATTGGGATTTTCTCAAAAACTTGAAATTATAAAACGACTGCGTAAAGGAGAAAGCGCGACGAGTATCGCTCCGCTATATGGAATCGGGCGGACGACAGTCAATGTTATTAAGAAAGATGCAGATAAAATTGAAGTTCATGTTTGAAAAATGCAAACGACACACGGAGATGTCAAACTAAGAAAAACGATGAAGCCAGCAAAACTGGACCAACTGGATACAGTAATGTATCAGTGGTTCATTCAAGCCCGCAGTCAAGGGATACCAGTTTCTGGGCCCATAATAATAGCTAAAGCTATTGAGATGAACAAGAAGCTTGATGGGGATCTTTCATCTAAGGCTAGTATAGGTTGGCTGGATAAATTTAAGGGTCGACATGGCATAAGGCAGTTGGACATATTGGGTGAAAAACTAAGCGCTGATAGTACAGTCACTGTAGAATATCGGGAAAAACTAATGAAAGAAATAAAAGATAGAAATTTGGTCAGAGAGCCGGTTTACAACTATGACGGAACTGGCCTAAATTGGAAAGCACTTCCCGTGAAAACCTTAGCCTCCTTATCGGAAAAATCTGCACCTGGTTTTAAAATGCAAAAATACCGCATAACTGTTATGGTGTGTGCGAATGCAAATGGTAGACATAGGTTTCCTTTACTAATCATTGGGAAATCTAAAAAGCCTCGAACTTTCAAAAATATGAATTTAAACATCTTACCTGCCAAATATTATGCACAAAAAAGTGCCTGGACGAGCCAGGATATATTTAATGAGTGGTTTCACAGTGTGTTTGTGCCAAATGTAAAATCACATTTAAAATCGATCGGATTGCCTGAAAAAGCCATGTTATTAATGAACAATGCACCAACTCATCCTTCTCATGACTTACAAAGTGATGATGGAAAAATTACGTGCCACTTTTTGCCTACTAACACTACCCCACTAATTCAGCCCATGGATCAGGGTATTATTATTGAAAGCATGAAGCGACGTTATCAAAAATGCTTTATTCAAAAAGTGGTTTGCGTTGGGGATGAATTAATAAGTTTTGGAGGTCATGCACTATCAAAGACGCAATTTTTAATGTTGCTGAAGCCTGGCAAGATATACCAGAAGAAACATTTAAAAAAAGGCTGGAACAAACTGTGGCCTGAGACTGTAAATGAGAATGAGGCCATAAAAGAATCTGGAAATAATGAGGAAATTTTACTTCTGTGTCAAGGGATTCCAGGTGGAGAAAACGCATCAATAGGTGAAGTAAGCGAATGGCTGGGAAGTGACAGATTTTACGGAGGTTTTGAAATATTAAATGATGAGGAACTTGTACTAACTGCAACACAGGAGGTAGAATGTTTAAGCGAAGAAGAAGAGGATAATACACTCAAGGATTGCCCCAAAATAATTAGCCACAGTGACGCTGAAAACATGTTTTCCAAGTGCATTGAATGATACGAGCAACAAGAAGAGGCAGACGCTACACAGATATTACTCCTACGTAAGATACGCAATACGGCAGCAACAAAAACCCGTGGAGTATTACAACAAAGGAAAATGACAGACTTTTTTAGGTAGGATTATAATACTGAACATATAGATATAGTACTGTATTCAATTTTGTTATTTAATCAACATAATAAACAGAAGTCTACAATACTTAATATCATATACATACTGTGCTGTACATACTTCTATTGATTGCTACCTGTTTAAAATATAGTGCTAAATATCGTATACATTATTATCGCTAAAAACTATCGTGTCTTTGTGAGGGTAAGGAAGGGGGTTATTTCTATTATCCGTCTATTGTCTCAACCTTCACGGTGACGGTCCCGAGACTGACGGATAATGGAGACTCCACTGTAGTAATTTTGCACAGTAAATACGTACTTGTTAATTTCATGGCATTGCTAAACCCACACATGGAAAAAGCGTACACCATATTCAGATTTTTATTTGAAGAAAATGTGATCTCATAACAAAAAAAAAAAAACTTTAGTACAGCTTATCATACGAAGCCTTGTACACCCGCGGAACGTTTCGTTTGCGCTTTGCCATTATTTTAAATAAACGATTTTTCAGGGGAGAATCAAACCTTCATGCTATCGTACGAAGCACTGCCAACAATCATTTCCTCCCGCCCCGCTCATATAAGTCACAAACATAGTGCATATATGAACATAAATGGTTTATGAATTAATACTTTGTACCGAGGCGAATAAAAAATGAACTGTGCGGTAAATGCGTGCGCCACATCATCTCGGCATACGCTATATGCACTCGTACTAATCTAGAGACACTTTAATTAAATAGTCATGTAGCACTCACAGATTATTTAAACTGCAGCAGAACACTTCAGCTCTACCTAGCATAGGTCAAACAACTGGTTTATGGTAAGGAAGTCGCTGCTTGAGTGTTATTTTTACTCCCAGCACGATCAAAACACATTCCTTTGTCAATAGCACCAAGCGACAGCCATAGAGTAGATAAGTACACAGAAACGAAATGTGGTAGTTTCTTTGATGTGAGTGAACCCATTTGCCGATTGGCATTGCAAATATCTGTACTGGTCCATGTGCGAGATTGGCTACCACATTCTTCGAATGCTTCCCTATTGGCTGGGCTGCCAGCTGGTGAATACGTTACCAGGCGCTGATTGGCAAATGGCGTTCCGGCATGTTACTAGTCAGTGACAGCATTTTTCTGACGCGTACAGCTGCAGTTTGTTGTAAATGCATCAGTATTGGTTTCCAGTGTATACTGCTTTCCATTACCCACGCATCCAATCCGAATGCATGACAATTTTGTGTCATTTTTATTACTTCATATATTTAACTGGTCAAGATACGCCTTAAATATACACGTTAGAATAAATTATCAAAAGTCCCCACTTCCCATTTTTAGCTGAGAAAATTTTCGTTAAAAAAATAACTTAACGATAGTTGCATACGCGATTGCCAGTTCAAACTACTGCAACTGGATTTATTTTAATAGCCGTATTGTATGTAGCATACATATTTGTTAATGTAACATCCAGATGAGATAGACGGAATTTGTAGAATCCTTTAAAGTAATCCGATTCAACTCTCCTGCAGGCGAGTTGAACTCTGCATATATCCGATAATATTTAACAATAATTTGATTTTGCATTTGGTCACCAAACCTTTGCACATCCAAGGGATTCTATTAAATAGATATATTTTGCTATAAGAAATAGGTATGTTAGAACCATGTCACCTCGTACAGACCAACCACTTTGTAAATTAATATTACATTTATTTTGAAAAAGTAATATTATCTTTAAAGAAGTAATGTTTTCTAGGCAAATACACGTGTTAGCCTAAAAATATCTTATTATTCTGGAATTTTAATATAATCTTTGAAGACGTAATGCTACTAAAAATAATTCTTACTAACTTATAATGCGATTTTAGAAGACGTAATATTTTCAAATAACTTTTACTAAAAACTATTTTATTACGAAGTTGTAATGTGAAAAGTGTAACGTATATATTGGTGAATAATGAATTATGTACTTTTTTGGAAATGACTTCCGTTTTTATATTTCGGTATTTATAGTCCTTGTATCAAAATACAAAGTGTTCCTTGCAGTAGAATTACCGCGTTTGTCTTTGACTATCGAGGGGACTCGCAATTCATAATTCGCGTGTTCAGGCTCGTGTGCTGATCGTTATTTTTCCTGTGTGATTTTCCCGTCTAGCTCTAGAGGCGTGCTGATAAATAAAATATTTTTTAAATATATGTGTGTTTGCAATAACCACATAAAAAGTTTGAAAATAAATTTTTGGTAGAAAAAATGCGGCAAGCATATAATTTATATTGAAAGGAACTATAAGTACGTATATTGAATACTGAAATTCATGCTATTAACTAGAATGGATCACACTACTTTTTTTTCTTTTAAGTATTTACAAAGCAATATTAAGTGCCTTCAGACACAGTTCTTAGTACGTTTGTAAAAATACCTACTTATTATAAGGTACGAAACTTAAGTGAAGTTTTTTACAATCACGATGAAATATTTTTTGGCATTACACGAGTCCATACATAAGTTGCTTGCAAACACACTTTGAGATCCTTCAGTCATAGGTATTCCTATGAAATTCAGTATTGCTCCAGGGCATAGACGCAAACAATAACTGTTTCTAATATCACATTTGAATTCGCCTTTAAAATACATGCATGTAGACATGCAACTCTTTATATTACTTTTCTAAGTTCTAAAACTTAAAAGTTAAGTATATAAAATTGTTATTTATAAATATACTGTTACCCAATATCGCATTCGAACAAATTGACTGTATGGCTTTGATATAGGTCATGGGTGAAACCTATAATATGAATTTTGTGACTTTAACTGCGAGGGTTGGAAAATGGTGGCCATTTATGCTCATAAAAAAGTCTTAACGCCTTATTAATTTTTCATCTCAGATAGACTTGCACTAAACTGATACGTTCCAATTTCCATGTGCCTAACTCCGGCAGTCGTTGTATGATGTCCAATTGTGCATCTAAGTACGTAGCTGTCTGATATAGGCGTAATGCACTTAAAACACGTTCTGAGGTCAGGCAACCACTGTCCTGTATTCGTGGCTCGGGCTCGTTACAAAATTACTTTAAAAAAACGAGGATCAATCCCTATACCTACTAAAGTAAATGTGGTATCGAATTCATTCGAATAATCAAATTGTATGGCGTCACATTAGCATTCGACTCGAAAACACGAGCCCAACAATATATAACACCTGTTATTATTACATACACAATTCTATGCTTATAAAATTAAAAATGGTGCTGGTCATTGCCTCATAATAACGTTTTCTGACATAATATTCGAATTCTCTTTGAAAATACGAATCCATAGACATGCTGATCCAAATAATAATTTAAAAGTTAATTAAAAATGTATTTATTTAAATACATGACTTTTATTTATAAAATTATGCTTTTCGTGATTTATGGTTGCGGCGTCATATACTACAAATTCGTCTTGGAAATACGAATCCACAGACACATTGTTCGGCATAATTAAGTGCTACCAGCAAAAAGCAATTTAACATAAATGAAGCAGTTTCACTGTAATTGCATAATTTTATATAAAACTACGCATTAGCATAAAAAAAACCAGTAAGCAAGACAATTGTGCGAAAATATTGTTTGCAGAGGTTGGTGATACAATCGATAGACATATCGTTACGAAGTTAGTTAACTTATTTGTTTGCCAGTCAGTAGAATATAACTGAAAAGCGGAATTAAAAACANACCAGTAAGCAAGACAATTGTGCGAAAATATTGTTTGCAGAGGTTGGTGATACAATCGATAAACATATCGTTACGAAGTTAGTTAACTTATTTGTTTGCCAGTCAGTAGAATATAACTGAAAAGCGGAATTAAAAACAGTCTACATGTAATTAAAATCTTCAAGATTCCAACACCTAACTGAGTTAGAGTTACATGCAATCTTACTGTATGTGATATGTTTATTTTGTGTTTATTTTCTGCTCGCGCAGTTAAGTAAATGTTTGCCTTTTCTACCACTGAAATACAGTAAGTATGCATACATTTCAATAAACAAATACAAAAACAGTTATAATTCTATCTTAAATATATGTACAAGCTATTTGGTCACGTGAACTGACTGACAATAAAGTATTATGACACACAATGATTAATTGGTTGATTGATAGGATTGGACGAGTTTTAGCATAAGAGAGGTCTTCAGAGCCCATGTGGTGTGGGTGAAATGAGATGGACATGGAGCAGCGCCTGAACGCAAGGTGGGGAAAACGGGAGACCCCGAGATAACCCACCAACCACGATTGCCACATGCAAAAATCCCGGTTGACATCGCCAGTAACCGAACCTGTATCACAGTGATGGCAGGCGAACTGCCTCAACCGGGGCCCTCGACACGCTGGGATAACATTTGTGAACTGAATACTTTTTCCAAGAAGCAACTTCCAGAAGTCAAACCAATGAAAATAATTGAACAACATTAATAGTTAACAACACTAATTTACATGTGTTATATTAGAAAACTTTAAAATTACTCACCATAGATTGAATAGACAAAGGACGATGAATAAAAATAAAGATATCTATAGGCATACAAAACACAATTTAAAAACTGCACTGACAACCGGTTAACAACCACCAATTTACAAGTATTATAATTTAAAAAGTAAATAACAATTTAATACAGTTTGATAGCATATTATAAGAACAACATGATGATTTTGGTTGACTGAATATATTACTTACAAATATTACTGAAAAGTCACGGATGACACTTTACCATTGGTGCATAGTTTGAAAAGCATACTAGTTCAGTCAAGAAAATAAACCTTGCTTTAATTCTGTTACGTGAGGTATTTATCTTGAACTGTCAAAGTGACTAAAAATTAACATAAATGCATCACATTGCAGATGTAATAAGTGCTCCGACCGTCTGGCGCGTGAAGTGCATTTCAAGGGTTTGGTGCAAAACACATTATTCCTAAACAGCTGCATATTTTGTAGGGGCGTCCAAACACCATGTTTAAAGTTCTCATTCAAACTCCAGGAATTATTTTTGACGTAAAAATGGCTGAAACAGGTGCTTTCAAAAACAGTTTCAGCAACAGATTTTTTTTCATACAAACACTTAAGAGTTGCCTTTAGAAACATATCGTACTTTCTTCTTATTAGTGTGCCTTTAAAATAAACAGGTTTACTTCTGAAAGTCACGTGTAGGTGAGTCGCCGGCAGAGAGACGGCATACAAGTTGAGCGCCTTGTGGGCACAGGTGACGAAGCTAGTGAGGAGTAAGCAAGAGTTCGCCTTAAAGTCTGCCCGTTTTGAGGACTCGATTGCACAAAATAATTGCAGGTAGTCGGAACCCTTAATAGGAGATACGGTGAACAGTGTAAGCATTGTATTCTTACCATCGTTTTCCTGGAGTAGCTTGAGGCTCGCCAGGTCTCTCTCTGCTTTGTTTGCGAATTCTTTCGATAAACGCCTAACATACTCCCGTCTACTTTGCAGCTCTCTCTGTAGCTTTGTTATTAGGAACCAACAAATATTTATTCCTTGCCTCTCCATCACAAGCTTCTACAACACTCCTGATGACTTCTGTTACCTTGCAGTGTGTAACTTGTTTATACCTCTTGAGCCGCGTGCTGCGAGGACCGAGGGGTAATGTGTTTTGCAAGGCACGTAGCAGGTAGCAAGGTGTGGAGGTGTGGCCATTGTCTCTCTAAACCCCTGGCCCCTCTTGCGACGCCTTCCTCACCTACGCCCTGCGAGCCATCACGAATCTTGGCGACAACAGTATGCTTATTCGGAGGGTTTAGGGCATACTTGACAGTACCACCCTTCGTCATCAGGAGTGATGTCTATGTAATGAATTTGATGACTATACTTTAAACAGTTAGGAAATTACAACCATCTATGCTTATAAATGGCCCTGCTGACATTTCCGTCGTCAGTGGTGATGCCTATGTTATGAATTTGGTGACTATAGCTTCGGTAGATGGAAAATGGTGGCCAACTATGCAGATAAGAGTGCTTAAAGTATATTTGCTCCAATCACTCTGTTCGTCGTCAGGGGCGATGCCTATGTTATGAATTTGGTGGGTATATCTTAAACAGTTCGGAAATTATGGCTAACTATGCTTCTAAGAGGGCATAAGGCATAATTACCCCAACCACCCTCATCGACATCAGGGGCGATACCTATGATATTAAATTGGTAACTAAACAGTTCAGAAGTTATTGCTAACTGTACCTATAAGTTTGTGGGTATCGGATATATACATAATGTACTCGGTTTAATTAGCAGTGCTGTGTTAAGCATAGGAATATATCGTAGAATATGCTGGTAACAAGCTGGGGTGACAGCATTAAGTAGCACGAGAGGGCGCTGAAGTAGAAAATTCCTGAAACAAGATTGCTAGTGTTGACATTAAATGACAGAACATGAACTGGTACATTCTTGAAATAAGATGGCTGATGTTGACTTGGAAATACAGAGCATGAACTGTAAAATTCTAGAAACGAGATGGTGGCATGGAATGATAGAGTATGAAATATCACGGTAGAATGACAGAGTATGAAGTATCATGACAGGGTAATGAACTAGAACATTCTAGGGTGGAATGACAGTGCATGATAGGCAATACGACAGAGCATGAAGTATCATGACAGAGCAATGATAGGCAGAATGACAGAGCGTGAAAGGTGTGATGACAGAGCATGAAGTGTCATGGCAGGGCAATGAACTAAAATATTCTAGTGTAGAATGATAGAGCATTATAGGCAGAATGACAGATAAGTCGATTGCTAATGTAGTTCAACGTCAAAGATAAAGGACATCGTGGATGGCGAATGTAGGTCAAGATCGAAGGTCAAGGTCACATCTGGACCACTGCCAAATGCCATGTCCACCCGACTGTCCGAAACTGCAACCCCCTGTCCCAGAACCCCCGTTTTCTATATACTAAGGTATCCCAAAGGGCATACAACCCCACTAATGAAGGGTTCAACCACTAGTTGTATTACAGAAGGTCTTTAATCTCTGCATATATACACGGAGTTCATGTGTAACAGTAAATAAACAAAGTTCTATGTTCACTGATCACGTCATTCTTGGAAATACTAAGGTTGCCTCGTTATCCCCGAATTAAATATGTGGTACAGAAGTAAATTTTTTTTGTTAAAGGAGAAATGGAAAAGTCAATTACTATTTTTACCTTATCACCATTTACGGAAGCCACGGTGATGCAATGTTCACAATGCTCGTCTCCCATCACGGCGAACCGCGTTCGACTCCAGGGCCGGGTTACTTCCGATTTTTGCATGTACGAAACATCGCAGGCATTGCCATCAGCCTTTTGGATTTCTCGAAGTATTTCGCCCTCCCTCCCCTCTTTCTCAATTACGCTCCTTTACTGCTCCATCTCCACCTCATTTCACCTCTCCTTGACGACGAAGTCCACAGCTGTTGATGAGCACCCACATGTTTCGCTCCTCCTCTCCCCCATATCAATATTAAGGAATTCGTTCCTTGGTTTGAAAACTAATAATAACTACACCTAGCTGATAGGCAACACGCACATAACTCGTTACTATTTGGTTAGTACTTTGCAGTGGTTCTTGATAATCACAAAATTTTTAAAAGCAAATTGAGTATCACGATAAGTAGGTATACATTAATTTCAGTGGTGGTGCTTGAGGCCGTACTATCGCGCTCAAGCACGAACCAAATTTTGACAAATGTTTCCAAATATTTTATTTAATAAAAATTTTAAATCCGTAGCATTATTGGCTTATAATTGATGTTATTTTCTTTTAACAATGTAATATCAATTGATCAGAGCTCAATTTTGTTGCCAGAAATAATTGTATTAAAGTTTTCAATCTCGCACACACCGCCTCGGTGCACTACTGCAGCTGAGCACAGCTGCTCCTCGTTCATTCAGTCCTTCACACTGGCCGTAACTGCAGAGGAACACGGGAATCTCGTCCTTATCTGCCGCTTCTCACTACGCACACAGCTTCTGCACGAGGGCAGGAAACCCAAAAGTGCTGCGTACTCACTTCGCGCCGCCAAACAATGTTCAAACTAAACTCGTCACTCGAAAACTATAAGCTCAAATAATTTCAGAATTTTACTGGTAAATCACTGATATTTTCTAACCCTGACACAATAATAATATTTTCTATATTAAAAATATTTTAATGCAAAAAAAAAAAGTGGCCGAACTACGGTCTGTTGACATTTTTTCTGGATGTGCACAGAAAAATTAAGCAATAGAAGAAACGTATTTGTTTTTAGGGATAGTTGTGTGGTATGCCTATGAAATAAAGATGAATCATGAAACTATATTTATGCATCCCTCATAAAGCATTCCCACTCGCAATGGCGGCCAGCAGTTGAAACGTGCCCCCCCCCCCTTACTATGGATTTATACAGCTCCAACTCAAACCCCTCCCTACCGACTTTTTTTACAGCATGCGGGTATGTAGAGATGCCCCCCCCCCTTTCCCCTCTCTCTCACCGGCCAAAAATATGAGATTATTGGGTCACTGTGTGGCCATATACTTATATTTAGTACAAAAATGTTGCGTATACAACTGTACTATTATAGTAAAATTGCACTTACGAGCAAAAAATGGTCTCAATAGAAAGATAATTTTTTTTTAAGGTAAAGTTATCCAACATACCGAGAAGTTTTTGAAATCAGTTTTGGATGGTATGTGCAGGATTTTTTCATTAATTTAAATGGCAACACTTTAGACCACTAAATCTCATATTTTCGGCCGGGGGGAGGGGGAAGTCTCTACTTACCAGCATGCTGGAAGAAAAAATGATATTTTGGGCGGGATGAGGTAGTGAAGCTGACTATTTCGATAGTCCGGTGCTCGCTTCAACTGCCGGCCTTCACTGGTTAATTTACTAACAGTCCCTCACAATCCAGGAACTGGCATTCTGAATCTTGAATTGGAAGTTATGTAAAATAGTTATGTAGATAAACGATAAACAGGAAGATATCTCCGTGATTGTAGCGCTCGTAAATCGTTGGTCCGTCGACATTGAGCGAACCTCTTGCCACACGAGCAGGGAGTCTTCAGTGAGCACGACGGCCATCGAGCACACACAAACTGACGTTCAGAACCGTCAAGCGAGATTTATTTCACCGCTGATGGCCGCGTGGCACTTCCGACGTCGCCAGAGGAGGAACATACAGCTAACATGAAGATTAACTTCACTTCGCCGGCCATGCAAAAAAAAACTCCTTCGCGTCTAGGTTTCGACGACGCTTTTTTACTTCCTCCGCCTCTCTCCACTCCAAGCCTTCGACTCATTTCTGTCGTTTTAGAGAGTGTGATGCCAAACTTCGTGGCGAAGTTTGTAAACGCATACAGTAAATGCCCTGTTGTGGCCGTACGCTAGGGCTTTGGTAACACCAATTACACTGTTAAAAATTTCCATGAACTGAAATGTGCCGTTCATATTCAGAAACAGAGCCGGTAACAGCGGAACACAGAACAAATCTCCGTAAGTAATACAGAATCTTATCCTTCAGCCACGAACGATGCCGAAGCGAAACAGTGTTCGTCGCCGCTACAGTGAGAGAATGATGGCTCCCGTGACTATTGGGATGGGCACATCACTTACACGTACAATTGTATTATTATCTTGAGTAACTACAGCTACCTGTAACCGACAGAGGCGCTTCAAAGGCAGTAGTAGCAGCAACAACACGACAATTTTGAAAATATATATTCTTCCTGTGAACTGTATGTACTATTTAAATTTTTCGCACATAATCCAGAACGAGAACACTGTAGCTTGGAAGACAAGTTACATACATGTGAAGCTCTTTGCTTTCTTTCAAAACATTGTTGGAGAAAAAATGTACATGGCTTTTTTTCAGTACAACGGCAGTTCATAACAAAAATAAAAATATTGATAGTAATAATAATTATTATTACCAATTGTTTTTAAACACAGTACAATCCCGGTAGTATCCGTAAATTTATAAATTATTTCTGTACATTTACGGAATTAATTTAAAAGTTGTAAATTAAGTATCCGTAAATTTACGAAGAAATCCAGATAATGTTTGCCTACCAATTTTTCCGTAACCCTCCGGAATATTTTTTAATCAGTGTACGGAGTGACGAGATCTTAAGGGGTCCGTCTACGTAGAGTTATTTCCCACGTCCGAGGAAGAGAAGCGCCGGAGCGATAAGGGCGACACCACTACGCCCAAGTGCGCCATCCATCACTGCTACGCGCGCCACTTTTCAAATCAACTTTAGAAGGAAAAAAAACAACTGCCCGTAACTATGTATATGTTACAGTGCATATTGGTATGCGGGTTCCCAGTTAGGTTGGCAGCGATGAAATAAAAAGAGTTCTAAGACTCGGCGTTGCATTGCGAGCGTAATGTTTAAATTTCTTTCAGTGAGGTTAGTGTTCCTTGTTTTATTCACGTTATACTGTCGATTCATGGTTACCTATAACTTTTCCGAAGCCATGCTTAAGTTCTACTTTCAGGAGATTCCTCCGCCTCGTGCAAGCAAAACCAAAGAGACAACACACCGCGTTCGTGTGCACATTGTGTAATAATATTTTGCATGAGAACTATTTCTTACTAGGCATTACCAAAACACATATTATCTCGCTTTTTTTATTCATATTAATTATAAATGAAATATTATAATTTATAAATAAAATATATGTGAAATCTCTATTTCATAAAAAAAAAATGTAAGAATCTGCATACGAGTAACACGTTTGCATGCCTTCACTTGGATGGGCACAGATAAAGTGAGCAGGCCCATTAAAATGTAATGAGAGAATTAGAACCAAAAAAGGACTTTCAAAAGTGCTCAGTTTACCGTGAAGAGTCTATACACCGGGTAAGGAATAGATGAGTGTGTCAAGGCAAAAATTATGGTTAGGTTGAGCTTAGTTTGCAAGCGAGAGCTTTAACGACAATAAAGATTACGACGAAGTAAAAAAGAACCGTCTTGATGATTTGTATCTGGTAAAATAACTGCACGTGTGTCGCTCGCTCTAACACTATGTGCAGAATAACTATCTGACGCAAGTATCTTGGCTAGTGAGATTTCTGACGTCAAGAAAATGGGGAGCAACTGTATTTTCTCAGTAACATAGCATTTTATTAAAACTTACAAAACAACCGTTATGTCATTTTGGGACCTCCTAAATTAAAACAAAAACATCATTTATTTCGACAAAAAATTACTTCAAAAGAACACATTCATTTTTTTATTATTTGAATTACTTGCAAATTTGAAACTATAACCAGATTCGTCCGAATAAACGAACTCATCTAAGTAATAAGATTGATTATTTAGTAGAATCTGAAAATGAGGAAAAGATTGCATCGCGTCTTTGAGTCCATGTTAAAATTCACACAAATTCCGTAGCCGTGGAATGCAGTACATCATTAGAATGAAGGTATGCATGCGGATGGCCTTGATTCTGCCATGGCAGATATTGCAATCTCTTTTCCTCAAAGAAATTTCGCCAGTACCAAGTATGGAGTCACGCATTTGCCAGAGTCTTACTCTCATCCTAACAAATAAATTTAAATGCTTCGCACTTATATCTGTCAAAATTCAGAAATATTATTATATTTTATACATTTGTTACTGGAATTCAAATGTTTATGATCACTTAATATTGCTATGGGTAAAAAAGAAGAAACAAAATTAATCCCAAGTCAACCAAACCAAAAGAGTGACGGACTTAAAAAATTATTCATTATTTTAAAATTGAAATTAATTTTTTTAAGCAGCAAATTTTTTCTGATTGCAAAGTGTTTAAATAATTAAAGTCTGCAGTCGAAAACGAAATAACTTCCACAAAAGAAAGCGTATTTGTTCCAGATATAAAAACCATTGAATTATTATCACGAAAGATATCGTACAAGAATTTTCCCCGCCGCAACCGCATTTCCGCTACCCATGACCCCGCCGAACGTGGTGCCACACGGAGTTGCCCGCTTGAGTAGCTCGGGCAATGCTGCCTAGTCGGGTCGTTCGTAGAGGTAGCACCCCTGCCCCACTTCACTCGTCACGACCGAGCCTCCGCGACGCGGTCCTCCCACCGGGGACTGGGTTCGAGCCCCTCACCGGTGAAGGGG
>NQII01002449.1:213704-263941 GCA_002778355.1 Clitarchus hookeri | reverse complement strand
CCCCGCAGGCGTGGGCGTAGGCTGCCTTCCCAAAACGGCCATCGAGGCCGTCATTTCTTGAAGCTATTCTTTCTACACAGCCTTTCCATTACGCAATAAACTGCGAATAGGCAACATGCACATATTTTTGCTGGCACTTCGTTTTCATTTATTTATGTGTTAGAAATGTATTTAAAGAGTATCACGATTTAAAGATTAGTTTTGAAAAAGTTGTGATTGAATGAAAGTTGTAAGTTTGAAACGCGCGCCAAAACGCGCCTGTCGCGCATGCTCACTACGTGACGTCACAAGTCAGATACAACCTCGGCCATCGCATTTGTTTACTTCAGTGGTGATGCGTATTTGGTCAAATAGAAATTGCTTGAAGTAATGAAAAGAAAATAAACAGTAGAGTATACCAAAATCATTGAAATGGTTTATTGTACTGCAGTGTACTAGTGCATCTCGCAAAACACCTGATAAAATATTTGTTAGTTACAAAAACCAAACAAACAGGAAGACATGGTTAAACGCAGTTAGGCGAAACATGGAAGATGTTTCGCCAAAATCAGTTCTTTTTGTTTGCGAAGACCATTTTGACGCACGTAATTATATTTACTGTGTTTATGTTTCCCCTATGTAGGTAGTTATAACACTGAACTTCTTAATATCTATCTGTCCTAACCTACTATACGTTACGGTACTATGGTATTGTTTAATATGCACCACAATGCGTTTAGCAATTCGTATGTGATGTAGACGTGAGCATAAAAAAAATATGTTAATGTATTTCATAATAATAATGACATATAAATATGTTTACAAATAATTTAGCCATGCAATGTGAATTTTACATTTTGTAAGTTTATAAATACCATGTTAGGCCTAACAGACGGAATTTGGTATAGATATATTTTTATTAATTTAATATGATTTCTAAAATTCGTTTCAAGAATACAGCTATCATATTTAGGCTCTATTCACATTGTTTGCCTTAATAATAACATGCCACGATGTTAAGCCATGAAAATTAAACATTAAATTAGTTGGGTGGGGCTCAGAGTCCCTCTTGCAAAAGTTGTTTGGTTTATATTATACGGCATTTTTCAAACATAGCAATGTCTAATAAATTTAAGTTGTTTTGATTTGTCTCTAGTTAGCTTTCATAAGCCTAACAATTTTGAGTTAAATAACAAATTAATTTTTACTTTCAAAACACTAAAATGCATGTTTTTAGAAATGTTTATCAAGAGTGATCTNGCATTTTTCAAACATAGCAATGTCTAATAAATTTAAGTTGTTTTGATTTGTCTCTAGTTAGCTTTCATAAGCCTAACAATTTTAAGTTAAATAACAAATTAATTTTTACTTTCAAAACACTAAAATGCATGTTTTTAGAAATGTTTATCAAGAGTGATCTTATTTTCATATTTGTCCTTCCCCTTTTTTCTAAGTTTTTGAGATGGACGTTACAAAAAATTACGAGACTAGGTCAACAAAATTGACACTAAATAACCAACGCGTTTCACGCAAGTGAGCTGTGTCACTTGTATACCTTTTCCCTTAAATAAACAGAAAGAAAACAGCTTTAGAGAATAAAACAAATTCTTAAGCTTTTATTACAGATTTTCTTCGCTGTATTTAATTTCACCCCATGTATTAAGTGTTTCTCAAACTACAATATCTACATTTTCAACTTATGTGTAAAGTTCTTACAGTTTGAAAAGAAAGTGTAGACACAGCTATCGTGACGTCAGAATACTAAAAGGTTACTAACGGTACACAAAACATAAGAAACAATAAGAAAGGCAAGTTATTTTTTAGTTTCTAAACACTATATTTGTGGAACGCGGAATCACAGGTTTGCCGGCCGGCAACTCGGCATTTTGCCCGCCACCGACCCGCAGCTGCTCGAGAAGTCGTACCTTGTCGGGTAGTGACTGGCGTGCTAGCTTTAGGCCTGCTGTCACCACACTGCTCGTTATCTGACATTTATAAAGTGCTTTATGAATACTGAAACGTGATTTAGAATCCGTAAATATTTGTAACCTTCTTTCTCAATACAACATTACGTTTTATTTCTAAATAATGTAGTTAGTTTATCACCGACATCAAGCATGGCGCGCGACAACAGTACGCTCACTGCTGTCGCCTTCATTACAATTCTGTTACTCTTGTGAATGTAATACATATTCCATATTTAAATTTCCAACTTTGAATCTTAGCAATTGTAAACATAAACACAGATGATAATAATAATACGTACCTTAATAAAACGTACCTACTGTCGCTTTGAAGATCACTACTGTGCGATATGAGACACGTTCTTACATTTGTAATTTTACACCTCTTATTTCAGGTTCCACAAAACAATGGGAATTGAAGTAATCAAGTAGCGTATCGGTATCTACTCGTGGCAGATTGTCCGACTGCGCTTTCACAAAGTCGCCTTCCATTTTAGTGCTGCGTGTTTGCAACGTGCCGGGGCCGTCCACCGGTGTATGACTAGTGACGTCAAACCAATGAGAGAGCGTTCCCCATTCTCGTGACAGCGGCCGCGAAAGTTACTGTTTTAATACGAAAATAACTGTGTCAAACCAGATGTTTATGCAACAAACGGAGCATTTTTATTTTCATACGCATATACAAATGTGTTCGTATCATTTTCAACCTTATTTGCTAAATTTGCATATTGTTTATTATATTTGATAATAATTAGTCATTAGTTACCGATTTAAAAACAGTGTGCAATAAAATGATGCGACGTTGTGATAAAACTTTCTGTATACACATTAACATTTTTAAAATCAATTTGGAATTAATATTTATGATATTCAGTAATGCCAATTTAATTACTGAACCCTTGGGCGACCTCTGTGAAATGACAGGGAATTTAAGTAATATTGTAAAAAGATGTATCACAGTCACCCAACCCCCACTATGTCACAAATTGACGTCTGCTATCTGGAGCGCAGCAAAAGAAAGACATTTACAAAATAAAAATAATAGCAATGTCCATTAAGAAAATGCAATCATGGTTACTAACAAATCCACACCCTGCTTATTTAATGCAGGAGAAGGAAATAGCAGTGTTTTAAAACGAACTGTAAAACTGGCCAATGTACAACACAAATTGGAAGCCTGTTAATACCCTGCCAATATCCATATCTCTATAACCAGTTGAAACCTTCTGTTACAGGCTTTACTAAAAGTCTGTTAAACCAAAATCTCATTAGGGTGGAGAGCGGAGAGGTTTTGGTCGCTCTCAATATCAGAGCATTGAAAGCCGATAAGAGTGAAACGAGGCGAGTATAGAACAGCGCCGGAATTCCAGGGCGAGGGAGCGGGATATCCCCGAGAAAACCTGCTGACCAAAGCCATCATCCAGCACAATTTCCACGTGCGAAAACCCGGGAGTGATCCCGCCGGGAATTGAACCCGGTTCGCCTTGGTGGGAGACGAGTGCGTTAGCCCCTGAACCACCGAGGCCCCAAAATCACATTACAGATAGTGAGAAAGTTGATCCCTTCCTTTTCTTACTCTCCAACACTCTTGGCCTGCTCGGAGTTTTTCTATTTCGCAGCAACTTACATGTTCATGTTATATCGTGCTGGTATAGCCGGTTCATGGCAAATAAAAGGTTGCTGTGCTGATAAATTATTGGCCGAAATGCTAACTGTCCACATTCAACTTCTCTTGCCTCGTACTGTCCAGGACCAATGGAACCATGAGTAATGCCCGTTAAATGTTACAACAGGAAGTCTTCACGCAATCTTTAGTGCAGCTTTAGATGTTATTAAGGACAGTGTCTGAGCTCGAGAATAATGTGATCTGTATTATAACAAATGACATTGCGAGTTGTGACTTACCGACACGAAAACAAAGCGGAACTGATCTTGTACATTCAGGTAGCGCCGCTCCAAGGACGATGGTACAAATGTCGACGGTGTTGCCAAGAAGTGGCGTGAAATTTAAATAAGTTCAAACGTTTCCGTGGCCTAAACATCCCGTTCACCTTGAAGGATACACACTTAAAAACTAATCTGTCCCATAAACAATATACACAGGAATGAAACAGAACAATGCATATTTACAAAACAGGTTCTGTTATACATGGATGGTCAGCAGTTCTCTTGGTTGTGCACTAGCTGAGGGGAGGAGGACACAACTTCATTGCTAGTCTGGTGAAGATGCCTAGCTTGGTACAGATGTCAGCAACATGCACAATACCATTAACCCCAGGGTGTTGTTTACTTTTCTGTCAAGCTTCCACTGTAAGGGGGGGGGGGGAAGTTCCGGTCTTCGACAGGTTCAGTTCAGGCAACATTTGGGTTGGACCCATTGTAAGAAAGTGAGTGGGAGTTAATGCAAAGAAGCCATTAGTATCACTCGAGAAAGGGCTTTATCTCAGTCTGGGCCAAAACAGTGCTCATCTCTTCACATGCCAGCAACTGGGTCCCCACAACTTTCTTAAGAATGGACTTGACCGATTGTCTCCACACAAACAGAAGCAGATCGTCTTCATATACGAGATATCGTTTAAGATTCTTCCAAGATGTAGGTTCGATGTCCAGTTCAGTCTTCGCCAACACAGTCAATAGGGCAAAAGACTGTAAACTCTCAAGTCGCTCGGTGATAGGTTTAAAGGCTCCATCATATGACATGTCGCATTCCATTCGGGCACATTTGGCCAATAAATACTTTGCTAATATATTTTTAATCATGTTGAGTAAGTCACCGATGATGTCAGACATTGTACTGCATGCAAAATCGTTTTGTCTCGAATTTATGTAATCATTGTTGTTGGAGTCAGCTTGAAGTTTAGTTGTTTATGCTGGCGATGGATTAGATGCTAACTCGGCAGCTAGTGAGTTTGAAACAGAAGTAATCATGTTTTCGAGAGTATTAATTGAGGCTTTCAGTATAGTTAGACGGGGCAGTATCTCATCCAGAACATTATTATCACCTGAGAATGCAGAAAAGCCGCAAGACGACGAGGCATGGACTCGACTAATCTCTGAAGGTATGGAGGAGGCAATTCACACCATGAATCCTGCAGGGAAGTCCACAAATCCATAGGAGTGCGAGGCGGTAGAGATCTCTTCTGAACAGCACGTTGCAAGGCATCCCAGATATGCTCAATAATGTTCATGTCTGGTGATTTAGGTGGCCAATGGAAGTGTCTAGAGTCAGAAGAGTGTTCCTGGAGCCACTCGGTAGCAACTCTCGACGTGTGGGGTGTCCTGCTGGAATTGTCCACGTCCATCGGAATGCACAATGGACATGAATGGGTGCAGGTGATCAGACAGGACGCTTACGTATCTGTCACCTGTCAGAGTCGTATCTAGACGTATCAGAGGTCCCATTTCACGCCAACTGCACACGCCCCATACCATGACAGAGCCTCCACCAGCTTGAACAGTCCCCTGTTGACATGTAGGGTCCATGGATTCATGAGGATGTCTCCGTACCCGTACACGTCCATCCGCCCGATACAATTAGAAACGAGACTCGTCAGACCAGACAACGTGTTTCCAGTCATCAACAGTCCAATGGCGGTGCTGGTGGGCCCAGCTGAGGCGTAAAGCGTCACTTAAATCTTGATAACCTGTCATTGTAGCAGCAGTAATCGATCTAGCAACTTTACAGACGTTTGTTGTCTCATATAGGCGCTGCCGACCGCATCGCGTTACTCTGATTGGTTCCTTCCCTTTATTATTTACATACGCACGCCTATACAAGTTTGTTTTTTTTTGCTCTCCAGTGTTTCTGATCCGCCGTAAAACACTCCCAATCTACCCCTCAGAGTCCGTCAACATTACTACGTGACGCCGAATGAAAAGAGACATGCGAACATGTGCATGTATATGTGTGCAGCCTTTAATCCAGCAGGTGTCGATAGTATTCATTTTTTATGAATTACGCGAACTTAAACATAGTTTTATTCCAGAGATGCTAGTCCACCATCCAGATTTATACCACAATACGAATTCCAGCAAAGAGATGCACATACAGCTCTCATTCGCCACCCCTCAATTTCGTCGAGACACATAAAGAAAGACTTCACAAGTGCGAAAAATAAAGCATTTTGCAGCCAGTGCATTACGGAGATCATGAAATTTTAGAGTTATGTTAATCCCTTTCGAATGTAAAAAATTAATTCTAAGTACAATTTTTTTTGTAGATAAATTGTGGCTTTTTTTTTGTATAAAAAATCTAATTTGAATTTTTTATTATTCCACCGAAACCAAAGATACATTGTGATTCTGTAAAACTATGAAATAAGAAAAAAAACCGTCATTCTCCACTTGCTCATACGTCAAACATACACACACACAGAGCCCGAAATATCCCAATTACAGGCGAGACTGTTGGAGACGCATTAAAAAACTATTAAGACAAAAGCATACTTAAAGAAGTGGTTACGAGTTCCATCTCATAACTAAACGAGAGAAACACGCAGTCGTAATCTGAGCTTAACACACACGGCCATCCGCGCTGCACCAGGTGTTGAATTGGACTTTACCCTAGTGCACTGACCACCGGGGGAGAGGGTTGTCACTCGAGCAGCTTGTTTTATTTCTCACACAAGCCATCTTTAATTCATAGTATAATAAACACAGATATCTGCAAGAACAAGTCAATATCAGGGATGACCCAAGTTCAAGGAGACCTGGGTTCGATACTAGACTCGTTCGGCCCGATGTTCTAAAAATCACTCCAGGTAAATGCCGGGATGGTTGCTTGGTCGAGTCCTCACTTGGACTCGACCAAGTCCCGCTGGTCCTTGCAACTCGCTCCATTTCAAAATAGTACAAAATTTACTTTTATTATTATTTTAGCTTGCACGCCATCTATATAAAGAAAAATCATGTTACTGTTATACAATAATCTAATACAGTCACGAATAAAATAAATTTTGGTATTTGTTCATTATAAGAGGAAAGAGGTTGCGCCATTTTCTCCCACATCGAATCAGCAGAATCAGGCTTTCAGAATCACGAGCCAGCCACGTTTTGAGGACGATAAATATAAAACAATTGCAAACAACTAATGCAGACAAATGTGTACGTATTAACTTAAAAATAATCACTATATTCACCACACAGATTGATTTGGTATCAGCAATTTCTTGCATATTTCAACCGAGATACCATTTCGCATTTTACAGGTATTTAAAGCTACCATTTCGCACACGATGCGCTGATGGCAAGTCTGATAACTCTAGGAATATGCCGGTTGAGTATAAAAGAATACCCCATTTTTGGAGGTATATAATATCAAAACCAAACAAACTACGATCTTGGTTGACCAATCAAATGAACCGTAGAACTGTAAAGTTTGTTTACCATACATTCATAAATGTTAAATGTGACCAGCACGAGCAGCCCGAACGACATCTACGCGATAATTAAACTCGGTCCATACTCTTGTCAGCTAGTTTTTCACATGTATTGGAATGCGATGATTTATTTATCTTTTTCGCTTTACCTGCAAGAATAGCATCGGCCGCATGTCTTTTTTCCAATTTGTTACTGGTTGCATATTGCAATATCGTCTTCCTTACATGCATTATCAAGTTCGTCCACACTGATGTTTCAATGTGCCAAACATTTTGCAAGTTTCGTCCTTGGTCTGCAGAACCTGTATCCAGGAATATTTTCTTCGAATGGAAAATTATTTAAAAGTGTGTTCACTAGACCGTGCCCGCTCTTGGACTTACTTCTTGGAGGCATTACAACATACTGATTTGAAATTGTATAAGAACATCTTATTTAAAGGTTTCTTATCAGACTCATGGAGATCGTCAAGCAAGACGTTTGTCTACCCATATGTATTAGTGTGGAAGATGAAGCTGTCTCTCGCGAATCTCGTCATGGAAGCCTGCTTCGGAATATGGTATGGTGCATTATATCTGGTACATCAAACTGTGGGAAAACATGCATGCTGTGGAGTTTACTGGAGGAGTCCTATTGTATTTTCTTCGAGAATGTGTACCCGTACTCGAAATCTCTACATCAGCCCAAGTACCTACGACTAGCACAAATACTTCATGCTGTGGATGGTCTATACTATTTTCCATGTAGTCACAATGAAGCTGTGGTGTCGCTAAGTGAAGCCTTGCCAAACTCTGTGTTCGTTTTCGACGATGTTACATGTGAAAAGCAAACTTGCATACAGGAATATTTCTGCATTGCCAGGCATGTAGAAGTGGATTCGTTTTACTTCTGCCAAATGTAATCCCGCATACCAAAGCAGTTTCTACATGACAATGCAAACATGTTGGTTTTGTTTNATTTTACTTCTGCCAAATGTAATCCCGCATACCAAAGCAGTTTCTACATGACAATGCAAACATGTTGGTTTTGTTTTGCGTGGATAATTTGAACTTGTGTCATGTTTATTCTGATCACATAAACACTGGTATTACATTTGAAAATTTTAAGGATGTGTGTGCATGTTGTTGGAGCGATCCCCATGGTTTCCTTGTTATATCCAAGGATTTTCCTCTGCTTAGAGGTAGGTACAGGCGAGGATTCGATCAGTTCATTATTATATATATTATTGAGATATCAGCTGCATTATTTCAAAAATCTGTGATAGTGGCCTAAAACGTAAAACGTTTAGTTGTTTCTCAGTTGTTTCTCGCTTACTGATGATGGAAACTGCACACTGAGGGTAAACGACATAAAAATGTCGGATATCCGAAGGAAGACAGAGATGCAGTTAACAAGGCTCATGTTGAGTTCCTGAATGCAGACTTGTTTACTTTAATACAGACAGTGTTGGAAAGAACAAACAGCGATGTTGCAGGTGCCATAATTGGCATGGTTGTTAAAATTTGCTGGAATGGAAATTGAGAGAGATTGAAGACAATTTGAATGAAATAACAGGTGATAATAATGTTCTGGATGAGATACTGCCCCGTCTAACTATACTGAAAGCCTCAATTAATACTCTCGAAAANCAGGTGATAATAATGTTCTGGATGAGATACTGCCCCGTCTAACTATACTGAAAGCCTCAATTAATACTCTCGAAAACATGATTACTTCTGTTTCAAACTCACTAGCTGCCGAGTTAGCATCTAATCCATCGCCAGCATAAACAACTAAACTTCAAGCTGACTCCAACAACAATGATTACATAAATTCGAGACAAAACGATTTTGCATGCAGTACAATGTCTGACATCATCGGTAACTTACTCAACATGATTAAAAATATATTAGCAAAGTATTTATTGGCCAAATGTGCCCGAATGGAATGCGACATGTCATATGATGGAGCCTTTAAACCTATCACCGAGCGACTTGAGAGTTTACAGTCTTTTGCCCTATTGACTGTGTTGGCGAAGACTGAACTGGACATCGAACCTACATCTTGGAAGAATCTTAAACGATATCTCGTATATGAAGACGANTGTTGGCGAAGACTGAACTGGACATCGAACCTACATCTTGGAAGAATCTTAAACGATATCTCGTATATGAAGACGACCTGCTTCTGTTTGTGTGGAGACAAAGAAAAGGAGTCTGTGAATAAGTAAAGCCGGAAGAATGATTTATCATCGCACACACCTACATTTAATGACAGGGTATATGGTGTGTACAGACAAAACTAAAATTTTTTTGAGAAACAAATATTTATCCTGCTCATTGATGATAAACAAGTTGGTGATGTTATAATCCATCCAGCCGCAGGACTTTATGTACTACTGTCTAAATCAAACCCTACAGAATATTCTAGTAGTGCATTACAATAGTATAAACAATTGCTGAAACTTACATGCATGCATTTGAAGGATAACGACCCAACTGTCAATGAATATAAGGTTAAAACACACAATTTGACATTGTTTCGCAGTTGTTTCTCAATGTTGGAGATGTTGTTGGTTCTGGTTTCGATATCTACATAAAAAAAATAGAAGATGTACGACCAGAATACATTTACTGAAATAATGTTAATGAAATTGTCGACAGATTTTATATACTAATTGCTTCTCAGCTTGGGGGGGGGGGATAATTCCCATGCTAATGAAATTTCCAGTATTATCGAAGAACTGCATGAAGAAGGATATATAGAATGAGTCGTGCAGATATTGCCAGCGAGTTACGCAAACCTGCAAGATGGTTTTATCCTCGCCGCAAAGTGCTTGTGTTTGGCTTGCGAGATTTGTATCAAGCAGACTTTGTTGAAATGATATCTTATTCTCGTACAAATAAAGGAGTTAAATAACTGCTGACTGTTGTTGACTGTTACAGCAAGTATGCTTGGGCAGTGCCTGTAAAGTCTAAAAATGCGAGCGATGTGTCAAATGCAATGTACACTGTTTTGCAAGATAAAGGAACACCTGAGAATTTGTAGATCGACCATAGAAGATAATTCTACAATCGTACATTTCATGCCTTGATGATAAAACATAGCATAAACCACTACTCGACACATAGTGGTATGAAGGCAAACATGACAGATTGCTTTAACTGTACTTTGAAGAATGAAATATGGTAGAAATTATCATCACAAGGAAGTTACAAGTGGCTGAATTTGTTACCTCACCTGGTAACGAGTTACAATCGTTAAGTACATCGAACTTTATGAATGAGACCTGTAGATATCAAGGACAACACATTACTGCAAACTGTATTCAAGAATGAGGAGAAATTGAACCCACACAAACCTAAGGCGAAGGTTGGAGACTACATCAGGATATCTCGAGTGAAGGGAACATATTCAAAATCATGCACACCAAACTGGAGCACTAAAATATACAAGGTTGTCAAGATTCGTCATTACGAACCAAGGACCTATTATCTCGAGGACCTTGAAGGAAGATCCATCCGAGGAGGTTTCTATGGCAAATAAATTCATGTTACCAAGGATCCAAACATTTACTTGGTCGAGAAGTGTTAGCACAAAGGAAATAACTTGCTGGTGTGATGGCCTGGCTTCAATTATAGTCACAACAGTAGGATTCCAGAATCGTTCATTACCAATCAATAATGTGTTGCTGCACACTTGTGTGTTCCATCAGAAAAATTATGAAGACTGAGGAAATGTAATAAATTCTCACTTGTATGTTTAAAAGAATGAATAATTTTTTAAGTGTATGTTGGTTGTTATTATATTATAAAAATACTTTTCCACAAGCAAGCATGCCAATAGGTAGGTAGGTTTGTCTGAGGGCTGGACCTGGTAAAACCTATCCACAGCTAATGAGGCTAGCCCCCCACCACCCTGGTATGCGACACACCTCGGGTGAGTGTGGCACAACTGATGATGTGCGAAGCGTGCATGAAGGGTGAATCAAGGATGGGCATGGTGCCTGACATGTCTGGAACCTGAAAGGAGCGTTAGCAGTACTGAGAGTGGATAGCTGTTGTTACAGTGTGCTGATTGGGACACTGTGGTCGACTTGTGCTAATGAGGGTGGTGGCATGTTCCACGTGCATAGGGCTTACAACATTACCTACATTATCAAATGACTACATTAAGCTCGTTGTGACCTAGGAACATTGCGGCATGGGTGCACACCCAACCTCCCAACCCTACCAGGAAACACTATTATCATTCTAGCTTGAGATGCCGTACACATTGAAAGTGTTCTGCGTCATGCTGGAGGAGGAGAACAGTATATTTTAAGAATATTTGAGGTACCAACCAGACTCCAAAAGATTTCCTCCTCCAACACCTTTCGACGGAGTGAGGATCCGCAGCAGGTCGTGTCTGCTACATCATTTAACACATCATATCTGCTTCCCCGATGTGGTGTGATCGCAGCAGGTCATCTCTTCAGCACTTTTCACCATCGTCACTGCCTATGTTACAGACAGATGACATCACATTGATGCCACCTCCAGCAACTGTTGCCTCCTCTCCTACACCATCCATGGAAGATACCATAATCGCCTTGTCAGCTGGAGCCATCAACGAGTGTGTACTCGCTCCAGTGCCTTGGAGTGAGCACACCCCATGCTCGCCATCCAGCAATCGCCTTGCTGACCTGTATGAGGAAGAGGAGATGACTTTCAGGGATGTTCGTGCAGATGCTTGCCTCCACCGGGAGGAGGCTGCAGTGGCTACTCACACAAGCCAACATTTGCGTGAAAAGAAATATGCCATCCTTCTGTAGCAGGTGAGGAACCTCCGTGCCTTGGTGTGGTGTCTGTGCGACGTCATCCTGCCGCCTACTAAGTGATTCTGCACATTTCTTTGTCTATATGTTTTTTTTCATTATTATTGCATATAGCAAAAATATATTTCTTTTCTTTAAATTAAATTAACATATGTGTTTTAGAGATATTATTTCATTAACAACATCGCTTCGTTTAACCATGAGTAGAACTTTCGACCATCATATAGTTTTTTTGAATTACTTGGTTCATGTTCATAAATAGTGTTCTGCATTCGCATTTGATTTTCATTTGCTTAATTCTCAGTAAGTAGGCACATGCAAATAAATATGTAATATTTACATGCAACAAATGATTTGTATTACCTCATAATGAAATAATCATACCCTTTTAATTGGTAACACTAATTATTTGATGCTCGAAAAACCATAAAGACCTTACACTTAAATATATATATAAAATATTGCATAATTACACAAATATTTTAAATATAAATAATGGTATTTGAATATATATCACAACGACTGTAAATAAAAAAAAGAATAATAAGAAAAATAAGAATGCTGTATAATAAAATTAACTAATAAATAATAAATATTTAAACACACATATACACTGATTACATATCTGAATTGGTATATATCATATCAGTCGAGGCTTACCTGCCTCGCACAATTTTTACAATGTGTATACGACATTTAAAATCCTACTATCCAGACTGCTCAATCTGCCGAGCAATCTAAGGTATCTGCATGATGACCCAATTGAGTTCCGAAAATTAAATAACAGTTGCAGCGCTCCTAGCGATCGTCGATATAACTGAAATAACCGACACCAGCACACCTAGCAAGTGACAGTTAAACGAAGGTAAGCAATAGATGAAACAAGATGGTGAACAATGGTGGTGCACTCTGGTGATGGGCACAGGAATTAAAGATAACCGCCTACAACAGACGACACTAAACGAAATGGCGAACGAAGGTGTC
This sequence comes from Clitarchus hookeri, assembly GCA_002778355.1. Taxonomy (NCBI): domain Eukaryota; kingdom Metazoa; phylum Arthropoda; class Insecta; order Phasmatodea; family Phasmatidae; genus Clitarchus; species Clitarchus hookeri. Next base: position 250,843 of record NQII01002449.1, on the reverse strand, counting down.
GAAGATGTGAAGCACAAGTGGCAGAATGAGTAATAGGGTGGAGTGAGAGAGAGGCGGGAGAGTGACAAGAAGGAATGATAGAGCATGAAAGGTAAAATGACAGAGAATGAAGTATAACTTGGAAAAAGATTATACAAATTAATATATGGTGATTTCATCAGGGGTGACATCATATTATGACATAATAGGAGTGGTGATGCTAGCGGTGATGATATCATAGGGGTGATGACGTAATACAAGATGGCCGCCATGACATCATCCAAGATGTTGGTGGTAATGCAATCAAAGATGGCGGCTGGCACCTGACACCTTACTCCACCTCCGGTTGTCCCAGACTCCCTCTTTTCCTACTACTAATGAAATGTGGTCGGTTGGTTTACAATGTGATTATATATATAGATGATTTACGTTTCACGCTCCACCGCGCAAGTCACGCCAGTAAAGGCGGACAGATTATGTAAGACTTTCCTGGTTGTACGCGTTCGACAGGGGTAGCATAGTAGGGCTATGGGAAGCGAAATGGTCATTTAGCCGAATTGCATGCTATACCGGTCGTGCTGATATTACCGTAGCATGCTGTTTGCGCCAGTGGATAGAGGAAGGCATGCACACACGACACGTAGGATTATGGAGATCACCACGAATCCCATCGAGGGAGAACTGAAGGATTGACCGACATGTGCGGAGTGCCCCAGCCGCCACCATCGTGGACGTCCAGCGAGCAGTGATATCCACCCTGCAATATCCTGTGAGTGCCAGTATTATTGGCAAACGCACGAAGATCGTTAGGGCGACTGTTGATAACACCATATCAATTTCGTCACATACCGCTATGGTGTCCTGATCGTCTGTCATGGATACATGCAGTATGACCGCGGGTAATCTTCAGTGATGAGTCCTGGTTTTGGCTTGGTGGCGACGACCAACGCATCCGTGTGTGGAGGCAACGTGGGCAGCGCCAAACTGAACGGTTTGTTGTCACGCATCCAGACAACCTTGTGTCATGATGTGCGGAGTGATTTCGTACTATACCCAATCATAGTTTGTCTTCACCACGGTAACTTTGACAGTCCAACTGTACATTCATGAGGATTGAAGCCATGGATACTCTGTTATGGCCAGCCACTTCGCCAGACCTATCCCCAGCTGAAAATGTTTGGGATACTTTTCGTCGCTCTGTCACGACTCCGACCCTACCGCAAAATTTGCAGAATTTGTGAGCTGCATGGGATGGATTATCGCAGGACACCAATAGGGACCTTAGAACGCAATGCCGCGATGTCTGGCGGAATATGAACGCAAACATGGCAACCCGACTTCATATTGAGAGAGGTGTATGATTGCTCATGCCGGTATCTATTTGTCATTTATTTTTCTTGGTGACTTTTGCATTCCTTTCGAATAGCATTGCAATCCCACACTTGCGCGTGTGTGTGTGAAACTATTTTTTTGACGATGAGTGTACAAACATTAGTCTCCCAAACAAAATATCAAACACAATTACATAAATTTACTTCCAAATTGTATTATATACTTATTCTACCTACTTATATCTAGGTTATTATTTTGTTTGTGTGTCTACGTGTCCATTCTTCTTAAACTAAAATGCCAGATTACTCTACATATTTTCACCCAAAATGTTGTATTCTAATCTGAAATGTTCTGACGCTACAATTATTTGAAAGGTAGTATTTTTCTGCGGTACATAAATATAATTTTAAAAAAAAATTTGTTTAGTGTCTTAACTACTGTGTAGTAGATGGCAATGGAGACTGGTATAAGACTGGTATAATACAGCTTTAAGTGTGTTGTTTGAACATGCTACTTTCTTCTGCAAATTGAAGTACTATTTGCATTGATGTTCCGTGATATGTCCTTATCAATTACCTGTCTTAAATAAGTACTTAGTTACGTGAACTCTCTGCAATGGTGTTAATTAACTAAACTGGGGTAACGTCATTTATATGACTTGGTTTGATTGTGCTCATGTAGTACTTTTTTCTCTTCATCAATACTCAAGTTGTTAATTTTTAACTATCCTGCTGATGTTTCCTTATCTTCCTGCTCTTTATTGGTTAATAAATCAACTATATCACCTGCATAAAACATGCTCGCGTCATCTGCAAATGGATAATGCATGCTTTTAATTTACAATCAGTGATATTATTAATACAAATGAGCAACGATAACGGAACTGGCGCTGAGTCTTGCGGCACGCCATGGATGTGTTCAAATTTACCTGCCACGGGCCCTTACATGACCTTGCGCCCCAGAAAAGTGCATGGGGCTGTGGTGTCACGTTGTCGCTGTCCTAATTCGCAGTACGGACACGGATGCACCTTGGAATGTCGTCTTCAACTAAGGGCACGAGCGACGTCCCCTTCATGTGTCCTGCACTGTAAGGTTTGTTTGTTTTTTTTTTTTTCATTTGCTGCACACTGTTGCGCAACAAACTGGTGCAACATAAGAAAATCCGTTTACAGGCTAATCACGATACAGTGAGCACTTTTGAAATCAATCTGTGAAAAAAGTCACAGTCCCAACCTGCATACATTATAACGAGCGCACTGAGTAGCATGCGCCCAGTAAAGTTGGTAACGAGGGAGGGAAAGCAGTTCCATGTCTTAAAGTTGAATTAAAAGTATTAGGTAAACAATTTTTTAAAACTGAAATTGTTTTATTTTTATTTTTTTACATCAACTTTTCTCAGAATTTCAGTTTCACTTGAACAACGCATGAATAAAGTGATCAGGCCGTGGCAATGTCGATTTTACATATGGCGGAAGAATGCACAATGTTTATACACATATATCTTAAGTAGGGCCTTCGAAAGCGCTCAGATTACCGTGAACAGCTTATAATTAATTGATTTTTTCGTATGTGGTTTTAAAATTGCGAAACGAAGATAGGCGTTAGAAATTTTATCCTCTTCGTCACGTAGGGTTCAAGTAAATGTGGGGAATTGTGGGTACTGAAGGGATCAAGAGTAAATTAATGAGGATATGTTGCAGTAAATTCGAACACAACTCATGAGTTACTGTACCTACGTGACTTGTGTATCCATTTATAGCAAGAATTTTCCCTTTTAAGCAGTTTTCAAAGTGTTTTGAGGCCAATTTTTCTTATGCCGATGAGATATATTTTCTGTAATAGTGGGGGCGTATCCAGTTCATGAGGGCGATTCGTCATTTTTTTTAATACGCTTTCGTTCAGAATGGTTACTGAAAACGTACCGCAACTCTGATAGAGTCTACAACATAGTTTAACGGATTTTCTGAGACTTTTGGAAAGTCTACGGATGTTACTTTGATAGCCGTTGCAGGTAATCTTTAAAAAGTAATCAATGAAATACTCCCTCGAGTTGAGTTGGGAAAATAATAAAAGCAGTACTTTATTTACGGTACGGCCTCTTTCAGGCAACCTACAGCGTCGTGTATTATGCCTTGGCAGAACCAGACCTTTAATTATAAGTATTCGATGTTTTGTTCTTTTAACAACTCTTGCTTAGTTACTCATAAAGGTAGGCTAATTAGGGTCGGGGAGTGTGTAAGTTNCAGTACTTTATTTACGGTACGGCCTCTTTCAGGCAACCTACAGCGTCGTGTATTATGCCTTGGCAGAACCAGACCTTCAATTATAAGTATTCGATGTTTTGTTCTTTTAACAACTCTTGCTTAGTTACTCATAAAGGTAGGCTAATTAGGGTCGGGGAGTGTGTAAGTTTACAAATTCATCTGAACCTAGACGTAAATATAAAAACAGGGACCCACATGTACGCCGGAATTGGAACCCTGTTACAGCCCACTGCGTAACGGAAATCGGAGGTTTCGAAGAATGATAATGCAAGATGGCTCCCATTTGTCTTCCTACACAGGCCGCCCTTCGTTACTGCTGGCGAGCACTGAAATCACTAGTTGTTCATCAGAGCTTGCAGTAACATTAAATACTTTGTTCATTCAGTAAGTTCATAGTTTCGGAACGCTCGGCAATGGCATTCACTTAAAAAAAAAGTGGGAGGGGGGTATTAAATTATTAATTTAAGTATCAAATTTTACTTTTACCTTTATATAAAAGACTACGTAAGCACAAAGTAAACACTTATTTTTGTTTGACTGAAGAAAATAAAATGTTATAAATTCTGTTTTGAGTTCATTTAAATTGCTTTATTTCAATCAGGAGTATTTTGTATTTATTGATGCTAACATCTGCACATCTGTAAATATCTCGGGGAAGCCACGACTCAAATCGCCCGATAATATCTTGTTTTACTGGCACGGTACAACCTCTGCAGCTCCAGTAAACTCAGTGCATTCAGTAATCAATGTAGCCTCGCACAGGGTGCCACCCAGCGGCGCGCGGAAAGAGTACCAGTGGCCAGTGCTCGTCAACAGCATCGGAACAATAGCTGGCATTACTGAACTATTTGGCCAATGAAATCTGCGAGTATCGGAAGGCGGTGACACAAAGGCCATGTTCCAAATAGCCAAGACATCTACTCTCGCACACTCGCACTCGGAGGTGGCATCGGAGAGTACGGTTCCACATAACAGAGTGTGAGTGCACGACTGCGAGCGATGTAGGCCAACTAGTGCGTGCAACGAGTGCGCGTTGCATGCGTGCTCTCAGGATACTGCCTATTTATTTGCATTGTGTGGTTGCTCTACTGCGAACACAATGCCTAACGATTTGATATGTTCTTCTGTAAGCAGGCTATTTCTGAATAAATTCAGTGAATCTGTATACACAAATATCCCGTCTGTTTGCAACGAAATGATCACGTCTGCGAATACTGCGTCACCACATTATTTTCAACATTTCTCTTCATTCCTATGCATTAACACCACTAAAACTACTATCATCTTCTCTCACGTGGTTATTAAAGCAGAATTCATAAATATCAAAGATAATAAGAATATTTTTGCTGACGAACTACGGCCACCGATGACTCGGGAGGGCGAGCGCGAGTGTGGATGTGGATGCATTCCACGTGAGAAGTGAACCATGGGGCCGCGGTGGTGTCGCGGTCAGACTAATCGCCTCCCACCTAGGCGAACCGGGTCTCGATTCCTGGCGGGATCGCTCTCGGATTTTCGCTGGTGGGAATCGTGCCGGACGATGCCACTGATCGGCGCGTTTTCTCGGGGATCATCTCCCGTTTCCCCCGCCCACGCATTCCGGCGCTGCTCCGTAATCACCTCACTTCACCCTCATCGGCTCTCAAGACCTCGATATTAAGAGCCGTCCAAATCTCTCAGTTCAATTCAGTTCACATGAGAAGTGCGCAAGAGATCGTGGACGTGAGCGCGATTGCCGGTTATTTGGAACACGGCCAAGACAGCATGACAGGAACGCACGCAGGTGGGGATCGATCCCACGGCCTTCCAGGATGCTAAGTTGTCCACGGGAGGAGGTAGGCGCCCAGGTTGATGCCCTGAGTGGTCTGTGGAGGAGGAGGAGGGGAGGCGTCCTACACACTAGCTTTCTAACCCACAAGCTTTGCCTAACAAATGTCTGAGCCGCGTCTCAGAGCCTGTTGTCCGCCGGGAATTGAATACAGCCAGTCCGGTTTCCCGCCTGCTGGGTTGACTAACCCCTATTGGTCGCTCGACGGCACTTGGAGAAATTCCCATCTGCGAAGAAATGTGCTGCGGGGTAAATCGATCTCCGGCATCCTATCAACGATACCCTCAAAAAAGTTTTTATTAACCTTAAACTTTAATGGTAGGTAGTTGTGCAGTACGATTTCTACGGGAATTTAGAAATTCACAGCATTCAGTGCCAAACGCAAATCAATAAAATTAACCGAAAAAGGACACCAAAAACAAATAATTAAAACCACATAAAACAATGAAAACTACAGGACAAAGGAGGCTAGCAATTATTTAAAAACACTAATATCAAAGAATAAACTGTCCAATTACATACATGACAATTCAATGGGCAATGAAATAACATAATTGTTTGAAAAAGTGTTATAATTGCGACCAAACAATGGAGATCGGAGTCGAGAAAACTCGATCACAAAACACCAGTGCATACAATAATAAACAGTCGGGAAAAAAATTAACTACATCAGCGAATCACCACAGAAAGTTTAAACAATTTAACACTAATATAAACAAAACCCGAATACGTGCATTGGACACAATGGCACATAACGAGAGAAACGCAACTTAGTTAAAACAAGAGTACGTGAAATGTCGGCGGCAGTAATTTGTCCCTCTAAGAAACTGGACGCAAAGCACGATTGCAAAGGCGTAGAAACTTTTTTGTTACGTGCGGTCAAGGCGCTCTCCCGAGTGCTCCAACAGGAAGAAGGCTGTCTGTGAAGAAGGATGTGTGCAGATTGAGCAGAGGCAGCCCTCGGTATTTAGAGGCCTTGGAAATGTTGTCGCAAACTGTAGTGCAGGTCTATACAATACAAGTTATAGTGCATTCACGGTTACTTTCAACTTTCCTAAAGTCTTGCTTAAGTTCTGCTTTCACGATATTCCTCAACACCATGCAAACAAAGCTTAATTAAGTCTATAGGCTATTCGCGGTAAAGTGAGCACTATCGAAAGTTCTCTCATATGGAATAATATTCGATAGACGCTAACCTCTGAGCGCGATGGAATATGCACATTGTGTTCATTACTTACACGACAATATTTATTTAAAAAGGTTGTTATAGGATAAGAAACGGCTGAAAGGGAAAAGTAACTAGGGCCTCAGAAGTGCCCACTTTACCGTGAACAGCCTATAGTAAATGACACCAAAGGACAAAGCACCACATTCGTGCGCAATCAGTTTAATAATATGTTGCATAAGAACTATTTATCCCTGTTTTTATTTATGTTGGTTATAAATTAAATTAAATAATTTATAAATAAAATATATGTAAAAGTTTAATTAGCAAAAAATAAGATATTTTTATGTTAACAGAAGTAAAAAATGATTGTGATACGTGAATTATTTAGGGACTATCCAAACACATCATTAATGGGGTGATTTTTCAAAGGTTTTATTCAAAAAGTGTGAAGAAACCGCGAATAGACTATAGCCTATTTTCAAGTATAGCAATCTAATTGTGTAATTTCTGTTTATGGTGCATATCAAAGTAATTTTTACGATATGCCAGATGTTTTGAAAATGAATTTGAGGCTTATCTGAGATGTTGTTTCTTTTCATATGCAAATGTACTGTGAACTGGTATAGGCGTTTTTTTTTGCAAACGTGTAATTCAGACAATCTGCAAAGCAGGTAACACTTCTTTTTATTAATCTCAGCTGTTACAAGTAGGACATTATCCAACGCAATGAACTGTTAACAATTTTGGAAAGCTATTTATTAAGCTTTGCTGTGCAAAAAAATTTGATAGGTCTTCCAAATGAGATGTTGCATACAACTGACAAATCCAAAATGTGAGGGTTAGGGGCGTATGCAACCCCCGAGAATCTGAATTTTTGGATGGTTATCGCAGTATACCTACTGTGACCTGGAAAGAAACTTCCGTGCTTCACTGGCACTGTACGAGGCAAATCTGTTAACATGTTATTATAATTTAGGCGGTTTGAACGTTGTACCAACAAAATGATACCCTGAAGTTTTCCGAATGAATTTATGGACATATTTACACTTTTCGGTTAAAAAAAAAAAAAAACTTTTAGAATGCATGACCTAGTTGCCATGTGATAGCAGCTGGCAGTTTTTAGAGTCTGTCTCTGACTTCTGTGGAAAGAGTCAGTCGGCAGGAGTCAATCGCCTGACCTGCTTGAGTGCAGTATATGGTGAAGAGGTCATGCATAAATTTCTACATGTCTGGTGTTGCTCTGATACACCATAATTAGTTTTATAGTAAACACAAATTAGGAACTTAATGGATTTATATGGTTAAAGTTCACAACCATATGACATAATCTAAGATTGCGGAAGTGATGTTACGCAAAATGGTGGTTCGAGGGGACCGAGTAATCAGCGGGCTACTAAATCGAGTTGGAATGGCAGATCATGAATACAATTTAAGAAGGTGGATGGAGCACGAGTGACTTAATCGTGGTGACAAAATTAAGAAAGAATGACAGAGAATAAAATAAAGGTAACTAAGAAAAACGAAATCAAATATGGTGAACATGGCATGACAGAGCATGACAGAATATTTTTTTCGTCACCTCGCCTAGTGGCGAGCACCACTTAGGTAATGGAAATAGATTCCAATATGTCAGGCGCAGGCAACACCAACTTTATTTTAAATACATAAATAAATACAAATATAGCTGCCACCTGGTAGCTAAATTGATAGCTCGCCTCGTGGGAAAATTAATACACTAGTGCTACGTATGTGATAGAAAAGTAAACAAATGACAAACGAAAAAAAACGATATGGCTGGTGGAGTGCATTCGGCAGAATGTGTAATGGTGAGGGGGTGGACTCCTGCCGACTAATTAATCAATGAGAAACATTAATAAGGGAGGAAAAGGTTATGACAATGTGATTGGTTGTAGGAGGGTCAGTCGTCTGCTGGACATCGTGTTTGGGAAACCTACGGAAATGTCTTTTAAATAAATTTTTAATTATAATTTTGAACAATATTTTTGTAAATTTTATAACATTTTTAAATTACTTTTTATAAAAATCTAAAGTAAAATTTTGGGGATTTTTCGAAAAATGTTGGGTTCGAGGTCATTTAATGTCACGGGGTTATTCAAGGTCATGTGACATTCAAAGTCACTGGTTCGAGGTCAATTTCATCTGTATCTAATATGGCGGCTAAGATGTCTGACAGAACCAAAATTGCTGACGGTAGGCTTCGGCTCCGATCCTGATTCCCATATATCAATTTGGCATATCCTGTGCCTATAAAACCAATATGGCCACCACTGCTCTGCTCTCGAAAATAATCCCACAAATTCTTCCGATGGATCGAAAAGTGCCTTTCGAGGGATCGTTTTGCAACTGAGGGACTCGGTGCTTTTTTCAGGGGAAACGGGAGAATTTGCGGTAAAAAGGGAAATTTTGAGAAAAATAGGGAAATGTTGAGGGAAAAGGGAAATTTCAAGATAGCGGCGGCCGGCTCCGTTCCACAGTCCCCTTGTACCCGATCCGCCATAATCATTCTACTATGATTGGTTTACCGTTGGTGACGACACACGAAATGCAACGATGAACAATTTTTAATATCGATTCCTTGAAATTCCTAAACATTTCATTCTGACAGTCGCTACGAATTTCTCAAGAATATGCATTTTATTGTTCCGTTGCACAAATAATACAAATACGATGTCTCTTTCAAGATCTGTAATTTCAAAATATTACCAGTTAGTAGTACCTTAAGATTGAATATTTACATTGAACATTTACAAGAAATATGACATGTAAAATTATAAACACAAACGCTTACAATGCAAAAAGTATAGATTAAAATGCTTATACAAATACACTGAAATGTTCCCCCAAAAGTATTACTTATCTCAAAAGTACAATAAATATTTAACTGGCAAACCAGCCAAGTAGTGTAAAACGTTTTAAAAATATCAAAAAATAACTCTGTCGTCTGGAAATACATCAAACACTCATACAAAAAGATTAAATTGCTCCGCAATTGCTCATTCAAAAGAATTACTTTACTTCAAAATATACAATAAATATTTAATTCAAAAAAGAGCAAAGAAATATCAAAACGTTTCTAAAATAAAAATAGTTACTTTGATGACTAGATAAATTCAAGGTTTTTAGTGGAGCAATTTGACTAAAAGAGGGCAGTGCTTCAGACCCAGTAAAGCCTCCTTTACGTGAAAATGCAAGTTACAATCTGAAATAAGACATTACGTTAAAATAGTGAATCGATGGATGCAGTCCGTAGACCCTAACCATAGCTCCATCGAATAAAATAATCGCCAACGACAATTAGAATACTTCAACAGACTTCACCCGATGCGTAAGTCGTGGCAGCATAGTAGCGACAATTAAACTTTAAGGAAATCATTCGGCAGCAGACAAAAAACTATACACAACACATTAAAGCAACTGAAACTTTACACAGAAGCAAGAAATTAGTTAGACTGAAACTACAATTTAGTCAAGCGTCCAAACCCAGAATTTAGAAAAAATCCAACTCATTGCAAAGCCCAAGACAAACACAATACTACGCCAAGCAATTATTTCAATAACACTAGACTGACCCACAAATGAAAAGCTGCGACCACGACTCGCCGTTTTACAAGCTCCAGCATAATCAGCCGCCCACGCAACTACATTATTTAAACGGCGTCTCATAGCACCCTCGTCCAAGGACGGGCAAACTTACAATTTTAGCTAATGTTACAAATCAAATTAGCTCTCGCAAGCATATAGCCGGCGATCTTCTTCACAGACGTAGAATGAGGCATATAAAGAATGCTGCACAAGGCGCGTAACAACTTATATAAACGAGCCCCTCAATTAAAACAAACTGAAGTACAAGGAAGGGTAATCAAGGGAGGGAAATGAGGGGAGAAAACAGGAGAGGAACCGAATCGACCAAGGAGCAGGCCACCTTACAGAGGAGCGAATCCAAAAACGATGCGCACAGTAGCGCCACCGTTGCAACCCCCACCACTAAACCAATGCTCTGGTGACCGTCTCTGAACATCTTGACCGAGTAGACACAAACATTGAAGAAGAAAAGTACATAGACACTTAGAAGAGAATGAAGAGTAGTATAATAGTATAATAGTTGATACGTAGGAGAGAGTTCCTTCATACACATCGAAAATTACATTTAACAGTTTCGACGATTACAAACAAACAGAGTGATCATCTTCATCTTGAGATTTCGACGACCAAATGTTGAAGATTTACCCGGGGGTCAGTGGGCAGTCAAGTGGAATCCACTCAGCGCCATCAGAGCGGTCTCTTCTCGAGCATCAGGTACATATGCCAACAGCAGCTGGGGCGGTTGCCAGTGGAGAACCAGGACGANAGACACTTAGAAGAGAATGAAGAGTAGTATAATAGTATAATAGTTGATACGTAGGAGAGAGTTCCTTCATACACATTGAAAATTACATTTAACAGTTTCGACGATTACAAACAAACGGAGTGATCATCTTCATCTTGAGATTTCGACGACCAAATGTTGAAGATTTACCCGGGGGTCAGTGGGCAGTCAAGTGGAATCCACTCAACGCCATCTGAGCGGTCTCTTCTCGAGCATCAGGTACATATGCCAACAGCAGCTGGGGCGGTTGCCAGTGGAGAACCAGGACGANAGAGCGGTCTCTTCTCGAGCATCAGGTACATATGCCAACAGCAGCTGGGGCGGTTGCCAGTGGAGAACCAGGACGACCACAGACAGTCCCTGCAGACGTCTCTCACTCCTCATCTCTGCTCACGACAACAGCGACGATAGGGTGAGCTTGGTNCCACAGACAGTCCCTGCAGACGTCTCTCACTCCTCATCTCTGCTCACGACAACAGCGACGATAGGGTGAGCTTGGTTCGACTCGGTGAATAGGCAGGAAACAAGCAAAAATAACTAGGGAATATAAAGGCAAAAATTAAAACAACTAAATTANCCGACTCGGTGAATAGGCAGGAAACAAGCAAAAATAACAAGGGAATAGAAAGGCAAAAATTAAAACAACTAAATTAGACGGGAAAAGAATAAAGGAAACAAGGAGCAAGAACATAGCTCAACTAGGCATCAAGGCTGCAGGTTCAGACATGAACAATCAAAAATTACTATCGTTGTACATGAGGCTTTAACTGTGAGACGTGTGCTTTACTAAATAACCGATTGGAGCAGGGTGATTCTAGTCTTAATGTATTTGGTGCTATAAATGTATTTATTCTGAAAGGCCCTACAAATTTCGGTATCAGCTCCCCTGTCACATCCCTTCTCAAATCTGCAAGCACATAATTTTTTGTAAAGAACCGTGCATCCTAACTTAAAGTTAACGAGAACCCTACCCTGGTCCATCTTCGCCGTGACCTGTAGTTTTACTGCCCCGAACCTACGTAGACTTCCTCAAGCATACGATCCTGGTCAGCGTCACCAAGGGGTGAAGTAAAAGGAGGGGGGGGGGAGTTCTATATATTTAACAAGGGATGACTGAGAGGGTGACCAAGAAATGGGAGAGAGGGTGGAATTCTCGTGGAATCATGGAAAGCACTATTGAATCCCACATTTATGAAATTCAAATCCTGGTCCCACAAGGTACACTGAAGAGCCAAAAAAACTGGTACACCTGCCTAATATCGTGTAGGGCCCCCGCGAAAACGCAGAAGTGCCGCAAGATGACGTGACATGGACTCGACTAATGTCTGAAGGTATGCAGGAGGCAATTCACACTTTGAATCCTGCAGGGCAGTCCACAAATCCATAGGAGTGCGAGGCGGTGGTGATCTCTTCTGAANGGCAATTCACACTTTGAATCCTGCAGGGCAGTCCACAAATCCATAGGAGTGCGAGGCGGTGGTGATCTCTTCTGAACAGCATGTTGCAAGGCATCCCAGATATGCTGTTATTACAAGTACAGACCACTAAATCCACCGCAATGGAAGTGTCTAAAGTCAGAACAGTGTTCCTGGAGCCACTTGGTAGCAACTCTCGACATGTGGGATGTCACATTGTCCCGCACCTTAACAGGTGCAGGCAGCCTTACGTTTTACCTCATGAATGGTTGCAGGTGATCGGACAGGATGCTTACGTATTTGTCACCTGTCAGAGTCATATCTAGACGTATCAGGGGTCCCATTGCACGCCAACTGCACACGCCCCATACCATGACAGAGCCTCCACAAGCTTGAACAGTCCCCTGTTGACATGTAGGGTCCATGGATTAATGAGGATGCCTCCATGCCCGTACACGTCCATCCGCCCGATACAATTGTAAACGAGACTCGTCAGACCAGGCAGCGTGTTTGGTCAGTAGTTGTCAGGTTACCGCCACAACCGCCCGGGTCCGCAGGCGTAAAGTTTTGTGTCGTGCAGTCAACAAGGGTACCCATGTGGACCTTTGGCTCCGAAAGCTTATATCATTGATGGTCCGTTGAACAGTTCGCACTCTGGCACTTGTTGATGCCCCAGCATTGAAATCTGCGCTGATTTGAGAAAGGCTTGCACGTCTGACACCTTTAATGATTCTCGTCAGTCGTCGTTTGTCCCGTTCGTTCATGATCTTTTTTCCGGCCCCAGCGATGTCGAAGTAAACTACAAAATGGCCTAAGGGCTATAAGTGCCATGTGAGCACTTTACGTCGTAAGCGAAAATCCAAATTTTATTGCTACCTGGGATATGCTATGTCCCATTTCTCGTGCGCCGACTATAACACCACGTTCAAACTCACTTGAGTCTTGATAACCTGCCATTGTATCAGCAGTAAACGATCTAGCAACTTTGCCAGACGCTTCTTGTCTTATATAGGCGCTGCTGACCGCATCACGTTACTCTTAATAGTTCCTTACTTCTGTTATTTGCATACGCACGCCTTTGCCAGTATTTTTGCTCTACAGTGTATGATCCTGATTATAAAAGATGGTCAAACAGGCCTTAAGATTCGTATTTAATCGTTCAACTTGGTTACCCTTCGGGGAATACGGACTGGAGGTGAAATGCTTGATTACCCAGCGAAAACACATATTTTGTAATATATTTGAAGTGAAATACTGGTCATTACCGGTAACTAATCCAACGGGGGAACGAAAACCTTCCACACCTGATCAGTAAGAGCCTTGACAATAGATGACGCTTTCATATTTCGCAATGACAACAAGATAATCAATTTTGTAAAAGTGTGNTTGAAGTGAAATACTGGTCATTACCGGTAACTAATCCAACGGGGGAACGAAAACCTTCCACACCTGATCAGTAAGAGCCTTGACAATAGATGACGCTTTCATATTTCGCAATGACAACAAGATAATCAATTTTGTAAAAGTGTGCAACAAAATTAAAATACAAACATTACCCTTCTTAGACCTAATTAAAGGACCAAAAATATATAAGTGGACCGTGCTCCAAGGACCTGGGGGATCTGCATGACCGGCCGCCCAACATTGGCACGTTGAGCCTGCTTACACTTCTGACACAGATCGCACGAACGCACAAAATCNGCATGACCGGCCGCCCAACATTGGCACGTTGAGCCTGCTTACACTTCTGACACAGATCGCACGAACGCACAAAATCTGACACGTCGCCCCTAAGGGTAGGCCTAGCTAAATGAACAGCAATTTTGTTTAAAGTCTTGCTGACCCCTAAGTGTCCTCCAAACACAAAATCGTTAAAGTAGGACAACACCATAGAACTCAATGAGACAGGAACTACCATTTTACTTGCACTGCCACTCTTGCCAGTGAAATACAATATTCCTTTATCCAACACATACAAAGTGCGGCACCATTATTCAGGTCACTTAGTGCCTGAATACGGAAAACGTCATCACCCTGAGCCTGATACCACTTGAAAAAAAATAATTCAGGGAAACCTTGCTTCATGAACTGCTAACTTGTCCGTTTCAAAATCTGTAAGTAATCTCATTACGTAAAACCCATATTACAGTTTTTTTTTTAATATAGTAATATGTGCTCCATTAAACTGCATGGTTTTATTTCAGTTGCATACTATATGTTAAATCATTGAACAAAGATTTACTCTAAAGATTACTGAACATCATAAATATACTTTACTAAGAAAAAGTGTACGTCAAACACCATAGTGTTGTGTGTAGGTTATTAAGAGGAAATGCATGTACAAAAAATTGATTTTACATAATTTATCACATTATTTAATTAAAAACAGCAATACACAATTAATGGTGGTTTAATTAAATAAAGACTCATCTTTGAACCCTCCTCTTTTGATCGCCCCGAGCACCTCCTCCCTCCCTCCGCCTTCCCAGGGAGGTGATGCGGGGACCGGAGGGGTCTGTTTTCAAACATTTTCGCCTCTGGAGAGCCAAAAACACTGGTAAAGGCGTGCGTATGCAAATAACAGAGGTATGGAACCAATCAGAGTAACGCGATGCGGTCAGCAGCGCCTATATAAGACAACAAGCGTCTTGCAAAGTTGCTAGATCGGTTACTGCTGATACAATGGCACGTTATCAAGATTTAAGTGAGTTTGAACGTGGTGTTATAGTCGGCGCACGAGATATGGGACATAGCATATCCCAGGTAGCGATAAAATTTGGATTTTCGCTTACGACCATTTCACGAGTGTACCGTGAATATCGGGAATCCGGTAAAACATCAAATCTTCGACATCGCTGCGGCCAGAAAAAGATCGTGAACGAACGGGACAAACGACGACTCTTTCTCAAATTGGCGCAGATTTCAATGCTGGGGCATCAACAAGTGCCAAAGTGCGAACTATTCAACGTACCATCATTGATGTGGGCTTACGGAGCCGAAGGCCTACTCCTGTACCGTTGTTGACTGCACGACACAAAGCTTTACGCCTCGCCTGGGCTCGCCAACACCACCATTGGACTGTTGATGACTGGAAACACATTGCCTGGTCTGACAAGTCTCTTTTCCAATTGTATCGGGCGGATGAACGTGTACGGGTATAAAGACATCCTCATTAATCCATGGACCCTACATGTCAACAGGGGACTGTTCAAGCTTGTGGAGGCTCTGTCATGGTATGGGGCGTGTGCAGTTGGCGTGCAATGGGACCCCTGATACGTCTAGATACGACTTTGACAGGTTACAGATACGTAAGCGTCCTGTGTTATCACCTGCACCCATTCATGTCAATTGTGCGTTCCGATGGACGTGGACAATTCCAGCAGGACAATGCGACACTCCACAAGTCGAGAGTTGCTACCGAGTGGCTCCAGGAACACTCTTCTGACTTTAAACACTTCTGTTGGCCACCTAAATCACCAAACATGAACATTATTGAGCATATCTGGGAAGCCTTGCATCGTGCTGTTCAGAAGAGATCTCCACCAACTCTCACTTCTATGAATTTGTGGACTGCCCTGCAGGATTCAAGGTGTGAATTGCCTCCTGCATACCATGAGACATCAGTCGAGTCCATGCCACGTCATCTTGCGGCACTTCTGCGTGCTCGCGGAGGTCCTACGCGATATTAGGCAGGTGTACCGGTTTTTTGGCTCTTTAGTGTACATGCTAAGGTTTCCTTTTCATAAATGCCAAGCCTCCGCTATGTCAGTCAAACTNGGTTTTTTGGCTCTTTAGTGTACATGCTAAGGTTTCCTTTTCATAAATGCCAAGCCTCCGCTATGTCAGTCAAACTGCGGCTGGCAAAGGCGACAATCGCCAAACCCAAGTCAGACTGCTGGCTTAGGACTGCCCCTAATGCCAGAGAAGAGGCATCCTCTTGGTCTATAAATCGGCGCGAAATGTTCGGAAGAAGAAGCATCAGCGGGGAATTCAGCTTTTCTTTAAGCAGAGAAAATGCTAACTTCTGCTCCTGACCCCACTGAAATTCTAGTCCCTTCTTTAAAATAATTTAGACGTGCTGCTATTTCAGAAAAATGGTCAATTAACCTGTAGAAATAAACTAATATGTTAAGAAATTTGTGTACTCCCTTCAGAGTTTTTGGATGAGGGAAATTCAAATGGGGTCACACGGTCGGGGTCGATTATCAAACGACCCTCACATAGCAAATATCTTTGAAACTTCATCTTATCGGATCCTAAGCTGACGTTATCTGGATTCACAGTCTCTCATTTTAAGGAAAATCTGGCAGAGATGAGACAAGTGAGACTCAAGGTCATCACTATAAACAATATTGTCATCAGTATTATTAAAGACAAATTTGAACTTAAATTCGGACAAGAGAAAATCCAACACATGTGATAAGGTTTGACTACCAAAATTGGAGCCCATAGGAATACGAGAAAACTCGTATTGGCTCCAAGGTGTACTGAAGGTCTTGTATTTCCTACACGAGGGATCAAGTAAACACTGATTGAAACTGGAAATGGTTAACCACCAAATCGGTATTTGTCACCATTCTTTTTACGCACCAAAAATCCCGACGAAAAATATNAACTGGAAATGGTTAACCACCAAATCGGTATTTGTCACCATTCTTTTTACGCACCAAAAATCCCGACGAAAAATATCCTGAGGTAAAAGGGACAATCACACCTGCTTCTAACAGTCTCTGAATGATTTTTCGGAATACTTGGAGATTGGGAGGGAGCATTTAAAATGACTACCCCGGACCGGGATGTCGTCTGTCAGCGAAAACTTGTAAGGGAGAACGTCGCACTTTCCTATGCGTGGAGAGATGTCGTCGTTAAATTCTTCCCTCAATTTATTCGAACGCACACGAAATTCATTGGCAGAGTTAGTGTCATCCAACAAAGGAGAAAACACCTCCGGAACTGCGTTGACCTGGAATCCAATCCTATGTTCGGAGCGAACCCAAATGCCAAATAAAACTCGTTGACGTTAACTGACGTCAAGGTTAACTGACGCTCTAGTCTTACCTAAAATTTCTAGGTCTAAAATCACGTCGTATGACAGATAAGAAAAAACCCAAAACGGCAACTTTCAAGAAAACCTATCGATCTTAAAGTATAGGTTCACCACTATGCTACTCTTAACGATGTCGTCGTTAGCGATGCACAACCATTTCTCTGAAATATAACTGACACGCCCCTCGTAAATGATCTTGGGATCCAGCAGTGTATATAAAAAGGAATCACTNAACTGGAAATGGTTAACCACCAAATCGGTATTTGTCACCATTCTTTTTACGCACCAAAAATCCCGACGAAAAATATTCCGAGGTAAAAGGGACAATCACACCTGCTTCTAACAGTCTATGAATGATTTTTCGGAATACTTGGAGATTGGGAGGGAGCATTTAAAATGACGACCCCGGACCGGGATGTCGTCTGTCAGCGAAAACTTGTAAGGGAGAACGTCGCACTTTCCTATGCGTGGAGAGATGTCGTCGTTAAATTCTTCCCTCAATTGATTCGAACGCACACGAAATTCATTGGCAGAGTTAGTGTCATCCAACAAAGGAGAAAACACCTCCGGAACTGCGTCGACCTGCAATCCAATCCTATGTTCGGAGCGAACCCAAATGCCAAATAAAACTCGTTGACGTTAACTGACGTCAAGGTTAACTGACGCTCTAGTCTTACCTAAAATTTCTAGGTCTAAAATCACGTCGTATGACAGATAAGAAAAAACCCAAAACGGCAACTTTCAAGAAAACCTATCGATCTTAAAGTATAGGTTCACCACTATGTTACTCTTAACGATGTCGTCGTTAGCGATACACAACTGTTTCTCTGAAATATAACTGACACGCCCCTCGTAAATGATCTTGGGATCCAGCAGTGTATATAAAAAGGAATCACTCATACAATGGGTAGCCCCGGTGCCAACCAAGGCGGTAAAATTTTGCTCCCCACAAGTGATCAACACTGTACACTTCCTGACAGTGCACGGGACTTCATTTTTGACGCGACTGGAAGGCCCACGCCTCTTTCCAGTCACATTTCTTTTCCCGTCTTTTGGCAGGAACTACGCAGGTGCCCGAGCTCGCCGCAACGAAAACATCTTCTCTCTAACATTGAACGCCTGCTGAGCTGACAATTTCTGGCTGCATGACCTAGAAAAGAGCGTATTCTCTTTCTATTGAGAGCATTCAACTGCTCCCAATTAAAGGAGTTACTGATTTGACTCCGTTCGACGTGTACTGAACTAATATGCCTGGCAGAGCGCACCTCTGCGTCCTTATAACTGACGCATGTCTGAAGTGACACTTATATGCCCGGAACAAATCCTGATCTGAGGTGCGCTCTTAAGTACTTATGTAAGCTCTGAATGGTGTCTCCTAGGGATCAGGTACAGGAGGGCGAGTCTTTAGGATCAAGCTGAATAGATAATCAGAAAACATGCATGACCTAGAGCAGCGCAATTACTGCAACACACCGGAGAAGGGCGTTGCTCGACGGGCTGTATATTGCAAACGCGGTCGGGCGGCGTGGAGTTGCCGTCCCGGTCGTCTCACTCGGGAGGGGGAAACAAACACGATATTCACTGTAAGCCAAAAGGCGACCTTGAACTTCGACTGCGAAAATTACGTGNGGGGGGGGGGGAGTGGTGGAGGGTGCAAATTGTCAACGATGACACTGACTAATTCTGTTTCACTCATTTGCAGACACAACGCACAAATAAAATCTACAAACTCACACATTAGCTCACCCGGCCTTTGAAATCTAAAAATTAAGTCGCGTTCACACTGGCACTTAACGCGCGGGGGGAACAGAGCCTGAATCTCCCGGCGTTTAAAATTCAAAAAGTTACCTCTTTCTAAGGACATAATCTCCTCACGGAGTAACTGTAATACAAATACCTCACAATTGATGGCAATAACTTTTTAACAAACTGTCCTCTGAACTCGAATACAAACTGACTAATTTATTTGCAGCAATAAAAAATTGCAAAATGTGGACAGGTTTTAAGGAAGTCAGTGGAGAAATATGTTTAATGGAAAGAAAGAAAAACTTGTCAATTTTAGGGGGCCGATTGGCGACACCGGGTTCGCTCGCTCGGAGGGTGGAGCTCTCAGACCCTGACCACACCAACAGCCCACGGCTACATCCACTTCATAATCGAGGTCCGCGTAGAAAATTTATCAGCNCTGAATCTCCCGGCGTTTAAAATTCAAAAAGTTACCTCTTTCTAAGGACATAATCTCCTCACGGAGTAACTGTAATGCAAATCCCTCACAATTGATGGCAATAACTTTTAACAAACTGTCCTCTGAACTCGAATACAAACTGACTAATTTATTTACGGCAATAAAAAATTGCAAAATGTGGACAGGTTTTAAGGAAGTCAGTGGAGAAATATGTTTAATGGAAAGAAAGAAAAACTTGTCAATTTTAGGGGGCCGATTGGCGACACCGGGTTCGCTCGCTCGGAGGGTGGAGCTATCAGACCCTGACCACACCAACAGCCCACGGCTACATCCACTTCATAATCGAGGTCCGCGTAGAAAATTTATCAGCTCGTCCCTCTTCAGAGTGTAGATGAATCCCACCTCGGCCATTTCATGTAACAAATACAAAAGACAGATATGAGAAAAAAACGTGGCAGAGTAAGCGCAGAATTACTTGTCCGTAGCACAAATAATACAAAGACAATGTCACTTTCAAGCTCAGTAATTTCAGAATATTTTACAAATCAACAGCACCTTAGGAATGAAAACTTGCATTAAACATTTACAAAAAATATGACACGTAAAATTCTAAATGCCAAAGGCTCACAATGCGGAAAATATAGATTAAAATAGTCATACAAATAGATTAAATTACTCACTCAAAAGTATTGCGTAGCTCGGAAATACAATAAATATTTAACTGGCAAACCAGCCAAGTAGTGTAAAACGTTTCAAAAATATCAAAAAGTAACTCTGTTGACTAGAAATATTTCAAACACTCATACAAAAATATTAAATTGCTCCGCAATTGCTCATTCAAAAGAATTACGTTACTCCCAAATATACAATAAATATTTAATTCAAAAAAGAGCAAAGAAATATCAAAACGTTTCTAAAATAAAAATAGTTACTTTGATGACTAGATAAATTCAAGGTTTTTAGTGGAGCAATTTGACTAAAAGAGGGCAGTGCTTCAGACCCAGTAAAGCCTCCTTTACGTGAAAATGCAAGTCACAATCTGAAATAAGACATTACGTTTAAATAGTGAATCGATGGATGCAGTCCGTAGATCCTAACCATAGCTCCATCGAATAAAATAATCGCCAACGACAATTAGAATACTTCAACAGACTTCGCCCGATGCGTAAGTCGTGGCAGCATAGTAGCGACAATTAAACTTTAAGGAAATCATTCGGCAGCAGACAAAAAACTATACACAACACATTAAAGCAACTGAAACTTTACACAGAAGCAAGAAATTAGTTAGACTGAAACTACAATTTAGTCAAGCGTCCAAACCCAGAATTTAGAAAAAATCCAACTCATTGCAAAGCCCAAGACAAACACAATACTACGCCACGCAATTATTTCAATAACACTAGACTGACCCACAAATGAAAAGTTGCGACCACGACTCGCCGTTTTACAAGCTTCAGCATAATCAGCCGCCCACGCAACTACATTATTTAAACGGCGTCTCATAGCACCCTCGTCCAAGGACGGGCAAACTTACAATTTTAGCTAATGTTACAAATCAAATTAGCTCTCGCAAGCATCTAGCCGGCGATCTTCTTCACAGACGTAGAATGAGTCATATAAAGAATGCTGCACAAGGCGCGTAACAACTTATATAAACGAGCCCCTCAATTAAAACAAACTGAAGTACAAGGAAGGGTAATCAAGGGAGGGAAATGAGGGGAGAAAACAGGAGAGGAACCGAATCGACCAAGGAGCAGGCCGCCTTACATTGTTCACTAACGTTTAGGTAACACTTTTAATTCAACGTTAAGACACAGAACTACTTTCCCTGTGTCGTTGCCAACTTAAGTAGGCGCTTGCCACCCAGTGTGTGTCCGCTAAAATATATGCAGGTAGGGGCAGTGACATTTTTCAAAGGTTGATTTCAAGAGATTTCAATTAACCGTGAACAGCCTACAACGACGGACGTATCATTTGTATCGCATAAACAGCCCACGCGCGTCCGCACTATTGTATGCAAATGCTTTGTTACTAGGCATTTTCACATTAAAATTTTGATTTTTTTTTTTTTGCTAGGAAAAATAATTGTATCGCTAATTTACTAGCTTGGTTAAGGACCTGGGCCATTCGGCGTCCCTCTTATCAAGACCTAACTCGACGCCACGCTGCTGCGCACGCCACTGACGGGGGTTCAGTCCCCCTGGAGCCTACTCGACACGACCTCACCCGCCCAGGACGCTACAGAGCGCAGCACCGTATCCACGGGAATGGCCGACACAACGAGATGACGATCGCGTTGAAAGTTCCAGTGGAACGTGAATGTTGTGTGTGCTTGCATGCGTATTAGTCCAAGAAACGGGAATGTTGGATGCCGTAACTGAATTGCGCGTCGACTAATCATTTATTTTGGCAATTTTATTTGCTAATATATTGAATGTTTGGAAATTAAGTTCACATTTGATGAAGTGTGACATTGTTTAGTTAAGTGAAAATGGATATAATAAGGTCTGCACAGAGCATAGTTACGTCAGTATTCGTCAGAGCATATTAAATATATATTTCTCATTGGCAGATGCATTATGCAGCTCAGTAATTATAAAGAATCACATATTTTTGGGAAATGGCAAAACGTATGTGAGAACTGCATTTCTGGTCTATAAATTATGTTGAAACATTACATATATGCGTGTTTCTAATATTTTTATTTTTTTATTTAACGAAATAAGCTGAATCAATTTTTATTCGGTTGGATAGTAGGCAAACAAATATTTTTGTAACTCTTCACTCGTTTACTATCATGATTTTTTAGTGATTTTCGTTACCAAGAGTTTATTAAAGTCCATTTTAATTTATTGTTACATTTATCTATCACGCCATTTCCTTGTATTTCATAATCGTTCAAACTATCGTTTTACCATTATTTTTACGTCATTTTTTCCTTCGGAAATTGTGTACAAACACACCATATCCTCTCTAGATACAATACTTCATAAGGTATTTGCTTGATTTTACACAGCAGAACTAAATTACATTAGTTCGAGTAAGATATTTAATTAATGGGGAAAACATTCACTCAATGTCAGCTAGATATCGTCAGTTTTCATAGACTTTACATTTCAGTTTACAGCAGTCAGTCATATCACCAAAGACTGTTTATACACCCTATACTAGTACACATTTCCGCCGCTAGATGTCAGCCACTTTGCTCGAAAACTATAGTAACCTATATAACCTATCGAAAACGCAAATACGAAACTGTTAAAGGCGCGTCCAATGTGCTAACTACGAAAAGAACACACACTTCATACTATGCCTGCCGGTTACTTTTAAGACGTTATCAGAGCACTCCAATATGGTTAAAAACCATATACTAACGATGAGGTAGACCGATCTCGCTGGCTGCGATCAACCGATCTCCGTGTCCCAACATTGAATTGCTTTTCTGCCAATACGACTAGCAAAAACCGCATGGATTGGATTTGAGGTTAGAATACTGTTTAGTAAACAAGTGCTTTGAGATGTTTTTATACTCCCTCTAACCAATATATAATGCAATTTGATTAAATTTAAATTGGTGAAAGTATTTTATTTACATAATAGTTAATGTCGTTTAAAAATTAAGATACAAACAAACACGTTAATGACTGTTGACCTTGTGACTCTGACTGTTGTGTTGCTTTGGGGTAGGTAAATGTTGGGTACATGCGCAGAAGACTAATAAGAGGTCTATAGACTATTCACGGTAAAGTGAGCCCTTATTAAGGCTCTGCTATATTTTTCCTTTCAGCCAATTTCTATCGTTCCGCCACTTTTTAACGTAAACATTGCTATGTGACCAGTAAACACAGCATGTACAAATCAGCACTCTCAAAAGTAAACGTCGAGGGTTGCAATAAAAAATATTTATTAATACCTGTTGGTGTGTGGTGNTAACTGGGGCCTAAAAATTGCTCACTTTACCGTGAATAGCCTATACCTCATATTTAGTATACGTTAAAAACGAACTTTTTAAAGCACCGTATCTCAAAATATAAGCATTACACACACACAAAAGTACACTAGGCACATGCACTGAACCTTGCTACAGACTTTCCACCAATACAATGATTGGGTTACCTCTTGAAGTCCCATAGGTACACGTAGCATGACGAGAAAACTACACGCCAGTTCAGAGCCAGGTCCTCGTTACTTGAATAGAGAAAACGAAACCTTACCCAAGATCCTCGAAGTCTGCTCAAAGTCGAGGTTATACGCTCATACAACTTCGGCATTAAAAAAAGGATTACATATTTAAACAAAGTTTATACTGTATTCGCATAGCATCAGTATACAATAAACAATCGTGTAGCTTCTCTTTTTATATATTGTATAAGCTCATGATTGATTTGCATATTTTTATTTTGATGGTGGTAGCACAGACTGCTTTGTGTAAGTGCCCTTCACGTCTGTTTATTCGCGTTACGTGTATTTTTTATGAGTATACGCGTAAAACTGATTGTAATGTTGTTTTTCACCTTCACGGTTACAGTTTATATTCGCTCAAATGTACGTGTGATATGAAATAACTGTGGATAAGAGACGCATCAATAATATAGACCAGAAAACACAGGTAAATCACAATATTAAAAAAAATAACAGCTGGTGAGGTATCTACAATACCACCAACATAACAAAGCGAGAATGTGTATTTTACTCTGTGTCCTAAAGTAAGCAGTGCCTTAGAACCTACTTCGGCAAACAAATGAATAGGATAAGGATCTCTCGTTATACTCTAGAATTACAACTCTATACTTGTATTAACACTGTTCAGAGCCCTGCCAGTGAAGCCCTTGTAGTTCTTCCGATCCTCGGCCTCAAAATCTGCAAGCAGGCGGGCCCCTTAAGGTGGCAGAGCTCAAGCAGAAAACGTTTTATTAAAAATACCGTCCAACTTGTCTGAGTGAGGTCTGCTTACGGATAGCATTTAAGAAACGTTACGCGTTTTTCATTTTCTCCATTTCTCTCTCAAGCACATGTATGTTTTTGTGATAGTGAGAATGGATCAAACGGGTGTTTACTAGGTCATTTTTAGGTATGAACATTAAGGTACAATACATTAAAAAAGGAATAGGTACGTGCATCAAACCTTTATTTTTATTATCAAGTCATAAAATGGCAGGGTCTCCGCAGAAAGTCTCATAGGGGCGCGTTATCGACGACAAGACTGCACGCCAGTTCAGTGCTTTGCGCGTAGAGGCGATGAGAGAGTTGATGCGCATGTCTCGGTCGTTAGGAGTCAGAGGTGCAGAATTCCTTCAACCAGGCGGCCACCTTAAGGACTGTCCTTCCCTAGACTGGAAGTCGGTGGTGAAAGGGTCGGACGGAGGAACCCAACCCGGGACCTGTGCCTTATTTTTATCTGCGGCGTTACGAGAGCGAGGCGCCGGCCTTCGCGAAAGTTTTTCGAAGGGGGCGGTGACCGCCATCGGAGGCGGATGTGCGGCGGGCCGGCGGCCTTGCAGGGGTGCGGCTAACTGGGTNCACCCCCCTCCCCCCGTACTCCCTAACCAGTCTGAACCCGCGCCGGCGACGTCCTGTCCCGCCGCATTCCACGCCGGGCAAGACGCTCGCTGGGGAAACGGCAACTGCCAACTGTTGGCCCCGCCAGCCTGCCTCCACGTTCGTCCGTTCGCTAAACAATTTTGATCAAGCAGTAGTTGTGGTGGGATTGCGTACAAGTTTCACGTAACAGAAAACTGCTGCCTCCTTCAGTCTAGTCGCCGTTTCTTCACACTTTTTGAATCAGACCTCTGTAAAATCACCCCCCCCCCCCCNNNAAAAACCCCCCCCCCCCCCCCATGTATGGCGTGTTTAATTGTCATGCATCACAGGCGTTTCTATACTTCTGTTTACATAAAATTATTTTATTGATGGTTGAACGGCTCTTAAACTATTATTTTATCTTTAAGTTGTAATATATTTGTATTAAATTAGGTGTGTTGGTAATGCCTAGCAAGAAATAGTTCTTATGCAAAATATTATTAAACTGACTACGCGCGAATTCTGTACGTACCTATCCCCGTAGGTGGAAGAATAGCCTGAAAGTATAACTACAGCACGGCGTCAGAAAAGTTGGAAGTAACCGAGAATGGGCTATTACCGTGTGTGAAGAAAGTTTTAGGACAACCCTAACAAAAATAAAATACGTATTATTCAAAAATTAAGTACGTTATTTCTTATTGTGCACTATGGCGCTAGTTATGTACAAAACGTGTATTTCATTTGCGCACACACAAGTTAACAATATTATAGTATATACAAAATGACATAAAAAATAAACTGAGCAAGCAAACTCCTTCCAACAAAATAATTATTTGGACACACAGAAGAAAACGGAAATAACCATTCACAAGGAACACAAATGTCCCCTTCAGTGGTTCGTGTGATAGCCTTTAGCTGTGATTACGGCTTGAAAGCGTTTTCGCATGNCGTATCTAATCTATGTACTTGCGGCAAATGCAGACGTCCATTTGTGCCCACTCCTCTTGCACGCACGCAATTCAGAGATGTTAGATCGTCAGTGCTCTGTCATGATACGGAGCATTCAAAATAATGGTACAATGGCACCAAATTATGGTACATGTATAACAAATTGAAACATCATCTGGTTTGCAAATTACAAAATAGTAATTCCATGTTTATAAATATCTTAATGAAACACCCCTACCTGCACAGCAGTGGAATGTGTTTGTTAACTAAAATAGGCCAAATAGCCAGCACAGAATACAAACAATACAACCTGATTGACAACAATAAACGACGAACTCACAAAATAAAAGGAAACAACGGAACATCGCCAGAAACTCCATGAATATTGATTCATTTCGATCTCGATATCTTGTTCGTGAAACCTCCAAAAGTTCAACCTATAATTCATATATACATCATAGGGGTTCGGCTTTCGGCTTAAACCAAGCAGGCTACAAATTATTGATATTTTATCATACTTTTGAGTCATTATTTACATATTTTTACTCTAGTAATATTATGGTACATGGCGTAACATGACGAGGTCGTGACGGTACACAAGGTATAATTTTGGCACAAGTACCATTAAAATGGCATGCATAACATCACTGACGCAAGTGATGATTCTCTTTTGTTGGAGGGTTGGCGTATCCATATTTATTTTTCTTCGGCTCACTCCGCAGGTTCTCTATCGGATTTAAATCCGGGTTTTGAGCTGGAGTTTCGAGGTAGTGGGTGTTTGATACAGGACCACTGTGGAACATAATATGCTCTGTGTTTCGGATCGTTATCTTGTTGGAACATCCAATTGTCACCCAATCCAAGTTTCCTTCAGACTGGCGTTTAGTATAGTTAATACTGTTTACAGTTCATAATGCAGCCAATAACATCGATGTTAGCCATCCTAATAGCATTCACACAGTCCCAAACCATAAAATGAGTTTCCTCCATATTTCACAGTTGGAGCAATGTTCTGTTTTTAGAAAGCTTTATTCTTCTTTTTCCGCAAATGCAGACACCCATCACATCCATACAGATTTATCCTGGTCTCACCTGAGAAAATTAATTTTTGCCAAAATTCCAAGGGGTCAATTTGGTACTTTCTAGCTAAAAGTAGCAGTTTATTCCTGTTTCCTTAATATATAAGTGGCTGTCTTCTAGCTACACGTCCTTGGAATCCATATCATTTAATTGTATTTCGGGCTGTCAGAGGTGTAACATTCAACTGTCAAGTCCTGAGCAGGTGAAGTAACCAATACCTTAGCCTTTATTCTTGGGGTTTTTCTGGGAAAATCGAAGAACGTAGCTTTTATTGCGGGCAAACAGCTTCCCTGGCTGCCCTGATCGCTGTTTACTTCGGAGTAAACGTTCTGTTGTGTGTTTCTTTGCTACCCTAAAAATTCTGCCAATTCCTCGGTAACACTTACTTACATTATGTAATTTTATGATTACTGTTATTTCTACGAATGTATAGTTTCTCTTATTTGCTTCCCCATTCCTTTCGACTGCCCTCTGCGGTTCTAGTGAGCACAAGAATACGTATTGCATTCGTTAACAAGTTCGAACAGAATTGTCCAGATACTTGTTTTGTGGTCAACTTCCGTTGACATTGTTTAATTCTATTTAAACTTCAAGTGTGATGAGCGGGCACCAGAAAGAGGGTANTAATAAGGATGTTGGATCTTCGATTCAAACGTACTGTAGTTACAGCATTTTGTCTACAGTACATGCAGTTAGGGTATTTATGGTTTGTACTATACTGATACGAAAGAATGTTTGTATTTTTACACAGCGACATTTAAAATGTATAGCACATCATAAGTTCTATTTTATGTAATTGAGTTCACTGAAAAAACTGAAATTTGCCTTGTTGAATGATCATACACCCCAACAAAGTTGACTAAAATATTTGTTTGTTTCAGTTGACGTATGTATTTTTGTAATTTTTGTCATACAAAGATTATTTCCTTGTTGACGACTATTCACTTTATTGCAATAGGCCTAATAATGTTTTTGACGAGTAACTCTGTGAAGTTTTGTTCATATCTCACGCATTACACAGATAGATAAAAAGGTTTGTTTAGGCCAACAAAATGGTAACTTATTTGGTCAAATATATATGAGTACAGCTGATTCAACAAAATGTTTTGTTCTCAAGAATATTTTGTTGATCCAACAAAAGTATTTCCTTAAGTGAAAAGCGTATTATTTTTATATGAAGAAAATAAATTATTCCGTATTTTAAAATTTGTTTGTCCAACAAAATACTTCGTAATGGCATCATAAGGCTTTTCTTGCCTTTTACAAATTGTTATTTTGTTAGATCAAACAAACCCTTTCCCCCAATGTTTGAACATTCAATAATGTTTGTAAAATTTAAAATTATCTCTCAGTTTTCTTTCAAACTTTATGAAGATATATAAGAGTTATCAGCATGACAATCGCATCACCTTGTAAAAACACTGCATGAACATATTTTATTTTGTGATTAGTATGTATGCAATGCAAAACTGCTAAACATACTTTATTTTGTGATAAGTATGTATGCAATGCAAAACTGCTAAACATACGCCATACGTTGGTCGGAAATTAAAACTAGTGACTAAATAAATTTTTTTTTAAAGTTTCCGAACTTTTTTTATATAATGTTATTTTCAGCGGATGGTGACAGTAGCGTGATGAATCGCTATGCGGTATGCAAACCGTATGGATCTCAGCTGATTGTGGAACAAACTGAATGTTCAAATGANTAAAGTTTCCGAACTTTTTTTATATAATGTTATTTTCAGCGGATGGTGACAGTAGCGCGATGAATCGCTATGCGGTATGCAAACCGTATGGATCTCAGCTGATTGTGGAACAAACTGAATGTTCAAATGAATTNCGATGAATCGCTATGCGGTATGCAAACCGTATGGATCTCAGCTGATTGTGGAACAAACTGAATGTTCAAATGAATTGCTACGAAGCTGGGTAGTCGACCTCGACTCATCTCAACATCAGAGCAGCCGGTAAAGTATCTGCAAGGCGTCTCTGGGCAGTTGAGTGTTTTCAAGCCAGAAACGTGCACGGCAGATTGTGGGTGTACACACGACGTCACCTCCCTCCCCCACAAGCCCCGCCGACGTCAAAGTGGCGCGGAATGTGCGACATCTGCACAGCGAGGAAGGGACCAAGTTCTAGGGGACAATGTGATCTTTATAATTTCAATGTTGAAGCCCTATTAGAGACGATGGCAGAAGATATTCTGGGCCCTTTGCCTGCCATATAGAGAGGTAATCGGCATCTACTGGGAGCCTCACGTTTTTGTCCCTTCCAAACCAAGAATCATGTGCTGTGGCACTCGTACAAAATGCCTTCTCGANACTGGGAGCCTCACGTTTTTGTCCCTTCCAAACCAAGAATCATGTGCTGTGGCACTCGTACAAAATGCCTTCTCGAAGTTTGGGGTGCCACTATTACGCCATTCTGATCAGGGACTAAATTTTGAAGGTGCTGTGTTCCAGCATGTAGCGAAGATTCGGGGGATGGAAAAGACCAGGACTACAGCCTTATATATGTTTTACTGCACTCTTGAGCAGTATCTGTCGATCTTCTTATCAGACAACCAAAAGGACCGGCATTCAGAAGTGCCATTGTTTCTCCTTGCTTACCGCTCAGCAGTTCGCAAATTTGTTAAGGGCAACACCATCAATAATGCTGTTTGGGAGAGAGTTCCCTCCCTAGTAACGTGCTATTATGTCAGCCGATAGAAGAGAAAGCTGTCGCTCCAGAGTATACCAGCTAACTGCATCAAAGACTAGTCAGCATTCATGATTTTGTTCGAAAGCACCTCAGAATAAACATTGACAGGATAAATTCGAAATATCTCTGGCAGAAAAATGTTGGGCGAGGTATTTGAAGAAAGACACCTGTTGTGGCTGAACAACCCACAGAGGCGAAAAGGGTACGACTCGAAGCTAAAAAAAATATTGGAAAGGCTCCTACGGGATTAGGAAGCAGATCTTTGATGTTGTATTTCGGATTTATTGTCAAGGCTCTCATGCAAAGCATAAGATAGTGTACATCGACCGACTGGCACTCGACGAATGTCCATATATTCAGAGTCTGTTCCAGACGAGTGAGTGAAGAGATTTGGGTTACTCTTAACATCGAGGTCTTGAGAGCCGATGAGAGTGAAGCGAGGTGAGTATGGAACAACGCCGGAATGAAAGGGTGGGGGAAACGAGAGCTCCCCAAGAAAACCTGCCGACCAGCGGTATCGTCCGGCACGATTCGCACATGCGAAAATCCAGGAGCAACTCCGCTGGGAATCGAGCTCGGTTCGTCTAGGTGGTAGTCTAACCACTACACCACCGTGGCTCCCTATTCGAAACGAACAGCCTTGAGTAGGCGGCAGTGTTAAATGTGGCGCATGTTGATATCACTGGTAACTGGGGAAAGGTAGGTAGAGATACAAACAGATCGCACATCACTAACACGAACTATGTGCCGCGATAAGATTATCGGAATTGATGGCACTCCCGACCAAGATTGAATGACTTGGCTGGTCACTGCTGCGAATTTTCTGGTCATCGATTTTCTCTCTTGCAACGTGACTCGTGGTGCGACGAACCTTCTGCACCAGGTTGGCTCAGCTATATAAGCCGCAGCATTCCACATAGTCAGGTCTCTGGCCATCGGCGCCAGGTGCTTATGGCCATCGGAACGACGGGTGACGATGCAGTTACCAGCGAGTGTGGTACGTGAGCAATGGGAGAGTAGAGTGAGAGGCTGACCAGCTGGACTGTGGGAAAGTGAAACTTAATGTGTGAGTGGCACACACTTGGAATGATGTTAATGTATCACNACTGACCAGCTGGACTGTGGGAAAGTGAAACTTAATGTGTGAGTGGCACACACTTGGAATGATGTTAATGTATCACAGTGGACATTTTGAGAATATATGTGCAATTGGGATGAGCTAGCATAGAGACAGTGTTAAAAAATTTAATTGTAATAGATATTGTAATTAAATACCATACTCACTGATAAGAATATTAATTAAGCGTTAATAGCACATATAGGCAGTTCAATGTTGTAAATAATAGCTGTGTGTATTTTTATAATATGTTAAATAAATTAAGAAATAAAATATTTTTATTTTATAGTTATTAAGACTTCCATTTCTCACGAACTCAGATACAACCCCTGCGACTTGTAACAATACTACATTAGCAGAGNATAGTTATTAAGACTTCCATTTCTCACGAACTCAGATACAACCCCTGCGACTTGTAACAATACTACATTAGCAGAGAGGTAGAGATCCTCAGTAGGGTTTTCAAAAGTACATAGTCAATCACGACAGACAGTCTACTAATTAAAAACTTGTTTAATTTGCCACGCCCTTCCTTTTTTTCAAGTTGTCTTCACTGAAGTACTTGAAACAAACTGATGCTATCACACCTTATTCGATGTGTCATGCTAGCAAAAGAGGAAAGGATATTGATATATGTCTATTGATGCTCTGGTGTCCTTGAGCATAGATTCCGCAGATATGAGAGAAAAACTTTTCGTGATCCACTGTACATATTCGAAATCTGTTTTCTATAAGAAATATATAGTAGAGAATTTTCTGGAATCACAAACATTATTTCCTAGTTTTCATTTATAGAAAAATCAGTTTTTACAAATTGTTTTTCTTAAAATGTACTATCTGAATTTGAGTGATGCTTCTTTATGGGAATGTGGACTTAGCTGGAGCGAACTCGGCAATTACAAATCAAAATATGGCGGGGGGGAATGGGGGCAGGGTGGTGACTAAACGAGTAAGTAAACGAACGAGCACACAGGGCTGTCTCGATTTATGAACACTCACGTACATATACGTGTGTGTGTGTGTGTGTGTGTGGACTGCGCGACATGTAAATAACTACACCATGAGGTGTCATCCATTTCCAATAAAGTCAAGACAACATACAGTACTGCGCAATGCAAATGGTTGAGTGACGTCGTAAACACGTCACTATAACTCGTGATATAGGGAGCGCTTGTGACCAGAACCCACCAGTGTTTAATAGTCATNAACGAACGAGCACACAGGGCTGTCTCGATTTATGAACACTCACGTACATATACGTGTGTGTGTGTGTGTGTGTGTGGACTGCGCGACATGTAAATAACTACACCATGAGGTGTCATCCATTTCCAATAAAGTCAAGACAACATACAGTACTGCGCAATGCAAATGGTTGAGTGGCGTCGTAAACACGTCACTATAACTCGTGATATAGGGAGCGCTTGTGACCAGAACCCACCAGTGTTTAATAGTCATNACGTCGTAAACACGTCACTATAACTCGTGATATAGGGAGCGCTTGTGACCAGAACCCACCAGTGTTTAATAGTCATATATCATGCTGGATAAACAAAATTCTGCGTGTTATGAGGTATATCAGTATGCCACGGCATCGCGCATGTGAAGAATATCACCAGCCAGAGCCATTCGAAGGATGTCGTTTGGTCGTGATGTACGAAGCCGGATGGTCGGCTCGTCGTATAACTTTTCATCTTGGCCATGCAGTCACTACAGGTAGAGAAGATCGTCTTATCCGCCAACGTGCAACCGCAGAAGTGGCACCACGCCCAGAGAGATCCAGCAGATCTGTGGGGCCTGCAATGCATTTGCCGGTCTCAACAAGAACAATTCGTTCTCCATTTGAATGAGGCTGGTCTACATGCGCAGCGTCCACAGAGCCATTTTTGCCTTTGACCCTTCGGAATCGTACGGCACGCCGTCAATGGTGCCAGTAACATCAACAATGGACAGAGGAGAACTGGCGACACATTGTGTTCCCCGATAAGTCCCGCTTCAATATTAATGCAAATGATAATCGCAGCAAGGGTTGGCACCGCTGTGGGCAGTGAGGCGATCCTGCACTGATTCGCGAACGCCATACGTCCTGGACACCAGGTGTTATGGCATGGCGTGCCATGTGTTATGACTCCCGGTCACGGCTCGTAGTTGTTGAAGGCAGGGATACAGCACAACAATATGTCAATGAGGTTCTGCGGCCCCATTTTCTGCTATTTTTCACAGCNTACAGCACAACAATATGTCAATGAGGTTCTGCGGCCCCATTTTCTGCTATTTTTCACAGCATACCCAACGTTCTCGTGTAGCAAGATAATGCTCGTTTCCATACAGCTCGCACCACCCAACTAACTCTGCAAGTTTTGAACACGACTCGGTCCATTCCGTGGCCTGCCAGGTCTCTATATTTGCCCCCTTCTGAGCACGTATGGAATACGCCGTCCAAACATTGACTGATATATGTGTGCAGTTGCAGGAAGTCAGTTGGTATGTGCCCTCAGGACACTTTCCTCCACCTGTTTGATGGAATACCTCGTCGCATCGCTGCCTGTATAGCTGCGAGAGGAAGCTCTATTCCGTATTTAATGCATGCTTTGCGGATGCTAAACAACGTGCCCTGTATATGTGAAAAACTAATCATTACTCATTTGTACTACCGTCTATCAGCCTGTGATGGTTTAATAAAGTTCCACATAAAAAATAGGGTCCAGCAATTTCCATGTAGAGCAGTGTATGCGTTAAAATCTTACTTGACAAAAAGGTGTGAATGACTATTATGATTTTGATTTAAATCATTAAAATATCCAGCATAATAAACTTTATGAGAGTGTTTTAGAAAGCACATAAAGTAATCTGGTCCAGCAATTTACACTGTTGCCATGTGTGTAAAATTTTACTTCTGTAGTTGTGCCTGGTCTTTGTTTTAAATTTTTCTCTGGCGTGACTGTGAGGCCGTGATACCCGGGTGTTTTGCAGTAGGAGGTTGGCGTCGTCGGCTTGTGCTGAACTGTTCACGGCAGTGTATCGTCGTCCTGGGGTTCGGTGCACTTTGTTTGTGAATTGGCCAGTTTTTGGTCGGCAAAAGCAGGCTGCTGTTGCGAAACGGGTAGACGAGAGGCAGGGCCCGCCTCTGGTTGAACGACCGATGTCTCGCTGCGTCAGCTGTCGTGTGAGCGCGCGCGATGCTCCGGAGTTAAGAGAGTTCAGATTTAGCCGCGAAACGGGAAGAACGTGAATACTGTG
Organism: Clitarchus hookeri; assembly: GCA_002778355.1. Lineage (NCBI taxonomy): Eukaryota > Metazoa > Arthropoda > Insecta > Phasmatodea > Phasmatidae > Clitarchus > Clitarchus hookeri. The sequence continues at coordinate 216,633 of NQII01002449.1, read as the reverse complement.
AGCTCGTGCCTCAGGCAGGCCTTTGGCCCCGCCTGAAGGCTGTTTGTTAACTGTAGAGTGAGTTCACACACTGATTCTGTTCGAAGAGGACGTGTGTTTGTAAGTGTTTAACATAGGGGTCCGTTCGTGCTAGGCGCGGTGCTGCTCGGGGGCCAAACGACGGCAAGTCCCTCGAGCTGTAGTATGTGTGGGACGACCCTCGTCGCGCGTCGTGCGGGTCGTTGTTGGGAGAGGAGTCGTGGGTTGACGTCAGGCGTGTGCATTTCGAGTGTGGGTAGCAGGTGGATGATTGGCAGGCTCTACATGGCTGTTGAGCGGCGGCCGGCCACAGTAGGGCAAAACACCCATTTTCCTAGGGGAAAAAAAAAAAAACAAAAATGAAAGTTATAATTATTTCTTAAACTATTCATGGCCATGTAGTGCAATGTCTAGGGCAGTAAAAACTACAATAAATAGCTCATTGCTCCTTTCCTTTAACGTTGAGAAGCCTGCAAAGTAGCTGTATCATATAGGCAGACGCCATCTTTGCGAGATACTGGAGTCTAAGATGTCTCGTAGTCCTGTGATCTTAGGTGACAAGGTAATACAATTTATCTAGTTTGGCCTTCAAAGAACCCCCTATTATGATGTTCGTAAGATACCTTAAGAACATAAATTTATATGATTATCTTATTTCCCTTAAGATTTCTTGTACAGGAATATTTACTCATCCAGGACAGCACAAGTAAGGAAAGAACTCACGAAGGGATACCCCCAGGGATCGGTCCTCGGACCTATCCTATGGAACGTCCTCTTCGATGGCTTCTTGGAGCTGGGTCTCCCGGCGGGGTGCACGGTATTCGGATATGCGGACGATGGACTGATCCTAGTCTCTGGAAATGCAAGAAGAGAGCTAGAGATAAAAGCAAGTGAGATAATGTCTAAAACCTGGAACTGGTCGAAAAGCGTGAAATTGGAATTCTCGATAGAGAAGACCAAAACCATGCTAGTTAAAGGCAAATTGAAACGAAACCCGACCGTGTACTTCGGGGGGAGCCCAGTTCAATACGTAAAGGAATATAGGTATCTCGGAGTCATCATGGATGAAAACATGAGCTTCTTGAAGCATATTGAATATGTGTCGCGGAAGGCAGTCATGGTGTTTCAAAAACTCAGGAGAATTGGCAATACCAACTGGGGCCTAAATTATGGCACTCTTAGAACCATATATAAGGCAGTTTTCGAAGCCATAATAACTTATGGCGCGGTGATGTGGCATCACCGGGCTGCACTTTCGTGGCACAGAAGAAAGCTTATAAGTGCTCAGAGAGCGGCACTGCTGACCGTTACCGGTGCATACAAAACTGTGTCAAATGACTCGCTCCCAGTAATAGCGGGGGTCCTTCCAGTGGACTTACTCATAAAATACAGAGGACTCACTGCGGAGAGGGCTCGGGCCGGTGGGCTGTCTAAAGAATATAAGGAAACGCTAATGGATGGCATCTTGGAAGAATGGCAGAACACATGGACAAATTCGGAAAAAGGTCGACAAACTTTTGAGTTATTGCCTGACATTAAAGCCAGGACGAGCTGTAAGTGGATCACTGTGAACCACTACAGCATGCAACTAACAACTGGACATGGTAACTTCAAAGCGAAGTTGAACAGCCTACGTCTCGTGCAATCTCCGCTGTGTGATGTATGTGGTGTGGATGACACAGTACACCATGTACCTGTACAGGATTTACGAGTTTGGCTTGAGGAACAAACTCGGGAAAAGGGCATTCACTGGAGATTAGAAGATGTAATGACCAATAAAGATCTCCATAAGATATGGAACGAATTCGCTACTCGAATTGGGAAACGACTAGAAGAATTCGACAAATGGTACCAGCAAATTTCTGATGACCCATAACGGGTAAATTGTGGAACCCGGATTGGTGAGGACGACAGGTTTTTAAATGAGAAAATCGGTTAATTTACCGGTTACTGGTACCAAGAAAGTGAATGACCCTTATGAATGGACAGAAAAAGTGCAGCGCACTGTTTTACTCTTCGGAGTACAGTTACAGTGCGGGAGGTTTGGAGGGTGCGCTGGCCTTCGGGCCTTAAAAACCTGTACAGGTCGATTACTGCACACATCTTTGTACGTTCGCAGATCTACAAAATTTGCCCCACGAGGCACCACGCTAAATATTTTACCAATCGAACCAGAAAATCTTCCCTTACAATATACTGGATGGCCCAGAACGCACGCATAAAAACCACACCACGTGAATCCTGAGCGAAATTGGAGACGAAGATGTTAGTGACAAAATGTCGTACGATGACATTTTTCGTGCACAATTTGGTAACACAGCACGGAGTTAGTCCCCTCATTTGTACAATGGTCAACCCGTTATGAAAAATTCACGTCGAACAAATGTTAGGAAAGAGCTGGATTTTAACCCGCGCCCATAATATGCTGGCCAGGCCAGTGGTAGTACGATCAGTGCCCTACGCGGGCCAGANNNGCCAGACGCGCCCGCCATACCCAATTATTATCCGACCCGAAACAGTCGGTCCCGAGCCAGGTCCGAATGGGTACTACTCGGTAAGGCCGAGCCGGGGGCCCGGCGGATAATCGGAGGTGAGCCGGCTCGGGCTCAGTCACCGGAATCTAAATCGCGCCGAGTCGAGCCGTCCTTCCATGTATCGGGTTCGGTCCGGACAGTGGGTGGGCACGTACCCACATAACGCTACAAAACCTGTGAACTGCAGTCCTACTTGGCTTGTTCCTATTGTACTCCGATAACGCAGTAGGCGGCTTTTTGACGTGACAACGTCTTATAATTCGATAGAGCCGGCTGCACGCACGAAAAAACATGACTCATGCGGCGTTACCTCGCTCTGAGGCGTTCCATGTAAGGCTTGAAGTGCAAGCGAGAGCGCGGAACGAGCGAAAAAGAAG
>NQII01002449.1:181203-213067 GCA_002778355.1 Clitarchus hookeri | reverse complement strand
GGCTATATTATAGCCAATGAAATATAGACGTGGGTGTTCAGTAGGCTACCGATCGTCGTACCAGGGAGTGATTGTGCTCTGCCATGTTTACGAGAATCGAACTATTAGGGTCACATACATCCGACTTGGTTTTGCGCATTAGGTATGTAAATTTTTACGAGTTTCTTTTGAATTTTCTAATTTTTGTCTCGGTTTTTCGAGTTTAAGGTCATTGAGGTCATGGCAAGGTCGTCAACAACCAAAATGGTGGTCGGAATCATTGTTTTAAATTTTTTTCCTTGATTATTAGTATTACTTTCACCTTTTGCGTTTTTTTTTCGAAATGTTATGATTGGGAGGGGGTAGGTGAATGTAAGAAGTTGTTGGTTAGGGCAAAGGGGTCGAGCAGGAAAAACGTATGGTTACGTTAAGTTCCTCAATTTATAAAATAAAATAAATAAACCTTTTTTATGATTAGGTGGGTGTTGGTAAGGGGTTAGGGGTGTTGGTCAGAGTTGTGTGGTGAGCAAGGGGTAGGGTGGTGTAATGTTATTATGTTCCTTGATGTTATAATTTTTTAGGGTGGTGTTGGTGGGAGTGGGGAGTGGCGGGTGAGGGTGAAAGTGGGGTGTTACTTTTGTACAATTGTTTTATAGAATACATTTTTTATTAAAACAAATTTTATTAATTTGTTTTATTAAAATAATTTCTAGGGCTATGGGTTGAGGAGGGGGTGGGGGACGAACATCCAACATGGCCACTGGCTGTGAGGCCTGCCTGTGACGTCAACCAAGGTGGCGTACGAATCCTACCTCCCACTCCACACATCATGCCACAGAACGAAGATAAGTACGCTACTATTGACATTTAATATTATACAGTGATATTGGAAAGAATGTCATGTACTGTGTGTTCTATTGATTGCATTGCATGGGTGTTAGCTACATATTTGTCATTTACAAAGTAATATAGGCTATTCATGGTAAAGTGAGCACTTTTGAAAGTCCTCTCATTAAAAATAATAGTCAATAAATATATTTTATTTTATCCTTAGATGTTAACTTCCGAGTGCTATAGAATATACACACTGTGTTTATTACTTACATGACAATATTTATTTTAAAATGTGGTTATAGAATAAAATATAGCTGAAAGGAAAAAGTAACTAGGACCCCAAAAGTGTNACAATATTTATTTTAAAATGTGGTTATAGAATAAAATATAGCTGAAAGGAAAAAGTAACTAGGACCCCAAAAGTGTTCACTTTACCGCGAATAGTCTATATAGTTAAATAATGTCCGTTGTAGGTACTGAGACTATGTCCAAAAGAGATGTACTCTCCGACCGTTCATATGAGGGATAAGTCCAACGATACTCTGCTATATCGGGTCAGGCGTGCCCTATAATTGCTCGCTACGCATATCGATTGGGCCTGACCTGGTAGCACTATGGCCCGGACAAGCCCGTATCCTCATTATTCTCGGGCCGGGCCAGCCCGAAGTATTGCGCGTACGAGTCGAGCCGGGCCTAGCTGTACCTTTCCGGGTTCAGGCCGGATCGGTCACAACCTGGTAGAATTTGCAGGACTCCGAGTACGATATCAGTGGAGCGCAAGAGGGGACTAACTCCGTGCTGTGTTGCCACATTGTGCACGACGTCATTTTGCCACTAACATTTTCGTCTCCAATTTCTCTCAGGACTCACGTGGTGTGGTTCCTTATGCGCACGTTCTGGGACAATCTGTATATAAAAATTATGTGCCACATTTTGCCACCTCCGGAGAAAACAGCGAATGAGTAAGTGCGCACACATCTGCTAGACAGTGCGTCACGGTGCATGACGCTGGAGTCGCTAACGCAGAAAAGCATGGAACATGGCTGCAACAAATCACGGAAATTAAGACATACTCTCCTCAGGAAGCCTTATCCCTGAAGATTGAACCTGATCTAGCCCTAAGCTCATATCAGACATTGCGAAATAAGGCTAAACAGGTCCAAATGTATAAAAAAAAAAAGTAATGTTACCTTAAGAACACCATTATAACAGAGAAAAAAGACGAAATTTCAGTACAGGAGATTATATGGATCTCACTTCCGCTCGTATTTTGTCCCTCCAGATAGATGTGATCAGTTCCCTCAATTATCCCATGAAAATTTGGTTTTGATATCTAAGTGGTGATTTTATGGGAGCAACCAATCAATGTATAAACAAAAAGTGACTGTGGAAAATGTATATGAAGATAGTAATTTACAATGACAAGTGTCGTGCCTCTGCAACTGTACTGTAAGGATGTAAACTTTGGAAAGAAAGTACACATTTGGCAGAATCTGCGCCAACTTCAACTAGATTCTGTCTCCCCAGAAAGAGACCAGAGAAGCTATTTAAAAAATGGTACGAATACATTGGCACACAGATAAAAGTACTTCTTCCATCTGGAATTTTGTAACCAGGACAAGAATTGTTCATGACACACCAAATGTTGATGACGGGAAAGTGAGTTCAGAAATAACAGGGATGGTATCGAGTCAATGCTGCAATTTGTGTGGAGCACTCAGGAAGATCATGAATGATATAGATAACATGTTAATAAACAATCTCTAGAATATGGGCTATCCACACTTCATGCTTACATACGATTTCTCGAGTGGTTGCTCTATGTAAGTTATAGATCAGAAATACTGCCATGGCATGTGAAGCAAGAATTTAGAAGTGAGGTCAAAGAGAAGAAGAGAGCCGTAGAGTCTGGTTTCCTGCTAGTGATGGGCCTGCTTATTGATATTGTCAAACAAGGTCAAGGCTTAGCGAATGATGTAAATACCGCCCGTCCTTTTTTAAGATGATCCCGCATGTTCGGAATTGATCACAGTGCTTTCTGATGTCCTGATAAAGCAGTGTGGTATGATACTGCGCACCTTATCCTGTGGATATGCTGTCAGCGCCCAATATTTTCACCAATACGCCCTTGATACAGCGCTGTTGTATGTCTGTGAATACTCGTGGTAACCGATGCCTCCTGCAGTGCGCAAAATTCTAAATCATGGTTCGCATGTTAGTGAAGTCGCTTTGCTTCCGATAGGAATGCTAAGTGATGAGGCCCAGGAAGCTCGGAACAAATATTTTCGCAGGATCCGAAAAGCCAAGCAGAGAGGCGATCAACAGTGATCTACTGAATATAATGTTAATATCTTCTGGCCCTGTAATTTCCTTTATTAGGACACTGGCTACTAGAAAAGACAGAAAAATTAACCTAGAAGTTATAGGTCTTCTAGAAGTTCGTAGCTTGTGGTGTGAAGATGACGATAATGATGATGGTAATGATGGTGATTAGCTAGAGTGATTGCACAAGGGCTAATTCAGAAGTCATAGCAACTATTGTTTATCTCCCGAAAATGATCCAACACAGTAAATGTTCTATGTACAGTTGATAGTGTACAACATTTACCTTTTAAAGGTGACACCACATGGGGTATGGATGCACGAATGTCCGGCAAGGAACTAAGACAAACATGACTGCTTNACCTTTTAAAGGTGACACCACATGGGGTATGGATGCACGAATGTCCGGCAAGGAACTAAGACAAACATGACTGCTTTAAATCACCGTTTAATTTATTTATTCTCGTACATTCTCTATACGCTCATTTTAACGGGTACGTATCTTACGTTGACGAGCTATTTGACATCCTTCAAAGTAGTCTCTGAGATTGTCCATGGTTCGTTACCAGCGATGAGGTAGATGGGAAACACCATCGGCTGCATGAGATCTGTCAATATGCGCTATCTCTCGTCGAAATGCTGTGACTCTGTCTTGTTTGTTGGCAAAACGTTTACCACACAATGGCCTCTTCACCTTGGGAATACGATCGTAGTCACACGAACTAAGATCGGGAGAATAGGGAGGGTGTGGCACCACATCCCACCCCCAACGCCGTAAACAACATGTGACACTACCTGCTGTATGAGGTCTAGCGTTCTCATTAAGACTATAGCATTGGCCAACAGTTCAGGACGTTTCTCTCGAGTTGCACGACGAAGATGGTACTGCAGAAATGAAAGGTAATACTGAGCATTTACAGTACAGCCCTCACGAACTGGATGACACACTAAATCACCTCTTCTGTCACATGCCAAAATTATCATCAGCATTGGGTGTGACGGGTATTGTCGTTCCTTGTGTCTCCGTGGTGATTCAGGAGAAGAAAAAGCCGATTTCAGGACAAGGGCTGGGGCCTGCGGCACCGAGGCGCTGCCGCCATCTTGGACTCCGCCCTCTTTTCCTACAAAATCACTTGTTTTACTCCAAAAATCACTTCAGAAATCAATTATTTTACCCAAAATCCCTCAAATTACCCTCAAAATGTTTCTTTTTTTTCTTCCCCCAAACCCTCCTAAATTTACAAAAATTTGTGAAAAAAGTACTTGCTCCTCAGTGTGGCTGACTTATTCCTCAATATTGCAATGGTATCCCGAAACTCAGCCACAACGAGGAATCTGAGAAGCCAATAAAATAAAATTAATTTAAAATAATTTTTTAATTTAAATATATCTTTATAGTAAAAAAATGTAAAGGTGTGAGTATTGAGTTTTGTATATCACCGGACTTGTCTTTTCAAGGCGCATACGATCCTGATATATCGATTATGTAACCCAATGTCAGAACAACCATATTGCATTTAAGAGGTATGCCCCTCCCTACCTGCTGACCAGGACCTTTGCCCACACCACTCTCGCGGGTCAGGCAGCTGGCTGACCTTGTCAAATCAATCGTAAAACGATCAGACATCTAGGAATCGGTGCATTTATAAATAATAAAAATTATTTTATTTAAATTTATTTTATTTATTATTTGAAAAATGCCCAAATATAAAAATAATACAGTATTATGTATCGGAAATGTATTTTTAATGCAAATTGGGTTTATATATACCATTTTGAAAACTTTTTAAATGCAAAGGTTGTATTAAAAATATCTCGTTATTTTCAGTCGGGGTCTAAATCATATGTGCATATGCTCACATTTATTGATTTTATACATTCTTTTTAAATAATTATGTAGCAAACCACATTTTTTCGCATGTCGGCTCGTAAGCAAGTGAATATGTACAGGCATTTAGGTAGGCGAATATAATTTGCGAACTCTTAGGAGGCAGGCTCGTGAAATTCAGTTAGCAAGTATAATTTCGTAAGTATAATTTCCATCTCCACGAATGAATGTTTAAGCCCTTTATAACTATAGGTATAGCCTATATTTTTGCTTCATAGTGATATTTTTTTAACGAAAACCGTTTATAACAGAGTGGTTACGATAAAGGGTTAATAAAAAAAAAATTATTACATTTTTGTGTTTAAAATTTATTAAAATATGTTACTACAAAAACACTCAAAAACATTTCTNCATTTAGGTAGGCGAATATAATTTGCGAACTCTTAGGAGGCAGGCTCGTGAAATTCAGTTAGCAAGTATAATTTCGCAAGTATAATTTCCATCTCCACGAATGAATGTTTAAGCCCTTTATAACTATAGGGATAGCCTATATTTTTGCTTCATAGTGATATTTTTTAACGAAAACCGTTTATAACAGAGTGGTTACGATAAAGGGTTAATAAGAAAAAAATTATTACATTTTTGTGTTTAAAATTTATTAAAATATGTTACTACAAAAACACTCAAAAACATTTCTTANGAAAAAAATTATTACATTTTTGTGTTTAAAATTTATTAAAATATGTTACTACAAAAACACTCAAAAACATTTCTTAGTTTCTTCGTTCGCCATATAGAACTCAGCCGATTTTAATTGACTCGGATATGACATAATACTTCAGATCCCCCCNTAGTTTCTTCGTTCGCCATATAGAACTCAGCCGATTTTAATTGACTCGGATATGACATAATACTTCAGATCCTCCCATAGCCCTCCTCCTACACATGCTAGCACAAATTTTATTTAACACAAACTTTTGAAATTGTTCAACTGTATTAGTAATTAAACACACATTAATACATGTGTATATATATATATATCATTTATTTACTTGTATACTTATACTTTCGATATTTTCATTTCCCTGTTATTTGCAAATCATGGATAGTAGCCAACAGTCTCATATGATATAACCCTGATCCTTCAGTTCATTGATAATTGAAGATATCTTAACAATGTGTGAGAGATCCCCGCGTTTTTGCAACTCAATCAAATATCTGAGTCTAATAAAAAGTTCATTCGGGTGTTCGGGAAATACGTATTCAGTATTCTCAGCATCCTCCACCTTCCTCATGTCGCTCTTTGCAGCAAACGAACGAGTGTTCTTGACGCCTTCGGCCTTCTTCCCACCACTTGTCGAAGGAAACTCGCTTGTGAAACGTGTGGCAACGTCGAGAGAATCATCATACTTCTCATCAGATACTTCATAAATATTGTCTTCATAGTCATTATCATCAATGCTGTCTTGATGATCGTCTTCATCTCCTGTTTCATCCTCAATATGAAGTTTACTTTTCTTCGTAGGAGTCACGTGGTCATCATCAGTNGATCGTCTTCATCTCCTGTTTCATCCTCAATATGAAGTTTACTTTTCTTCGTAGGAGTCACGTGGTCATCATCAGTTTTTAGAGCCGACGGCCGTTTATTTTTAAAGTTCGTCGACTTCACACGGAAGACTTCCAAGTGCACATTCCATACAAACCGACTCTACTGCACTCATTCTGTCATTATCATTAACTGTCCCATCATAATCGTCTGTGAAATCAGTACCCACCGATGCAGTATGGAGGTGACGAAGTCTTTACANGATCGTCTTCATCTCCTGTTTCATCCTCAATATGAAGTTTACTTTTCTTCGTAGGAGTCACGTGGTCATCATCAGTATTTAGAGCCGACGGCCGTTTATTTTTAAAGTTCGTCGACTTCACACGGAAGGCTTCCAAGTGCACATTCCACACAAACCGACTCTACTGCACTCATTCTGTCATTAGCATTAACTGTCCCATCAGAATCGTCTGTGGAATCAGTACCCACCGATGCAGTATGGAGGTGACGAAGTCTTTACATGCTGTTTCTCAGTGGGCGAAAAAAAAAACTTCATTTATCAGCCTTGATGTGTTTATTTAAGTTATCACTTCGAGTTAACTGTCTGGAACATTTATAGCAGCTGATAAAAGGATGAGATGGGTTCTTTAAACAGTCATTCTTCTCATGTCGCTAAGTATTGCAACTTTAACTGAAGAACTTGGCACAGTAACAGTATTGTTTTCCATATAATTTTTGGGCAGTTGTTGAAGGTACGCATGTAATCGCACAGGACATACTCGATTTCAAATCGCCAGTGGCTTGCATCGTCTTCAAGCATACCTGAATTCAAACACTTTCCTCCTGCCGACTGACTCCTGCAGACTGACTCCTGCCAAGATGTTACTGATTTGCTGGTTCTATAACAACTCCTCTAGGTCATGAATATATTCCTTTATGTATGCAGATAATTCATCGCGTTCATTGAATGTCATGTCAGGTATCAGCCTCTTGTCGTATGCCGCATGGCCGATGCTGTTTTACAAGCTATTGTCCGACGAATTCTCGAGCTAAACGAACAATCGCTGGATAACTCACCGTCCATACCGCTCACTCGCGAGCATGTCCATGATAGTCAATGTTGCACCATCCAATCGGGACTCGAACCGACGACACACTCGCCATCATCTTCGATGCCCAGAAGCATGTCTCCCTGTGTTTGCGAAGCATTTCACGAACCATTCATCCATTGCACGAACTTTCCCTCTTGAATTCATTTTACGAAACAGACTGTGAACGAGGAGTATAATTGGAGGAACATTTCTTGTACTGCTATTTTAAGGAGTCTGGCTTATGCTCACAGAAGGCACTCTTCCATACATTTTAAATGTAAAAAAAATGTAATTTTTAAATTTTGAAACTGTGGGAGTACTCTATCAAAACCCATTACATATTCGCGCGAGAATTAACCATATATAATTGAAAAAACCGCAGGCAGATACCACCATCGATATATAAACATGATATATATATTTTTATATATTTGTAGGCATATATCACATATTTATAAAACAAATATAGAATATTTAAATGACAGATACTCAGGAAAATATTCGGACCCAAGTTCCAAGATGGTACCTGGATGCGCAAAGGCTCGGAAGAACTGTATTCACTGTCCGAACGATTCACTTCAGTTGCACGGAAAAGACGCATGAAATTCTACGGACATATAGCACGAATGGACGACCCACGACTGACCAATAAAATCTTCCTCGTCATCAACGGACCCCGACAAACCAAAGTACGCTGCCTAGTAGAAACCCAAAAGGATCTCGCAGAAGTCAATATACACCCACTGACATCTACACAGACTACATATAGACAGAAAATCGCCTCACATAAGTTCGCACCTAAAATCCCGACAGCAAGAAATCTGAAACTCAGAAATGCATGGGCACAAGAGAGACGTCAGACCCAGAGTGAAAGGATGAGGAGATTTTGGGAAGATAAGAAGAACAAAAAGAAGAAGACCAATGCTAATTAATGGTTCTACGTGCTCTTTAGAGGGCCAAACGCGTGTGTATATATATATAATATATGTATATAGAATATTTATGGGTATATAAATAATGTTACATTTTGACACCTTGTTATTCCGAAATGCAAAGTTTTATTATGCCACATATTAGCTTCATACACTTTAAGGGCTGCTGTATAAGGGATACAAATAGAAAAAAACTGCACTACACAATACCAGAGGTTTTGTCCAGGAAAATGTGTTTGTTTTTCCCCACTGTGCAGCGTCAACCACTGGCTCATAAGTATAGCAGTGTGTAGTTTTAAGTTAGGTTAAAGTAAAGTTAGATTTATGCTGTCCTTGTAAGGTAAAGATTTCTAATTTATATTTAAAGTATAATTAACCGACTCTCCACTCCCGACTGCCAGGCTAGTTTAACTCATTAAATTTATTTTGACAACTTTGTACATATATTTATCTCAGTAATCTGTGTTTAAGACTGTTGATTATTGTGCTCTCATTCAGATAAGTGCCTGTTTGTTGTTTTCATTTAATTTTTTAATAAATGTTTAAATTTTTGATTACGAATCCCGAGGCTTATAATTTGTTTTTCCCCCTCATCTAGAAAGTTGAAGGAACCGAAAATCTGGAATAGAGAATTAACAAAAACTACTGAATTGAATTGAAATTATGAACAAGCAGTGATCCAGTTTAAAAGCACCGTGTAGAAAGTGTGCTGGTTTAATCCCAGTAATGAGAACATAGACTGAGAGATGAAGTTCCCTTTCGCAGGCACTGGTGTCTACTTTTAGACTATTTTAGCGAGCTGCATCTACTTGAGCTTATTTATTTTAAGCCCCCTATCTTTAAGTAGCTTCGCGAAAGTTGGTTTTAGAGTCATCTTTGACATCTTTAACTTATATAATATTTATTAAAATGTTTGGTTTAATATCAGTTAACATGTTTCGATGAAATTTGAATATAAGCTTCCTTTCTTAATTGATTTTTGAATAAACTATTTTATTTAATATCTACCTTTACTACATCTAGAAGAAGTCACGAGAAAGCAGTGAATAAATAGCACACGGACAGAAAACAAAATATAATACCATGTAAATGATAATCTGCACGATTTTTAAAGGATGCAATTAAATAGGAAGTCGTCTGACAACGTGTTATCCCAGTCCAGCCTCAATATCCGGTAAGACGAACGGTATGGCATGGAATATTGACGAAATGAAGTAAAAGGCAAGTAAACCTCACCAAAGAAATTTTTCAAGAGAATATAGTAATAGTAATAATACATTCATTTACCAAAAAAATTGATCACCCTGAAGGTGCCATCTCAGGGGCACATAAGTGGGTATAGGCACAGGACATGATAGTATGTTTTCAGAAAACACTGAAATATTGCAACGCATCGAGAATATATTGCAGGGGATCAACACTTGCAGGATTGAATTAGCATGGTGTTGGACCACCCGTAGAATGGAAACACGTGGCAATACGGTCGAACATGGAGGCATACAGACGTCGGATGTTCTCCTGAGGAAGATCCTGCCACAGCTGGCGCAACTGACCATCCCAATCCACCGTAGTTACCACTAGCCGAAGTTACCGTCCAATCTGGTCGTAAACTTTCTCAATGGGCAAGAGGTCTGGGGACCTTTTTGGTCAAAAAAACGTGTTGACATCATGAAGGCAGGCCAGAGATACCGCGCAGTGTGAGTCGGGACATTTTTCTGCTGGAAATGGGGTTGTCAAGCTGCACCAGAAGGGGAACGAACATGGTCACAGAATTTCCTGGATGTATTGCTGCGCCGTCAGGATTCCTTGACTCACCATCATGGGGTGCGGGAGTCATAGGAAATGGCACCCCACACCATCATACTTCTCTTGGGGCGGTTTGCCGCTCTAAAATGAAGCGTGGATCATGGCGCTGGCCAGGACGTCTCCAGTCTCGAATTCGGCGGTTGTCTGTATCCAGACAGAACAGTGATTCGTCGCTGAACACGACTCGCCACGCAAGCTGCCATGCTGCCCGTTTCAGGCAGAAGGTCACACGTCTCGGCGATGCTCAAGTTGTAATGATATACGTCGTAAGGGACGCCGCGACGACAGACCCCGCTCTGCTAGCAGTCTTGATACGGTACTGGTGGTCACAGGCGTATGTCCAGTTGCCATGATTTGTCCCTGGATGGTGCGCAGCGATACCCTTGGAGTGCTTACTGTCGCACGATGAAACGGTCCTCCCTGCTGGTGGTCCGCAAAGGTTGGCCCGAGCCTTCTCGACGGGTGTGTGTACCGTCCTGTTCCCACTGCGTTCAGCACTGATTCACACCGTAGGAAGAACAGTTCAAGTGGCGAGCAATGCGCCTAAAAGGTTGAACCTGCCTCTCGGAGATCGACGATGTGGCCTCTCTCAAACTCATCAAGCTGATCAAGGGCTTGTCAAATGCGCCGTAGGGCATGCTGCGTGTTGACTGATCGTGGTTCTGTGGTTCCCACTGCTCACACTGCTACTATTGCCTTATTATGTGTCTTGCAGCTATTAATGATGGAGGAACATGTATGCACCCTAGTGGCACATCCGCGCAAGCAAATCACATTTATAGCAAAAGAAACGAATGTCAGGCCATGACGATACTGGGTGGCAACCTTATACACTGGCGATTCGTTCATGGTAATCTATTTTTTTTTGCAAATGAATGTAGGTAACTAATAATAATTATTATTATTATATGTACAGGAAGTTGCACTTTAGGGCAGAAGTAGCACTGTAGGGGTGACGAGGACTACTGCTGTCTCTGAAATGCTGAACTGACGGAATACATTGGCAGGAGAAATGGGAGTATCCCGTACAATAAAAAAATTATTGTTATCAAATTTTGAAAATCTCAATGATTAGTGTGCCGAATGGGTGAGTAATGTTACACATAGTTTAATCCTTCTTAATTATCTCTCATATTTGTATGACTTTGATTAACCGGAATGGACAAACGGACACTTGTATTACTCCTAAAAATCCTACATGCCCACGGGCGTTCCTCGAGGTACGGAAACGTGTGGCTCTCTCCCACCATATGTCAACCTGGGTCAAGTAAGAAGAACGTATTACGTATCTGGAACATGGACAGCGAATTCCGTCCTTTTAAGTAAAAAAATAATACGTTTCAATTGTTATCTTTATTTATCCTACATCAGTCCATTTCACATTTCCTGAACACTATTTTAAAACTGGACGAACAGTGGCAAATGGCAGGTTGGACGTGGCTGTGCGCCTCGCGAATGTTCGCTGCAGTTCGTGTACGCTCGTTGGACACGCGCACTGCAGTCGTTCGCCAGCTGGTGCTGAAAGAGAGGGAGAGAGAAGCTGTACATGCCTTGTCGCGGAACATGTGGTGTTATGACGATGTGATTGTCGTTGACGCTCGGTGTCTGTAGCACATTGTAACGCGGCGTTTACGCTTGCTCATTCTATCACATTAAGCACTTAAAGCGTGGGTAGGTAACTGCATCGTAAACGTAAATGGTTTGGCTGATGGCGAGACGGGAACACTTAACGACTACAATGTATTCTCGGGGTGCGGAGTGCCTCACGACTTCGCCCATTATAAAGTAACAATGGCCAGATACCTGGCAGGTAAGTGTGATAAAAATATATGTTAATGCAGATTATCGATATTAGAATTGATCGAATGGTAAGAGAGTTACCATACTTTTAGCCTTGGAATTGTCTTAAAAAGACCACTTTACGGAATTTAGATCAAATTCCATGTGGCCGCATAAACAATTTTTTAAATTAAGAAGGAAAATGTTGTATCTGGCTAATAAATGGTTTTGTTTACTCAATCTAAATTACTTCAACTGCCACACCAGACTCGTCAGAAGCACGCACATACTCGATACCATTACATAAAGCACAAGCCTGCATTTGATGAAAGTCCATTTGTGGTTACTCCCAACTTTTCTGAAGCCGTACTGAAGTTCTCCTTTCAGGATATTCCTCCGCCTCATGCAAACAAAGCTCGACCAAGTCTATAAAATTATACTAAAGGGACAACGCACCGCATTCGTGGGCACTCAGTGTAATAATATTTTGCATAATATCTATTTCTTACTAAGCATTACCAACACACCTATTTTCTCCCCGTTTTGTTCACATTGATTCAAGAAACATTTCAATTTAACCAAAAATAGGCTTTTTCATGTTAACACAAATATAAAACGGTTGTGATACATTATATTTTTAGGAAACAACTAAGCCCGTCATAAGTGGGGTGATTTTTCAAAAGTTTATTTTAAGAAGTATGAATAAACCGCGAATAGGCTATAGTGATAGACTGTTCAGGGTTAACTGANACCAAAAATAGGCTTTTTCATGTTAACACAAATATAAAACGGTTGTGATACATTATATTTTTAGGAAACAACTAAGCACGTCACAAGTGGGGTGATTTTTCAAAAGTTTATTTTAAGAAGTATGAATAAACCGCGAATAGGCTATAGTGATAGACTGTTCAGGGTTAACTGACATTCTTGAAAGCCCTGTGTAAGATCTACTTTTCTCATTTTGTATCATTCCGCTGTATGTACAATTTACAATGTCATAGACTTTATTCATGCATCAGTAAAGTTAAGCCGAGTAATTTTTTGCAACCTTAATGTGTAAATAAAATGCTGTTTCGTATTCTTNCATAGACTTTATTCATTCATCAGTAAAGTTAAGCCGAGTAATTTTTTGCAACCTTAATGTGTAAATAAAATGCTGTTGCGTATTCTANTAATTTTTTGCAACCTTAATGTGTAAATAAAATGCTGTTTCGTATTCTTATGTGCCTAAAGCAGAAAAACAAACTCGGTTTACCATACATTTAAACATTACACTCGCAGTACAAAGTATACACATGATTCGCTGCTAACTTCTGGGACCCTGCATGACAGTGCACTGTCGAATCTATGCAGTTAATGGCCAGTAATGTTTTTTTTTCTTCAAAAAGGTTAATTTTAAGACGGACTACATTTACCGTGAATAGACTGTCAGTCTGTAAGTGTCTCATACTGTGTGCATGAAGATGGGAACAGATTGCAGTTCCCGAAACGTTGCACCTGTTGTCATCGAAGGAAGCTTGCTATTTTTCGTCTGTATTGTCATTGTGTCGTCCATGTTTCAACCATTGTGTTAGTTTGTGCTGTGTGCGTTGTTCATCCAGTTTTTGGTAATATTCTTCATTTCCATATTTATTGTTTGCGTATTTAGCCACCGATTCTGGTTGTGTTGTGTCGTTTTTCTGGTGTCACGTGACTACATTACTGCTCAGAATTATATGTATGTTACATTTTCGTTGTTTTGTGTCGTTCTGTTATTTGTTCTGTGACTAGATTCCTTGTTGGAATTACATGTGTGTTACTGTCCACAACAGCTAATTCAGTCTCGTTCATTCCTATTTAATGTATTTATGCTTCTAATCTATGTCACTTTATTTTACATAGCGCGTTTTCTAAGACTGCAACGAAGTGTTTACAATGGCATATGTCCATAATTGTTCAAACAATCAATTATCCCCATTGCATGAATCTTTCAAACAACATATCAATGGCATGGTTTTTCGGGTTTGTCGTCAACAGTCAGTTGGCCTACTTGTGCAAATCTGCTTGTAAATGAGCGGCCCAGATACGGTTTCCATTATCAGTTAACAATCAGTCAACCACTGTAAAGCACCCGAAGATGTTTGTGGCCCAAATGATGCCTCTTGCAGTAGGCCACATAAGGGCCACTCTTCAGATAACGTCCATGTAGCAAAATACAATCAATCCGCCCACAAGCCGTTACTGTGGGAAGAGAAAGAAGTTCTAGATGATTTGTGGTGGTAAAACTGTTTTTATAGACCGAAAATATGGCCCCGCAGCACCGCAGCATCACAGCGCTGACACCGCAGCACCGCAGCGCTAACACCGCAGCACCGCAGCGCTGACCCCGCAGCACCACAGCGCTGACTCTGCAGCGGTGCTGCGGAGTCAGCACTGCGGGGCCATATTTCGGTATATAAAAGCAGCTTGTACCACCACAAATCATCTAGAACTTCTTTCTCTTCCCACAGTAGCAGCATTGTGGCAATGATACTTCCTTCGAGTTAACAAACTTCATCCTGTCACAGGAGGTGTTCGCTCTTTTAAGGACTGTATCGAATTGACTGAAGGGCAAAGACCTTGTTCTTCTGTAACAGGATGATGATGTAAATTACTGCAAACACAGACAATGACTCATTTGTTAACCAGTCCTGTGCACAGTCGGTACTGTGTGAAGTCTGCACTATGAGTCATCACTGCGGAGTCATCACTGTGGAGTCTTCATGTAGAGTTACCATTCCGGAGCCATTACTATGCAGGACAAGTGTATGAATTCACATGTGCTTGAAAGTNAGTCTTCATGTAGAGTTACCATTCCGGAGCCATTACTATGCAGGACAAGTGTATGAATTCACATGTGCTTGAAAGTAATGAAAACCTCTGAAGATGTAAAATCGGGTATATCGCGTACAACTGCATATGAACCATCAATGATTGCTAAAAAATTACAAGGAAAACAATGTTGTTACTGTGCCAAGACCTTAAAAAAAAGTTGCTATGCACTGCGACATGAANAAAAAAATTACAAGGAAAACAATGTTGTTACTGTGCCAAGACCTTAAAAAAAAGTTGCTATGCACTGCGACATGAAAAGTTCGAATGCTCAAAGTAACCTACCTCCTGAATATTAAAATGTGATATGTGTCGTGCAACATTTGGTAGAAGTGATACTTTAAAAAGACACTAAAAAACTGCAAGACATGTGCATGGCTCGCCCTTCTGCTGGCTCGACGAATAAAGTAACTGATTCAGTCACCCATTAAATTATCTGAGCCTGCTTTGTGTTCTGAACTAATGGATGATTTAAGAAAAATGTCTGTGACTGATAGACATATAGGTGATGTTAGTGGTTTATGCACAAGAGAAGCTATTTTTTTGAAACAATTNAAATGTCTGTGACTGATAGACATATAGGTGATGTTAGTGGTTTATGCACAAGAGAAGCTATTTTTTTGAAACAATTACCTACAAAACAGACACAGTCTACATTTGAAATGGAAAATGAGAGACCTTAGCAATGTGCTATGAATAGCCGTGACAAATCTATGTGGAATGCTGATGTGTCGGTAGCTGCGAAGACTGAGGGTGGAACAGAGAAAAGGAAATGGAATAATGTAGGTTCCACTTATGTAAGTAAGACCTCAGTAATGAAGAATGACAAATAGATTGACGAACATTTGAAATTGGTGCAGAAGAGGTGATTGTGTAAGTAAGATATGGTATCTGATTCTTTGGTACAGCAATACCTCATAGCCTACTCATCATGGAATAACAGTGCAGCGTGTAGAGTGTATAAATGCAGAGGTAAATGGTTTCTCGGGTCCAGGAAAATCAATTTATTACCTGGTGAAATTGTACGAGTAGGTGATTACCTAATACATGGTAGTCTGGGGTTATATGAATTACTATTCAAAAAGAAACCTAGCAAATATAGTAAAAGAGATTTGCAAAAATATAAGGAATTACTGCAACTATCACGTACCGACTACCAAAGCAACAATTCTTATTGTACCGATAACAGCAATCCCAAGCCTGGTGGTGAAGATCGAGAAGAAATGACCATTGATGCAGATTTAACACATGGTCCTATAGTGAAGAGCAGTGGAGTTATGAAAAAAGGTGCAGAGTTATGAAGAAAGTCAAGAAATCTAAGAACCCTGTCTCCCTATTTTCTGACAACCCCAATGATTTGGCTTATAAACTAATGGTTCTGATTCCATTGCAAAGAACTGGATATACTTCTGTCATTGAAGAGATAAATTCGGTTATCAATGAACTTAGAAATAGAAGCTCTATCGATTAAAAATATTGTGTATGTTTGTGATTTTGTTAATAAAAGGAAAAACTAAAAAGTTCGAAAAAAATGTACGTTTATTTTTTTAATTCCCATCTCCTAAGAATAAACCTGCTGTTATATTGGATGTTGTACTTCTTGTATGTTGCGAGTATTTGGGTAAGAGTATGTGAATTATTATCGTTGATGTGAGTGGTTTTGTATGATAGCCAAAGATGAAAATTCAGTTAAAATGTATATGTTGGGAAACAGTTGTTACTATGGGAGCAAACTGTAACTGAAAATAATTTTGAGTTGGCAGTTAAAAGTAGTTAAAATATGAGTACTTGGTGAACTATTTTACATGTCAAAACTGGCCTGAGGTCTGAATAATCAGGAGAGACATCAGTCGCNATATGAGTACTTGGTGAACTATTTTACATGTCAAAACTGGCCTGAGGTCTGAATAATCAGGAGAGACATCAGTCGCAACATTGTGTTTTCTGGGGAAAAAAACATATTAGCACTTGGACTGGTACAAACAAGTCTGTTAAAGCCCAACACAGACTGCCACCTAGAGGGACCACTCACTGAGGGGGGTCATCTTGGCAGTCGCAGCTTTATGCCCTCTGCGAGGATGACTCGCTCAGTGAGTCAAACTGGTGTGGTGTGATAATATGGCTGGTCAAAATGATTGGTTGGAATATTTGGCTGATGTTACGGTCTGTTAAAATTGGCTGTGTGGTGTGATACGGTGTGCGAGTATAGATGGTTGAAATGTTTTCCCTGGAACATTTGATTTGATAGTCTGGTGGTATGACATTACGATATGGTTGGTTCGTCTGTGAGGCTATTCGGTATGGAATCATGATATATCTATGTGATAAGTATGGCATGATTGTATTGTTGTCAAGTATTTGGTTCAAATATTTTTGTAAGAATGGCTGATCAGAATGTTCTGACAATATGACCTATCGGCATTGCTGGTCTGGTGGTATGACTTATTGAGATGACCTGTTCATATGGCACTTGTGCATGGCCAATTCTCTTCTAATGACACGGGCTGCAGGTGACGACTGATTTGATGATCTGTTCATCTAGTCGGGATAGCATGGGATAGAACATTTTATCGGAATATTTCGTAGGGATAGCTACTTGGTATGTTTCTTGACAGAGGTTATGTTATGGCAGTAGGTATTGCATGATGGTTGAAATATATAGCCATATGGTTAGCTAATACTGTATTAATTATGGTTTGTGAGAATACTGGTTNATTGCATGATGGTTGAAATATATAGCCATATGGTTAGCTAATACTGTATTAATTATGGTTTGTGAGAATACTGGTTGGAATATTTAATTAGAATAAAATTGATTTGAGCAGTGGTCCTCTGTGCAGTATATGAAACATTGTCTTCAGTGCAGAAACTTAATCATTTAAATTTGATGGCATTTTTTTGCATCGTAGTGAAGTTACAAAAGTACTGAATATTTGTGTACAGGCGAGACTACGCATAATCTTGCGACTATCAATTTTACTCAGAGTGATATTTTGAAGAGGTATTCTAAAACTTGTAGCATTGGTTCTCCGCTACTTCTACGGCTAACGCAACTGCAGCCACACGATGTACAGGATGGAGTTTGTTAATTCTAAGAAAGTTACATATTCAATGTAACGCTTCTTTGCAATGTGCTGCGACATGAAGCAACTACCTGCGGGATGAAAACTTCAAGAATGACATTTATATGCAAACTTTGTAAACGACAGTTTACATGGAGTGATATTTTGAAGACATTCAAGAATTTGCGTAAACAAGCTGTCATCTGTCAGAAATCACCCATCAGAAGACTTCGTTAGTCTCTTCCTCCTCCATGAGCAAATGTATAGTCTACGAATATTGATAATTAAAATGTTTGGTGGTAATATTTGGTTTGCTGGTGTGGTGGTATGCCTAGCTTGTATGGCATATCATTTTGGTTGAATTGCATGATTTTATTCTTTGGTTGGCTGGTTTTGGTGGTATGTCTTGCTTGTATGGTCTATCAGCATAGCAGTAGCGACGTTTGGAATTTGTGTGATTGGGATATTTAGTAGGTGAGCTGGTGTTAGAGGAAGTTTTTTTATTGATGGAATAACTCGCTGGTGTCGATTATAAGTGTAACACATCTGTATCGCTGTATAGTATTCCTGCATTATGGTTGTTGATATGGCAACTAATATGATATGGTTGTATGTTAAACAATGGTAAGGATTGGGCGGTATGATGGTACGCATGGTGGTTAGTAGAGACGGCTGAAATGAATGAGTTAATATTAGGTTTACCAGTCTGGCAATATGAATTTTATACATTTCTGATCATCGGTAGGGGTGTTTAGAATGGTTGTACTGTATGAGCTTGCTGCATGATCGTCAACAGTGGCTTGTTTTTTTTTTAATGGTTTAGTTGGAATGGCTGACTGATATAATTAGGTGAAATTTTTGGAATGGTCTCTCGGCATATGTTTCCACGGTTGGTAGTATTTTGGAATAGCTTAAATGGCTGGTATTGTTTAACGACATTGTTGTTGTGATTTGTCTGTTGGGTTGCTTGCTTTTAATATTGGTACATCTTGATGGTATGTCCTATCGGTTTGATATCTCTGCACAGCTAGTTTGCTTATATGGTAGGTATAGCTGATATGTTAGTGTGGTATGGCCTGATCACATGTTTGGCTGATTTGGCAGTATGACCATAGAGTAGCTTCGATGGTGTGAGCATGGTGGTTTAATCGCACGAGTATATTTTATGAGCAGAGCGGATTAATGGACTGTTGGATAGTGCAATAAGGTCAGAATGCTTGGCTGGTATGATTGGGCAGTATTATATGTTTTTTTGTGGTATCTGGATACTAAGTCTGTATGGATGTCATGGATGGATTTATTGATGGCATGGGTGTTATGATTAGAATATCTGGTTGGTTGAAGAGATTATATGGCTTGTTTATATGCGTAGCTTGTGTTATTAAATGGAATATAAGGCTGTCAATATATTTTACTGATATGATTGATCGTTATGTCTGGGGTATGATGAACTGTATTGATTACAACATGACAGGGGTATGCTTGGTTTAGAGCAGATGATATGATTGGCTTTTGTTGCTATTGTTTGTCTGGTGTCAGTGTATATGCTTGGCTTAGTGTTGATATGGTTTGGGCTATATGTTTTGTTGGTATGCAGTGTCTATTGTTTGTCGATATATTAAGATGGTATGTTGTATGCTGTATGTTGTATAGTTTTCGATATGGTATGTGTGGTGCGACTGAGGCAAGTTAGTGTTATGGTGTAAGTTGTGATATGTATGGTACTCAGTACTGCTGGGTAATCGATATGGATAATTGGTATGCCAGAGGTATGGTATCTGGCAGGTTTTGTTGGTGCAGTTATTTGTATGGTATGTCTGATGTAGAGCACTATATAGTTCTCAATATGGTATAGGTGGTGGTTGATGTATGCTGGGTTATGGTTGGTATAATACTCAGTATTTCTGGCCGGTGTGTTTGTTGATAATGATTGTTTTGGTTTCCAGGATTTATGGCTGTCAGCAAGGCTAATGGTAGGATGGATATTATGATCAGATTGTTTGTTGGTTACGATTGGGTTGGTTTTATTCTCCTCCTCCCACCAATGAAATGGTCTATGGGTATTAATGATTTGAATGTTTGGCTGGAATATTTTAGTTGGTATGGACTATATGGTATGTTGGTTAGTATGTTGCGAAGAACATATATTTTTCTGTTGTCTGTCGGTGGAACAGATGGTAAGGGTAATAAGTATATTTTTGGAAAGGCCTGTGTGGACTGATTGGTTGAGGTATGCTTGGGTTATAGTGGGTGTTATAGATTATGTGTATACATGGGGTCGGTCAGTAAAGCAAATGGAATGTATGTTAGGCTATGGACTGGTCTCAACTGTATAGTTGTTCGAGCTATGATGGAAGATATGAATGGGTTGTCGGGTGGTTTAGTTGATTGGTATGACTGAGTTTTTCTTGGGTTATAGGAGGTGGCACATTGGTTTTTCTGGTATCGGTCGGTAATGATAGTTCGAGAGAAAGTAGGAATGTTTGTGTTATAGATTGGTCTGGTCTGTATGGTTGCTTGGTATACTTGGGTTATGATGGATGATATGGCTGTTATGTTGTGTGAAATGATTTCCAGTATATCTGTCTAGTGATTGTAGGTGTATGTCAAATGGCATGGACAATATGTGTGGGTCAGTGAGTCCTGTAATGCTAAGGGATGCTTGAGTTAAAGTGGTTGGTATGAGTAGTCGTATTCGACTGCTGTAAATCGGTGTGTGAAGAAGTTTATTGTGTTGCGATGTCTGAAATAGTTTTTATGGTATGTATTGTATGTTTTCTTGGTATGATGGTGTATTTTGTAGTATTATTGGGTGATTTGGTGACTAGTATATTTTTTGTAATGTCGATAGGCAGAGCATATGTAATGGGCTATGGGTTGGTCTGGCCTGTATGGTTGTGTGGTACACTTGAGTTAAGTCGGATGGTACGGATGGTGAGTTAGGTGGTATGGTAATGACTGAAGTTTTTCTTGAGTTATATGAGATGGTATGGGTGTTTTGTACATTGGGTGTTCTGGTATTCGTCTATTATGTTAGTTTGACAAACGGTTAGAAGGTTTTCGTTATGGGCTCGTATGGGCTGTAAGGGGGGCCCTGTATGCATAATTTTTAGACCGTTTTATGGAGATTAGTATGATTGATTTTTCTTTGGGTTATAGTGGACAGTTGTTCAGCATGTTGGATGATATGGTGAGATATATATGTCTGATGCGATTTACTATGATGGATGGTAGGAACAGCAATTATTTTTGTATGGTAAGTTGGGTGGTATGCTGTGAAGAATATTTTTATAGTGCTTTTCGGTAGAGCTAATGGTATGGGGAGTTGCTAAAATGTTTAATAAATTCTCTGTGGACTAAATGGTTGAGGTTTGATTTAGTTATAGCA
Source organism: Clitarchus hookeri (assembly GCA_002778355.1). Taxonomy (NCBI): domain Eukaryota; kingdom Metazoa; phylum Arthropoda; class Insecta; order Phasmatodea; family Phasmatidae; genus Clitarchus; species Clitarchus hookeri. Next base: position 191,650 of record NQII01002449.1, on the reverse strand, counting down.
GGCAGTGAGTATATTTGGTCTTGTGTTCGTAAAACAGATTGTAAGCGTAATAGGTATTTTTTTGGTAAGGTCTGTGCGGACTGATTGGTTGGTGTATACTTGAGTATTATTGCGTAATATGGGTGGTGAGTATATGTGGTGTCGATTGGCAAAGCAGATGGAATGGATGTTAGATTAAGGGTTAGTCAGGTCTGTGTGGTTGATTGGTATAATTTAGTTATGGCAAATGGTATCGATGGTGTGTTGGGCGGTATGGATGATTAGTAATGACTCAGTTTTTCTTGAGTTATAGGAGATGGTATGACATTGTGTGGTCTGTAATTAGTTGGTTATGTTAGGTTGACAGATGGTGGTAATGATTGTCGTGTGGGATGGCCTATAATGTGTGGTTGCTTGGGTTGATGATATGGTGTCTGACTTTCTCTTTGGTTATATTGAATTGTAATTATTGCCTAAATCTGCTTGCTTCAACTGTTCCTTTGTAAGTGTGAGGTGAATGTTACCCGGAGTGACGATTGGCTGCAGTCTGAATGAAGTGTGCTTCTAATGTCTAGACATGTCAAATTTTACTAAGTAGCTTAAATATCGAAAAGCAGACATGTGGGAAATACACCGAAGGGCCAAAAAAAACTGGTACACCTGCCTAATATCGTGTAGGGCCCCTCGAGTACACAGAAGTGCCGCAAGACGACGTAGCATGGACTCGACTAATATCTGAAGGTATGCAGGAGGCAATTCACACCATGAATCCTGCAGGGCAGTCCACAAATCCAATCTGCACCAATTTGAGAAAGGGTTGCAAATCTGTCACGTTTAATGATTCTCGTCAGTCATCGTTTGTCCCGTTCGTTCACTATCTTTTTCCGGCCGCAGCGATGTCGAAGATTTGATGTTTTACCGGGTTCCCGCCCGATATTCACGGCACACTCGTGAAATGGTCGTGCGCGAACATCCAAATGTTATCGCTACCACGGAGATGCTATGTCCCATCTATCGTGAGCCGACTATAACACCACGTTCAAACTCACTTAAATCTTGATAACCTGCTATTGTAGCAGCAGTAACCGATCTAGCTGCCGACCGCATCGCGTTACTCTGATTGGTTCCATACTTCTGTTATTTGCATACGCACGCCTATGCCAGTTTTTTTGGCTCTTCAGTGTAATTAGCGATTTTTATCTGGACTGTTGTAAGTTAATTTAGGTATGATTTTCAGGGCTTTGGTAGGTTAGGTTATGTTAGTTTGACAGATGTTAGGAAAGTTGTGTGATATGGGTTGACCTGGAATATACATATAACTGCTTGGGTAGGTGTTATGATGTATAAATATGACCTAGTTGTTTTTCTTGTGTTATATAAAATGGTGCTGTTGGTTTGTATGCTGCATTTTTCTTAGTTTAAAGTGGTTGGTATGTTGTGAGACATGGTGGGATATGTTTGCTTAGTGTAGGTAATTTTTGTATTTAGACTGTGGTAGGTTAGCTATGATTTTTCTAGACTGCGATAGGTTGTGATTTTTCTGAGCCCTATTAGGTTAGCTAATTTTAGGTTGGGTTTGATTTATTTTCTGAACTATGTTACTTCCTCTTCATTATAGTATGTCGACTGGACTAAAGGAGTACAGGAATAAATTTGAATTTTTTTTTTATATGGTCAGTTAAGTACAATGTAGAAGGTGAAATACCTACACGAATGAAAAAAAAGTATTGTATGAGGTGAAAAACATACATACAATTCAAAATATATAAGTATTACACAAGTGGTTAAGCCCTACAAATATGGTGACCTACAGTGAGCTTGCCTAGTGGTTAAGAACCAATGGGATCCTAGATGGTAGCCTAAAATAAAATGTAGTCGTTAGCAGACGAAACAATATGATGATTCGAGGGGGGGGGGAGTAATCAGCAGGTGTCTAAATGAGTTCCCATATAACGATTAGGTTATGTTAGGTTGTCCTGCGTGATATATAATTTTTTTTAAATTCAATGTAAGTGGTAAAATATTTAAAGTCCCTACACAAGGGGAAATTACTACAATTCCTGCATTAACTAGGGATTTTTTCTAAGTCCGATGCAAGGTGGAACGAAGGTGACTAAATTAGATACATATCCAGTCTTTCAAAAGGAAGAAATTTGTCTAAGTCCTACACAAGATGACTAAATGAGTTCTTACATGCTGATAGGTTCTGTTAGGTTATGTCAGGTTATGACAGGTTAGGTTAGGTGAAGTTAGGGTAGAATAAGTGAAGTTAGGTTAGGTGAAGTTAGTTTAAATGAAATTAGGTTCGGTTAAGTTAGGTTAGGTTAAGTGAAGTTAGGTTAGGTTTGATTCTTCTGAACTGTTATGAATGGTTACGTGATGGTGTATGGCGATAGTACATAAGGAGTGTGGGAATAGATTTACAAGTCCCAGCATAAGGGGTATGTCGTACACAGGGTGGGAAATATTCCACATTCAACATAAGGTATAAAATGTTTCTAAATTTAGTGTGAGTGGTAAAATATTCAAAGTCCCTACACACACGAAATATTCTAAGTTCTCTAAACAAGTGAAAATTTTTATAAGTCCTGCACGAAGTAGGAATTTCTCTATGTCCAATTCAAGGTTAAAAAGTATCTAAGACCTGGCACGAGTAGGAAATTTTTTTAAATTCCAACTAAGATGGCTGCTTATAGTAGATAAAATACAAGATGGCGATTCGAAGGGAATGGAGCACAAGCGACAGAAAGAGTAATCAGAGTGTAACTAATGTGAAAAGGAATGACATAGCATTTCGTGATGGCTGACATGGAATGATAGAGCATTATAAAATGAAATCCAAGATGGTTGGGTCGAACGAAGGTGAGTAATTGGGAAACAATATAGTGGAAAATATGGTAATCGGAAACAAAATTATGGACAATATGGCCACCGGAAACAATATAGCGGCAATGACATCAAAGGTTAAAGGTTACGGATCCAAATCCTGAATCCTGTTCCATAGTCGGCATAATCCCTCTACTGTCCTCTACCAGATGCTCTGGGGAACTGCTGACAAGAACAAGAGAACACCTCAACTGGCGATAAGAGAAGTCTGCCTCGGAATTACTACAGAGAAATAGAGCTGCTTTCTCCTGTGAAATCAATGACCTTGGTAGATCTAATGTTGCATGCCGTCACATTGGCACAGAGGATACCAGCCCCATAAAGCAGCCACCAAGGCGACTATCGCTAGCTTCACATGAGGTGGTTGAAGGTTTTCTGAAAGAGATGAAGGATTTAGATGTGATAGAGCCATCAGTAAGTCCATGCTCTTCGCCCACTGTGCCTGTTACAAAAAAATATGGCTCATTTAGATTTTGTCTTGATTACGACCAACCTAATAATGTGACCAAGAAAGATTGTTACCCACTCTCTAGGATAGACGAGACACTGAATAGCCTAGCAGGTTCACAGTGGTTTTCTACTTTAGACACGAAGAGCGGATATTGGCAGTGCGTGGTGACCCCAGAAAACAAGGGAAGGACTGCCTTTTGTGTCCAAGGGAAAGGAACCTGGGAATTCAAGGTTTATGCTCTATGGGCTATTTAATTCCCCGGCCATCTTCGAACGACTAATGGAGAAAGTTCTGCCCTTAGAGATTTGCCAGGTGTACTTAGACGACATTGTGGTCACAGGAAGAACTTTTGAAGAGCACCTGAGAAGACTAGACTCTGTGTTTCAGAATGTAGTGGCAGTTAATCTGAAATTGAATCATGAAATGGTAAAAGAGGACGCAAGTTCATTAATTATAGTTCCGAGAAAACTCAAAACTGTTTACCACCCGGCTAATGGGTGTGGTGTAATCAACCGAAGCCATTGTTCCTTCTTAAACTATCAATTTTTGACGTAAATTATGTAAAATTAATAGTGCAGTGGTAATTTCAAATAGATTTAAGGTTTGCAAAGTTAATGAATATAGAACATGTTAACAGTTCATCAATATTGAATTTCATCTATGCTATGAAGGAATTGCTATTTTAAAAGAAAGCTAATATTTGTGTTTATTATTTTACATAAAAACAATATTTTCGCTCATAAGTCAACATCAACATTAGTAGTTATAAAATGTAGGTTCTGGTGCACCTGGCATCCTGGCAGGGATAAGGGATTCATGGTGGCCATCTTGGATGATGTCATGCCGAAACCTCCTGCTCTGTTATTCCTCGTCAGAAGCATCCATCTTGGATTTCCCTTCTTACCCTCGGGATTTCCCTTTTTACTTATTTCCGATTTCCTGCTCTATCATTCCACCTTGTTTGTTTATGCTCTTGCATTCAGATTTTCTTTTATAATGCTCTCTCATTCCTTCCTTTCTCTATCCTGCATTCCATCCCTTTGATTTTCTCATATTCCTTCAGGTCTCCTTTATTTTCTCTCTTGGCTCCACCCTTTTCCTCTGTCTCTTTCTGCGTCTTACATCTTGTATGTTCGAAGTTCCATCATCACCTTCGTCTGCTGTAGTCGGCCATCTTTGATTCCCGCACTCGCCACTAGAGTGTGCGCGCCTGTCGGCAGCCGGCTGCTGTAGGCGGCCTTCTTTGATTCCTGTGCCCACGACCAGAGTGTGTGAAGTTCTACTGTTGGCAGCTAGGAGCATTGGTATCGATATGGCCATTTTATATATGTTGGTTCCCTCTTCGCCTGCAGGGGTGCGCTAGCATCGGGGAGTGTAGTTCAAACAATGTCCACCAGGAGCACTAGGAATTATTTTAGTAGATAGTTGTTTCGGAACTCAAAAAATGCTGGAGGAATGCGGGATCGTTCCGGGTCAATAGTCGAGCATCTTTCCCACAAGACCATTGCGACATCTAGGAAAGGTGGATGTTCAATGTCGAATACGTATAGAGATATTACCATCCCGTGATTTGGACAGGCTTAAAACTATATATATAAATATCCATTGCATAATTCGGAGAAGAAATAAAGTAAATACTCACATTGGACTATGCACTCACCAGATAATAAACGAGAAAAAACCTGCAGATAATGTGCGAGCACACGCGCTTTTTATATGTGTATATATTATGTATACAAATTAATAGCACGAAAAAAATATCGCCATTCTATCATCCAAAAAATAAGATTTATAGACATAAGAGATTTGGGTATGTCACATCTATACAAAAGCTATATGCATCCATACAGAGCCAAATTGCGCAGCAATGTACATGTGCCTTTTGCATCTCCAATGGAAACATTGCTTTCCTATGTTTCTGTAACAATTAGCTGTAGGATAAAAACACTAATCACACTTACACGACATCGTCAGCAGTAGCGTGGTTGCTCTGTAACCACTCTTGCAAGTATGATGAAGTTCGCAGTATCGCCCTCACACTTTACCGTCCACATGGTATAACCATCAGGATGGCTCCCGGGCATGGGACCGAGGCAATACACTACACCAGCTAAAAACACCACCGAGAATTTTTTCCTTATACACAAACAAGTCTTGTACATGTATGCGTATAAAAAAAACACCAGTGGCGTCGCAAGCATAAAGCACCAGCGCCTTACGAAGCTGCGAATAGGAAAATCGACCCACCTAAAAAATTTCAAAGTGGATAAAGGAATGCACAGAAAGATGACAGCCACAGAGGAAGAGTACAGTAGAGGTAGATGAAGAGAAAAGGGGGGACAGCACAGAAATGAAGAGCAAATGCAAGTACGATTCGATCACCAGTTACTACAGTGCCATTTCACATTCACAACCACTGCTAGGATAAGCGTTGAGGCCCCCAGGAATTGGCTGTAAACCCCAGGTCGGAGAACCAACATAGACGCCAAATCCTGTGCACAAGTACGTGCATGAGTGATTGTGGAATGTGAAATAGTTCACACATCACGACATATTAGTAACACACCTGACAAGATAAGTATACCTCTTGCACGGGCTACAGTGTAGCACCATTCAACAGTGCCACCATCCATCAACAGCAACACTCCTTGCTAGATGAAAATGGCTCTTACTTGTGCTATAGAATGTTGCTGGAAAAAAACACATAATTGGAACAGTGCAAAGTACGAACATGAGTGATTGCAGAACAGTACAAACAGCAGGACATATTGGTAACATGCCTGACAAGATAAGGATACCTCCTGCATGGGCTACAGCTTGACACCACCCATGGACAACAACGACATACCTGGCAAGATGAATATGGCTCTTGTATAAAAAAAAACATTAATGGAACAAATCATCACACACAAATCATTCGTCGTGGGAGAGCGAAATGGAAGTACTTCAGCTTCGACAAGCCCTGGGCGAGGAGCTGCCTCCTGCATCCCGACCCCTGTTCCTCTCCCCAGGAGATGTGTGTACAGAAAATCAACCATGATAACCATACAGGACTGTATGTATTCCATAATCACATATCTGTCGGTTGTCGTCCATCCACGAGAGAGCCAGTTTGTTGGTACATTGTGTATACACTTCGTGGCTGTGCGACCTAATGCTGTTGGCCTTGACTCTCATTACTTGCTGGTTCAATAATATGCATTTATAGTCGTCTAAGGTGATGGTACTTTACAGGACACTCTTATGTATTCCCTTGGCTCACTTCACTACTTATCCTTGCATTTATATCCATGTAGCTTCGCCCTCGCCCCGACGAACTCCAATAAATCATTACCTCCACACTCATCCTTGAATTTACCAATCACCCTTGCATTGGTGGGAGATTAGCAGGGATGAGTGGGAGTGTAGGCACTAGTTTCGAATTCTGCCATTAGTGCCGGGTCTGAGGTGAGGGCCCTGTATAAGTCGGGAGTAGGATTTATGGCAAGAAGAAATCGGTGTCCATGTAGATCAGGCTCACATTACTGCCATACCATGCCTGCATGGCATTTTAGTGGAAATGATACATGAGAATCTTCGACAGGTAAAGTACGGCGAGGCCAGCATAGATGGACTTATCAAATTGAATATGTTCATGATCTAATTTAGCCAATGAGAGAGGTTCATCATATATACTTCTGGATTTGAAAGTTGGTTTTGAAATAAGTTTCTTCGCATACAGTTCTGTGCATACACCCTTATTACTTGCCACTGCGTGATACTTGATGCACTGGGTCACACTTCCTCGGATACCAGCCTCGATAAACAGGAGGGTGTCGAAGCCGACAATAAGTTCCAACTCTAACTGTGTCTTCTGCAACATTGCATCGTAGGGCAATCCAGGGGCACTCATGCAGCGGACACAGTCCAGTCCTTACGTTGTCAGAAAAAGCCTCCAGAAATTTTCAAAGAGATCACACTGCAGTAGCACATCGGTCTTGAGGTACAGCTCTGAGTATCCTTGCAGCATACACCACCCAAACATCTCCCACACCTTCCGCGTATGAAGGTAATCCTCCAGTGTAATGTCCCATCCAGTGAGACGGTTGTGAAAGGCTACCATAGGCAGCAGCTGTGACTCGGCGAGCTTCCCCTATGAGTCGACATAGTCGTAGGGGAACACTCCTTTCCGAGTTACCAACTCGAGCTAACTGGGATTGAAGAAGGTTGCTGTGGTCTTAATTTCGCTTGATGGCAGGTTTTGTGCAAGCATTGCAATGCTGACAGACATGAATCTAAACATGCCTATAAATTGAATTGTGAATTTGTCACCCAAACTTTTGCTGAAGGTAATTAGTTTTTCCTCTGTGTGCGGGAAAATAAATATGTCCTGAGTATCATAGCTCAACTGCTTGATAATAACATTCGCTTAGTACATCAAGTTTTGGAAGAGGATTGACAGTCTCTTGGGGCGGCAGCGGAGCTTGTTACAATTATTACACACTGCCCTGATAAAATTGCCGGTAAAATAGTTGTGGTCATTGACCTTGCAGTTAGCACGAATGAAGGGGCTGGAACAGTGGAAGCAGGTGGTGGACAGCATAGCCAGTCCGTTAGCCAGAAGTCAGCACTCATAGAGGCTCCTTCATGAGATTGCCAATCCTCACGATTTCCTCCATGAATTTCTTCTATGTATCTTCCCCGGTGTACAGTAGAACATCTTTGGGCAGGCTTTAGGTTTTGGAGTCCAATATTACTGTGTTATCCACCTGGACATAAAGGCCATAACTGTAGGGCTCGTGCTTCTTGTACCTATAGGTGTAGGAAGCATCGGGTTTGGCTGACATGACTGTACTGCAACTAATGTAGCCTCAAATTCAGCATACACTACTATAAGTCCCTTATCAGCATTATGGTAATTAGCAAACTTGAGCACAGGAACCTTGCCGACCTTCTGTGGTGGAGCCATGTCGTCATGGACTGGTGCATGTTCATTACAGTATCTCCTGTGCTCAGCTAGCACCTGTTTGCCTGTGAGGTCCATAACGCGAGGTATGTCATGAAAGCATTTCGGACAGTGTTTGCAAATATGGACACATTTTCCATGGGTAGTCACCTGGGAGCATACCAGTCGGAAGAAATCTGTGATGTAGCAATAATGCGAGTTCCAGTCTGCAGTCATCATAAGGAATAGATTAAAGTAGTGAGCCATTTCTTCCTTTGATACCCATATTGGGTCCACCTTACCATCATCATGTGCGTAGATGTTCACACTCACCCCTGGATAGTTCCTCTCGAACAGTGGTATTTGGCACTGAGGGGTTGGGAACTCAAGTCTGCTGAAGTTAAATTTTGTCTCAAGGTCATGGTAGCACTGGTTGATGCATTCAGGGTCTCGTCCTTCTACATATCGTGCCAGGATCACCCATTTGAAGTACAGATCGTCCTGGTTCTGCAGGTTGATTATTGCCTTCTTGGCTTCAATGTATGCTGGCAGGGCGATGTAGGAGGAAGCCCTCAGTGGGTCAGACTTATTGATTCGCAGCTGAAGCTGTTTCAGAGAGGTGAGGGTCCAGCCACTTCCCTTCACCATGTATTCGTCCTCCTCCTGGCATATTTTGGTATTGGCGGCCGTCCATGCATCTTCAATGTCGCTAACATTGTAGAGGGATACGTTCTTTGTCTTGAAAGCATGCTGGTCCATCTCGTTTTTGTGTGGCTCTAGTTTTCCATACACACATTCGAGGAAGATATTAAATTTAATCGCTCCCTGTTCTTCGATCTCCTATTCCAGCTGGCCGATGATATTCTACTTCATTCGCTCGAAGCAGTCGCAACTATCCATGGTTTGCCTTGAGGTATTCTCGGCGATGTATGTTTTCATTGTGCCCCAAAATGCGCTCTCCGCCTCCAGAATCCCGTATGCATTACATTCGCCAGCACCAGTGATGGCGACTTGACGGCGATATCGGCGCTCCGCAGCAATAAGGCGAGTCGGAACAAATGGTATGGGCCGTGGAGCATTTGACAGCCCTGGCTGGGAGTTAGTTGCTGCAGCCATGTGAGCATGTTATGCTGGTTGTAGGGCAGATCTATTACACTTAGAGCTGTGTGCACACAGAGTGTAAGCGCATGTGAATTGCCTCCCGCACTTGTCGCTCTCCAGATTTTCAGCTTCAGGATTCTCCCAGCGACCACGTTAATGGCATCGTGCATCGCAAGTACATGTGAAATTTACATTGCAGAACTTGCAGTGGGTCGATGCATCCTGTCTGATCAGGCCTGTAAATTTTACGAGATGGTCGGCGAGTTTGTCAGTGCGAGCAAACGATGCTCCACACCTATCGCACATACGTTGTTGTGCAGGCCTGAATGGGATGAGGTGGCAATTGTGCTCATTACGCGGTCCATTTGCGCGGACTGTAAATGTCTGGTCACAGAAACCACCCTGCAGTGCCGGTGGCCGTATCATAGGTGCGTTAGACAATGGAGATGGCTGTGATGTGGAAAACGAAGAATAAATTGATGATGACTGAGAATTCGATGCTAAAGAAGGGAAAGATGGAAAATAGGAACGACCAGAATCCATCTTGACTGTGGAAGATACGGAGAAAACCCAACGATGACGAAGGACGTCTCGACTGGCCGGTCTGGTGAAACATGTTACGGACTGGTCGACGTCAGCCGACCAGGAGGGAACCTATGAGACAAATTCCATATGGTAAAGCTAGTCTGAAAACACGATGTTTCCATGCCTTACAACTGGCCTAATGCATTCACACGACATATTGATCGAGTACCCACACAGTATATGGAATTTCCAAATTTAAAAAAATTCTGCACTCGGGGTACTCCCACTCTCTCCCTGCCCACCATTGAATTCCATCACAGTATCATCCCTGCCCCATGCTGCAGGGGACCACATGTAATCGCCAGGCATATGTGGTCACTTCCAACTGCAAACACTCGTGGGTCGTCACACACAATAGCAAGCCGTATCGATCGAATACCCTCCCACGCACAAGGGGCGTAAAAAATTCACCTAACATTCATACTAATACATGAAATGTGGCATGCTACATGAAGGGTAGGCTGTGTGTGAGGAACTTCACCAGGTTTCAATCGGCGTGCTCCCACTCGCCCCCCCCCCCC
>NQII01002449.1:119916-173733 GCA_002778355.1 Clitarchus hookeri | reverse complement strand
GCGAGCTCACATTTGACACGTCAATGTGAAGGGGATGGTCTGATGTTTCCTTTATGGTGCGCCACCCCATTGGAACCTAGCTGTTTGCGGATACCTAAACGAGGCGTTGCCGCAACGCTGGATTGTTCGAGGAGCAGCTGGTGACCAGGCTCTTCATCACTGGCCCCCAAGAAGCCCGGATCTTACCCCGTGCGATTTTTTTCTATGGAGTACATAAAGGATCAAGTGTTTCGTCCACCATTGCCGGCTAACATTGACGACCTCAAAATGAGAATTACAGACGCCATCCAAACCGTAACACCGGACATGCTGACAAGAGTGTGGAACGAGTTTGATTATCGCGTAGATGTTGGGGCCGCTCATGGTGGTCACATTGAACATTTATGAATGTATGTTAAAAAACTTCATGGTTCTACGTTTCATTTGATTGGTCAATAAAGGTTGTAGGTTGTTTGGTTTTGATATTGTAGACCTTCAAAGTTGAGGTATTCTTTTATACTCAACCTGTATATGTTACCACTATAATGTCGTTGGTAAGTAACAAATAAAGAACGTACTTTATATGGTTACATATATATACATTTATTTTGCCAAAACGCTTCTACGTACACAGACAAAAACAAATCGTTGCAAGACAGAAGACGAAATATTCTTGGTAATAATAAATACAAAACTGATGTACCAACATACGACTCTCGCGTCGCCCCACATATATTTTTTTAACTACATTTACATCAAAACGAAACGACAAAAACTTGTGCATTGACACACATACGTGAATAAACAGAGTTACATACACACTTATTCTATTTGCATAAATATTGAGATACACAACACTTGTTAGACTAGCCACCCTTTCCCACTCCCACTACACACCTACAAGTACAGACATGGCGACATTTGAAACAAACAATTGTGCGTTGACGCACATACTTGAATAAATATATTTACATACAAATACGTGCCGTACGTGAATAAATAGTGATATACAGAATACTTGTTAGGCCAGCCTCTCTCTTCTGCTCCCCACTACATATCTACCAGTACAGACATTATTACATTGGAAATACGTGTGTTTGAACACATATTCTACCTGTGACATACAGAACACTTGTTAGACCAGCCTCTCTCTCTATCTCTCTCTCTCTCACACACACACACACACAGAACAACCCCCCTCCCCCCCATATAAACACACTACAACTTGAAAAAATCAGCCTCTCTCTCGCTCACTACATAAACTCATACTGAAATGTCAACCTACACTTTATATTCATTTTACAAACCCAATGGGACGTGTGTGTGTGTGTGTAATTACACAGTACTTGAAATAAAAACAGTGACATAACACACGGACCACACATTAGAGGTGTCGATCAGGCAGTTCATAAGTCTCCGGAGGTACTCCTTAACCTCGGAGGCGGGCATTGCAGCGAGGCCTGGAGCACCCGCTGCTGCTGGCAGACGTGGCAGTGCATGTGGAAGCAAACCACACGTAAGGAAAATGGTCCGTGCTTCGTCGTCGTTGTCCGCTATGGCCACTATGGCCGCCGCAGTGGTGCTGGACGTCTCGTCGGTCGTTGCGACGTCTGCGGGCGACTCGGGGACGTGTCCGCTGCACCGGCAGCGACGACGACTCAGCTGACACGGTGACGTCCGGGACCGTTGTCTTCGTGGACCTCTTACGTCTTGATGTTGATTATGGCGTCACGGGCGTGGCCCCGTCGTCGACGTCGTGGACAGGGGCTGATGGCTGTGGAACAGTGCCGTGGCCGAGGCTGGGTCCGCTGCAGCCGACACATAGTCTGGCATGTGGAATGCCACTGCGTCCTGCAGACACGAGATGGCAAGGATTTCATCCTCTGCGCAGGGCAGTGGCGTGTCCTCCCACATGTAGAACACGGCACACTTACCGTACGACGTACATCCGATCATGCTCGTACGATGCAGGCTCGTGTGCCAACAGACAGTGCATTACACCATCGCAGTCCTCCGTGTATGTCCGCTGCGTGTCGCCAGCCTGGTACGTTATATGTGACGTTACTGTGACTCGGGGTCACGCTGGTGTAGTACGTATGTTCGGGGTGCAATGTTGCCATCTTTTTTCCGGACTAGTACTGATGCCGACGAGCTGGATACGAGGTTCTTATATGGTTCTCAAATGTGTGTGTGTGTGTGTGTGTGTGTGTGTGTGTGTGTGTGTGTGGTAGGGGTGTGATGTCACTGCTATGTAAAAATCTCGGACAATAGTCCAAGAACGTGTGCAACAAGGGCACAGATAGCCTCCACACACCTGCACTGGCTGCGACATGTTAGTTCTTCTTGGACGGTCGCGCTCTCCGTGTCCATCCATGGTGTACTACCTACACATGCAAGTTAATTAATCTATTTATTTATGTACACAGCAGACCTCGGCCACGTAGGGTAGGATCCATATGCTTCCACGGTCTTCCAGCGTAGTGGTATGTATGTGTCACGCACACTCTTCATTCCACCTGCAGATCACACCANGCTTCCACGGTCTTCCAGCGTAGTGGTATGTATGTGTCACGCACACTCTTCATTCCACCTGCAGATCACACCATTTTCTATGTCGCGTAGGACAAAGTACACTTTCTTGTTCCCGTGATGCAGTTCGGTAATATCTTCAAATTCTGCGGGCACTGCGAGAATGTTTCCACTTGCAAATAACTGGCTGTTAGGTCGGAGATTACCAACGGCACACCTATCATGCTTGTAGCATGGTATAATTTGGCTGTGGAAATTATCATGCGCATCATGATATCCCCACATGTGGGTTTCACCATCACATACCTGTACTTGCTCGTGTTCCAACTCTGGTTTAAATGCCACTCGTCTATAAGCAACAATTTTCCGGCCGGAACTGTACATACTCACGTTTGTCGAACGTATTGTTAATGGTGATGGCGCTCATTGCTTCTTGTATGTATGTGACAGCGTGCTCACATTACTGTAGCCAAGTAAACGTCGCACGTCAGTGGAGAACACATCGTCTTCCACGTAACTGCTCCACGCTTCACGATGGTCTTGTGACGTTCGCCCGTAGAGGTCTCAGTCCAATGGGTAATTACACCGGTGTTGGGGATGGTACAGCTCTTATGCAGTTGTCTGTGTAACCCACACCTGACATATGTTCTCTTCATTTGCACGAGCCGGCATATCGATGATGGTGCAAGGCAGCTTCGTGTCCGGACGCAGGTAATACACGAGACACGCAACGGCGCTGCATGGTGTCGAGTATAAGACGGGACATTCATCTTCGTTCTTGTTGTGACACACCCAGCGTTCGCGATCATTGCAGCTTTCCACTTTCTCAGGCAATCCAGGAGGTTTGAAGTGAACACGGCAGTACCCAGTCGTAACATCGCTGTACCTGCTCACGTCCGGCGGATTGAATGCGGTGTAAACGTTTGACGTGTACGTGTGTGGAGAGCTAGAGTTCTACTGAGGTGAGTTGCTGTTTACTTCCTACGCACANTGTAAACGTTTGACGTGTACGTGTGTGGAGAGCTAGAGTTCTACTGAGGTGAGTTGCTGTTTACTTCCTACGCACACAGGTTACCAGAACTCCAGCACGTTCATATTCGTGCCGTTTAGGCTTGATGCCACCATGTGCTACGTGCACCGTAGTTTCGTTAAGCAGTTTCATGTCAGTTTCCAGGATCAGTTGAAAATAGCGTGCAGGTAAACGTATCCGGGACTTTGCATTTAACATACATGTCATGCACTTGCCATAGGATGTATTCACCAGCCGGAAATCAGTTGCCTTGTACCGCTTCCCAATCACCAAGTCCGACAGTAACCTATACTGTGCGTTACCGTTCAGCTTCGCTATAAGCCCGTCCATGATGTCAGCTGGTACTCCCGTGTAAGGAAGCGAGAGAGAGCAAGAAAGCTATGTGCGTATGCGGGAGCAGTCACGAATAGTACTGTGGTGTGAACCTCAAAGAAAAGAAAATAATGCAATTACCATCCCTCCTCCCGACTAAGTGGTATGTACAATCATCGTCGCGCTCCATAGTCCACGTCCTTAGCAGCAGTGCGTTCATGCACGGATATGCCCAGTCTAGCCTGCANAATCATCGTCGCGCTCCATAGTCCACGTCCTTAGCAGCAGTGCGTTCATGCACGGATATGCCCAGTCTAGCCTGCATGCGTCACAATAGTGTTTATTTTTCGTGTACCTAGCCTTCAAGGTTTTTAATGACGGGCACCTGTACTCTGACTGCAGATCGCATAGTGTTACGTTCACATCGCAATAAATGCTCAACCATCTCTTCTGCTCCGGACTGGCCACGAAGACCACACCACCTGCCTCTACGGTCAACGTAAGGATGAGTATGTCACGTATTTTATTTTATTCTACATCACCTTCGTGCCAATTGAGACCGTAATAGTGTTTATCCAGCCCCATATTCGTTACCGTACTAGCATCCTCCGTGGAAACGGAAGCAGACATGTACACGTCGCTATGCTATCGTCTACATATACTATGCAGACGTGCTTAATAATGAACCCGCACAGTGGCATGCAGCCCTGAACGTTCGCGAACGTTACTGCAGTCNAATCATCGTCGCGCTCCATAGTCCACGTCCTTAGCAGCAGTGCGTTCATGCACGGATATGCCCAGTCTAGCCTGCACGCGTCACAATAGTGTTTATTTTTCGTGTACCTAGCCTTCAAGGTTTTTAATGACGGGCACCTGTACTCTGACTGCAGATCGCATAGTGTTAGGTTCGCATCGCAATAAATGCACAACCATCTCTTCTGCTCCGGACTGGCCACGAAGACCACACCGCCTGCCTCTACGGTCAACGTAAGGATGAGTATGTCACGTATTTTATTTTATTCTACATCACCTTCGTGCCAATTGAGACCGTAATAGTGTTTCTCCAGTCCCATATTCGTTACCGTACTAGCATCCTCCGTGGAAACGGAAGTAGACATGTACACGTCGCTATGCTATCGTCTGAAAGCACTATGCAGACGTGCTTAATAATGAACCCGCACAGTGGCATGCAGCCCTGAACGTTCGCGAACGTTACTGCAGTCTGATAATGACTGGACTGTGTGCGCTAATTACGTTAGTATTTCAACTACTCTGTCTTGAACATTGTACGTGATCACCCTGTCGTGAATTATTAAGGCATATGGCTGAGTATTGGCCGGGAAATTCTCTGCAGCGGCCTTTTAAATCCTGCAGTCGACTACGCCAGGCTTTAGCCTATCATCCTGTTTGCTAAAGTCAAAGACTAGCCGGGGGGCAGTGTTCATGAATTCCCCGGATTCTAGCATCGGCAACTGTGTTTACCCAAAGTTAGATCTCTTAAAGTCGGCATGCATTCTATACGGTACCATAAACATACCATTCGTGGATTCTGTGTTTTAATCCTCATATGGTTAACACTCAGAGTTGAGGAATGCCTTCACATTCTTTATGTTCCCATGATCGAATTTCGAGCGATCTGCACCTAAAATATATTGTTTGCCCATCTGAAATGCATTATTATGTAGCATGGTTTCTTGCTTGTGAATTTAGTTTTGACATTCCAATTTATGCCCATGGAGCCCAGTACACTCTGGTATTTTTCTAAACTCCATGTACGAAACNAATTTACGCTCACGGAGCACGGTGCACTCGGGTACGTTTCTAAACTCCATGCACGAAACGCAATATCGACGTTCCTGCCTTTCTCCGCATATTTCAAAAATTTCAAGCGCTCTGGCATTTTTACATGGACGTGTGGAAGAAGCCATCTTATGGATCGTATAGTCAGTGACTTGGCTTCTGGTGCAGCAGCAGTATCCAGGTCAGCGTTCGTTTGCCTGTTGGCTACGAGAATAACTAGCTCCTGCTTGAAATTAATAATTACGAGCCTTAGTCTTCNGTAACATTCAGAGTTGAAAAATACCTTAACGGTCTTTATGTTCGCATGATCGAATTTCTAATGGTTTGTACTGAGGACATTTTGTTTGCCCGTCTGAAACGCTACTATTATGTAGCGTGGTTTCTCGCTTCTGAAACTTGTTTTGACATTCTAATTTACGCTCACGGAGCACGGTACACTCGGGTACGTTTCTAAACTCCATGCACGAAACGCAATATCGACGTTCCTGCCTTTCTCCGCATATTTCAAAAATTTCAAGCGCTCTGGCATTTTTACATGGACGTGTGGAAGTAGCCATCTTATGGATCGTATAGTCAGTGACTTGGCTTCTGGCGCAGCAGCAGTATCCAGGANGACGTGTGGAAGTAGCCATCTTATGGATCGTATAGTCAGTGACTTGGCTTCTGGCGCAGCAGCAGTATCCAGGACAGCGTTCGTTTGCCTGTTGGCTACGAGAATAACTAGCTCCTGCTTGAAATTAATAATTACGAGCCTTAGTCTTCGGCGAACCCTAGCAGCATGGCTAGCGGGATACATACTTCGAATTTTCCACCATCGTAGACGAGAGCCTTAAAGTCCTCTTCGATCCCCCAGCCTGCCATTTTAGCTGAAGGACGCTAGTTGTGCGTCAATGGAAGATAATTATTTATGGTGGCTGTAATTCCAACATCTCTCGTCGCATCCACTTCACATCCATTCAGTTCGTACGTGATTTTACTTATAATGTGCAGTATACAATTGCTGATGATTCTCGTTGTCGCAGGTACAGCGCCGCCGGCCNATACGTGATTTTACTTATAATGTGCAGTATACAATTGCTGATGATTCTCGTTGTCGCAGGTACAGCGCCGCCGGCCTTTGTAATCGTCCCACGGAACCTCACATATGAATTACACGGCACCGTGTATATGTCTTGGTTTTGTACCAGGATTCGAACCTCGGACGAGAGTACACACGATACTGGCAGATAGGGCGTGTGTGTGTGAATTTCCGCCGTGGTTATCGCGTCTTCGAAGCCCACTGGCTCATCTACGTTTAATATTTCCACGTCCATATTTCTTGAACGACAGTCCCAATCTTCTAAGGAAACGCACATTTTCAGATGTTAACACGCTGGGTGCTCGCCTCGTACCGACTTCCGGTTTGGTACCGTAAGCAATTTTTATTACCTTAGTACTCATTTCCTTAAATTTTAGTCCCATCCTTGCGTAAATGTAGGGGTACTGTTATTTCCTCACCTCGGAAATTAATCAAACGACTGTCTTGGTGTACTATAAGACGACCACTCCCTGTGCACTCTCCATCACGACTGGGATGTATATGGGCATCTTAGGTACATCCACCAGCTTAAATCCTGGAGGTACCAACGCGGAATATTCATGTTGTGTTTGGCTGGGCTTACCATTGATGTATGATCTGGTAACGAAATTATAGTTTATTCTTGTAACATTAACAAGGAAAATGTTTACTGGCAGGGTAGATTCATGCGTTTTCTTCGCTTCATACTTCTTGTTCGTGAATCCGAGCCTTGCAGCAAGTGTGTCGCTTTCCGTGAAGTCTATCTGAGCAGTACAATAAATCTCGCTGTGCAGTGTATTAGCGTTACCTCGTAGCACCAACGTCACTTCCGGCTCCAGTACGCGCTTAAGGTACTCGCCTATATCTCCAATCTTATACGAATCTGTGGGTACACGCACCTCGCCTCTCTTACCATCCTCCGCGACGCAACGAAATAACGAAACATACGATTGCGTTCATATATGTTCGGTACAGAGAAGTAGGTTTGAAAATGTATGAGCGCAGCGGACCACGACCTGTCCAGGTTCAGCGGATGAAAGTGCACGGAGCGCAATTCCGAGCTATTGCGTGATACGATCAGGGTTACGGACATGACTGATACTCACAAGTAGTGCGTCCCCGTTAGGTATAGTTTTTTGTTTGTTTGTCATTTGTATATCTACGTTGAAAGGAAGTGCAGGCATAAGTGATCGCAGTTACTTGGCATTTGCTCTGCTTCGTAGTTATAATGTAATCTCACGCCTCTCAAATACGTTCCTAGATATAGCACACTTAGCTAAAAAGATTTTATAGCAACCATTCTGAAACGAAGTCACGCTTTATATATACATATATGTATATATATGGTCTACCACAGTACAACTTCTTCGCCGAATTTGGTAAGAAAGGGTTGATTGTTTCCCACAGATGACATTTATACTATGGGGCTAACTTACAAAATGGCAGAGAAATGAGGCTCTGTATACACAAATTTGATGGTTGTAATATATACTGCCAACATACAAAGTTTGGTTGAAATTTGTTTCGTTACATAAATATACTGAGCTAAAATATTTATATAGGTTCAATTTTGAAAATAAGTGAGTGAAGAGATTTGGGTGGGTGTATAAGTTTTTCAATAACGTCAACTTGTTTGGTTGTACAACCCTCAAAGGCGGGAGGAATATTGCCCGAAGCTACAGAAATGTTGGGTAGAGCCGCACATGATCCTGAAACAGATCAATGATGTGATCTACCGGATTTGTCGACAGGGCTCTCGGGCGAATTCTAAGGTGTTCCACGTTGACCAATTGGCGCTGTACGAAGATCCAGATGTTGGAGAGAGTGTTCGGTACGAACAGACACTAAGGAGTGGGCAGTGTTATGCGCCTACTGCCTCGTGGGGCACGGGTACTACAGTCGGTTCACGACTGGAAGAAACTTTTGAAAATCAACCTTTGAAAAAACACCCTAGCCGTTAGCGACATGCATATAACATTACAAACAGCGGCGAGTGCGGATACAGTTATGCCGCTAGGTTGCCAGAACAAAGAGAATAAATAGTTCCAAAGTTTTAACGTAATTGTTAATTTATCGCTTACAAATAGGTGTCGAAAAGAATTGTATCTTATTGTGACAATTATTAATGACGTGATGCTAACATATTTAGATTTCAACGTTTCTTGCATACTCACATGATCACGCTCAAGGTGAAAGTAACACGGCCATTTGTTTACTAACCTTCGTAGTCCTTGTGTTGTTGACACACGTGCCAGAGAATTTGTGCGATTATCTCGTTTAACCTATAATAATTTATTTATTTGCCTTGTTTTACTAATATCCGCTCTATGTTATTTGGTTTTTAATAACGTATGATTTTAATTTGTGCTCACTTTCAGTTCTAATTTCTTTTGTTTTTATGTTTCGTGCACGTGTCTTTCCTTTGCCACTGTATTCTAACGTTGCAGTATTTGCACATAAGAATTATTTTCACATTGTCGAAGACGTAGAATCCTTCACTCGCAAACTCTGCCGTCCTGTCGAAAACCGTCACAACCATTTTTAAATAACGTTTTACAATTGCGCGAAACATCCGACTCAACCACCACGCCATTTTAACGTCTGTAGCAATTCGATCAATACTGAAGATCTTGCCTTCGATGTACGGGAATTTATCGAACGTCGCTAACAATCGATTGTAAATAGACAACAACTATCGATTCATCAAAATACTCGCATTTTGGGTTTATAGAATGAAATGTTTTTCGCTGGCATCGCATATTCTTTTGTGTGAAATTCTCAAGATTAAAAACTTTACGCTTGTGGAATATCCATTAATAATATATACATGACTTTTATAATGGGTACGTGCATGTACGAACACATCTACACACACAGTGGAATGTAAACATTGCCATGTGACTGCCACATAGCAGTCACATGGCAATGTTTGTTTACCTTTGGCGGAAGGATACGAAATGGGCTTGAAAGTAGATATTTAGCAGGGCTTCAAGAAAGTCTCTTCCAGTCGTGAACCGACTATATGCACGGACTCGGCTTTGTGGGGGGTGACCCATCTCGACCCTCCCCTCCCTCCGTGCAGACCCACTCATGGTACCTCACCGGGCGGCTGGGAATGATTTACAGCTGACCCGCCTGGCGTCACAGCCCCTCCTCTCGCCCTCTGCTGGAGAAACCGACGATTTTAGAGGCTGTGCAAGAACATTATGGGAAACCGGTGAAACCCGGCATTTAGATAACTTTCTGGGCGATCGCTGACGACACTATAAATACAAGCGCAGCTGGACTGTCGGCAGCCTTTTTGTAGAAGCCAATCGGCTGTATGCGGTATTCAAGTGACGTGTGGTGCAGCGAGAGACATCGGCGAAGGGGACGGACGACGACGGGATATTGCGAGGCGCCAGTGGACGATGTGTTTGTGGTGTGAGCGGACGAAAGAGCGTGATCAGGCCCGGCGACAGAAATGTTGAGGCCCGTTACTCTGATTCCCACGTGGGCCCTCCTGGTCCCTAGTTTTGCGTCTGGTAGTTAGTATATTATAGTAGCAGGTAATAGTCTGTTATAGCTTGGCTTTATATGTATTTTGGTAGGTACGTAATAAAATAATGAAACATTTCTCTTTTGTGCACCAGATTTATGTCGATTAATTGTATAGTAAAGTGTACAACTTGCGCGAGTTTATAAACACAAATTACACAATGATTTTTGATCGTCAATACGCACACTTGATAGTTACAAGATAACAACAAAGTCAAATAACTGCACTGCACTGCCACCGCATTGGCCGGTGATCGCGTAGTGGGTGGGGATATCGAGTCGCGCACCCACACCCTCGCGGCCGATGCGTTGCGTGCAGAGCGGCGCCGAACATAAAAGAGATCGACATCGTTAACTTACCTAGCTTGTGACGACACTTCATAATAAAATTTATTATTATACGTAGTTTTAAAACGAAAGCTATTTTTAAATTTATTTGTTTATTATTATGTAACATAATACGTGGGGCCTCCTATTGTCCAGGACCCGGTACAGNCCTTCTGTCTCCGGGCCTAGGCGTGATACCCGACGAGTGAATGCTACTGTGCATGAAGGCGCTCGGAGATACAGCATTGCGGACTGGTGGGATCTGGACTAAACTGAGGTGGGGCTGAATGAGCATGTGATACGGATTTTATTGTAAATACAGGAACTGTTAAATATGGACAGATAATTTATAAAGTACATATTAGATTTTGATACACTGTCTATTATGACTGATTTTAGTTATTTAACTACATTCATGTTTTTGAAGTAAATGTAACTTGTATTGATTGGATTCGTTAATTGTAAATAGGAATCAATAACAATTTATTGTGAGGTATTGAGTCGAGAGAATTATTTTTGTAGTTATTGTAAATAAGTAAGGGAAACTATAATTAACTCTCTTATTTAATTATGACCTCCATCTCTTAAGGAACCTGGTCTAGTCCACTGATGTTGAGAAATTGTAACATTACGTACAATAATTTCTCGTGCAAGGCAGAGCTCGTAAGAAATGAGGAGTTGGAACAAGTGTTATTTTCTGGTGCAAGTCGCACTGGATTTGAACTTCATATGGTCCTTTTAAATTGGTCATGTGGGCCCACTGTCTCAACCAGAGAGGCAAGAATAATTCGTGCATTTAAGCTGTGCGAAGAGAAATATAGCGAAATCCATTGCGGTTAAGGGTGCTTCGTATTTTTAAGATATGTTGTTCGATTTTGGTTAGTGTTGTAAACGATAAAGGAAACTACTTCACACTGAGTATCATATGCAAATTTGTTACAATATTTAATTTTCAGAAGCTTTTAAATGCATTTTGTTGCCAATTAATTGATTTGCCAAGGTCATCAGTTACTCTTTGCAAAGTTTTCTACACATTTTCAGTGTGAACAGTTTGAAGAATGTGCAGGACTCGCGGAAATGCGTCGCTTGGTCTAAAAGTCGCATTTTTCCTATACGTCATTTAACTTAACACTTCAGGAAAAGTTTCATTTTACCAAAAGTAATTTGGCCTAAAACTCATTTGGCCAAAAGTCACTTTGCATAAAAGTCCTTTGACTACAAGTCATTTGGCCTAAATGTCACCTGGCCCAAAAGACGCATGGCCTACAATCCATTTGGCCCAAAATCCACTTCGCCTAAAAGTCATTTGCCGTACCCAGACTCGCGCCTCGCGAGCAGCGGGCGGAACGCGCTGCAGGCCGCTGGTGGTGCACTCTGTAGACGGGCCGCGGAAGCTGTGGCGCCGGAGCCTGGTCGTGAGCGGCGCGCATTCCATTGCGCCAGTTCACCGCCGGCCCCCGGGGCTATTTGGGTGCGCGCCAAGCGCCTTTTTGTCCCACTATCGCCGGCTGCAACTGCTTCTACAACGCCTCTACTCGCCAGTGAAGTGATCCGTCGACCGAAAGCCTATCTCATCTCAGCCCCACATCTTCCTCTCTTAAGCCCCTTTCACACGGTCACATTCTTCCGTAAACTGTTTCCAATAAGTTTGGTCAAATAAACTTCGACAGTTCTGACGTTATCGAAATGTCATAAACGCNTTCTGACGTTATCGAAACGTCATAATTGTCTGAAAAAGTTTGATGGCTTCAGTTTCCATCAGACATGTGAAGATTTGGTCGGCTCTAAAATGTATGTTGTTTGATGGGCTCAGCCAATAAGAATCGTGAGCAAAAAAAAATGGGCGTCAAGAAACTTTAACATAACGAACAATTGCTAGAAACGAAATAGGTCAATTTATGTAAAAGCTGTAATGTTGCACGTAATATTGAGAACTCAAAGACATTACATTTCACTGTGCTGGAAACATCTCAGATAAATAAAATTTGAATTAAGTAAAGAAGTGAAAATAAATCACAAGATTCGTTACATTTCTTCTTTTTAATGGACTGGATGGAAACACAACATCAGTATCACACTTCAAAAATATTTTTGAAATGAAAATTCAGATTAGATCCTATCAGTACAAAAATTTGACAGTGACACATTTTCAAACACATTCAAGATTATTTGTTAAACTTTGCTGGAAAAAAAAATTTTATGGTCGTATTTCGTCTTCAAATTTTATTGTGAAATATGTGAGAAGGTGAAAATTTTACAGTGTAACAGGGACTTTATTCCTTAAAAATAACTCGCAAAAGCTGTTAATTATACGTATAATTTATATTTTTGTATGCGTTAAGTTTTTTTTTTGTATTGTTATTTTAAGATCCCTGTATTTCAGAAGTGCAGCCACGAAAATAATGGACACAGTCAAAATCAACAATAGTAATAAACAGTAAACATGCCAGCCTTACATAATTTGATCTTCTGTTGAAGATAGCAATATGTTTTCCGCCGGGGAAAAAAAAGAGAAAAAAATTGGAAAAATCTTGGAATTGGCAGGGAATAACGTAAAAAGGATCATGAAAACAGCAGAAACCATAAAGACAAACGGGAAACACATACAATACAAATTAAATACAGCAAAGCAATACCTAGACTATGGGTTGTTCACGGTAAAGTAAGCCCTCTTGAAAGCCCTGCGTAAGTTCAAATGTTCTCCTCTTTTTGTGTCCTTCCTGCATATGTAAAATTTACATTGTAATGAACCTAACAACGACTTTCTTCATGCGTCAGCAAATGCAAACGTGGAACTGCAGGGAACCAAAAAGATGTTACCAATGTGCCAATTGTACTCCAGTGTGTATAAAACAAAAGAACACCAACTTAATTTGGCCATAAACGTACCAATTTCACACTCGCTATACGACATTAAGTCATGGAACAAATGTACTTCATTTGCGCCAACTTAGCTGGGAGCTTGCTTATCAGTGTGTAAGGTGACATATGCAGTTAACAGGCAGGAGTGATATTTTTTTTTCAAATATTGATTTTAAAAGTGCTTACTTTACCATGAACAACCTTTATGAATATAACGCTACATAAAAAAAGTATTAAACGCCCATTTTAGCCCGTTTAACTTCTTACACTTTTCTTCCAGTGCCTAATCCCTGCCTAAACACGTGATACTTTGAAGGTTACGAGAAACAAGAAGTTACTGACATAACTAATGAGCCTACTTTTCTCAAGATGGGTGGAATTAATTTTTAAANTTTGAAGGTTACGAGAAACAAGAAGTTACTGACATAACTAATGAGCCTACTTTTCTCAAGATGGGTGGAATTAATTTTTAAATAAGTTCTTAAAAGCTGAGTTGGTAGGTAAGACTTGCCGTCTCGTTGAAAGCAATATCATTATAGATGATACCATATCTGCTGAAATGCTACATGTGCAGAAATATTTACATGACAGACTGGTAGCTTGTATTGTAGCTGGCGGACTTCATTTTGAGCACAACCTGTGAAAGAGAGTTTTCTCTTTCTTTTTCAAAAGAATTTGTTTATTCACTTTCGTATTTCTTAAGAGTGCTGATACGTGGTACAGTACAATCACATAAATATACAAGATATAACATATGTTCTCTTGCACATTCAGAAGAAGACCACACACACTAATACAGAAAAGTAAACATACGAACATCATAGCCCAGTAACTAAGCAGTTAAATGNCAGAAGAAGACCACACACACTAATACAGAAAAGTAAACATACGAACATCATAGCCCAGTAACTAAGCAGTTAAATGGAGCAGATAACTGTAGGTATTTACAATTGTCATATTACGTTAGCACATAAACTACCACATTAGAATAGTGCGAAAAGCACCATTGATATTCTAATTTCCTCTAGTTTTATTTGTTGATGTAAATAGGCATTGTTCCATTTGAAAAAAAAAAATGTACCTTTGTTTAAAAAATATGCATTATAATACTTATTAAAATCTTTGTCTGGGCTGCAATAATGAACCCTTGTCTAAACTTCACATCTGTGAAACCAGCACATAAATAGTACCTTTCATTTCCGTAATATTTGCTGTGCAAGTTTTAGATATTTCATGCTGTATACATTTATTACAAATTCTGACATTTCAACAANCAGAAGAAGACCACACACACTAATACAGAAAAGTAAACATACGAACATCATAGCCCAGTAACTAAGCAGTTAAATGTAGCAGATAACTGTAGGTATTTACAATTGTCATATTACGTTAGCACATAAACTATCACATTAGAATACTGCGAAAAGCACCATTGATATTCCAATTTCCTCTAGTTTTATTTTGTTGACGTAAATAGGCATTGTTCCATTTGAAAAAAAATGTACCTTTGTTTAAAAAATATGCATTATAGCACTTATTAAAATCTTCGTCAGGGCTGCAATTATGAACCCTTGTCTAAACTTCACATCTGTGAAATCAGTACATCAATAGCACCTTTCATTTCCGAAATATTTGCGGTGCAAATTTTAGATATTTCATCCTGTATACATTTATTACAAATTCTGAAGTTTCTACAACTTTTGTCGATCTCTAGTCACATTGAGCAGAAAGTACTTTTATTCCAAATTTTTTTGGAAATTTCGTGGGGCCTCGGGGGGAGGGGGGTGCAAAAGGGACATTTTGGATGCTAAACGGGCATTTTCAAAAGCCAAAAGAGCCATTTTGAAGGAAGAGTGGAAAATTTTGAACCGTTGAGCAGCTATCTTGAGACAAAACCAAGATGGCGGACGAATTATAATCCGGTGCCAGGTGCTGTTATATCTTATATCTCTCATTTTATATATACTCATATACAAAGATACATGCTCATTGCGCAAGAATGCACATCAAAATTTTAATCCAATAAATATTTTTAACCAAGTATACATTTTTTCTGGCAGAAAATAGGCAATGTAAGTTCACAAGTTGAGGAATCACTAGTTTTGTAATTTCGATTTTGCAGAACGCATTTGCAACTGATAAAAAAAAACCACTAGTCTAATGATAGGCACTGCCACTAATAAATGTAAATAATATAACATATTGCCAGCAGCACTGGAATCCCTGCAAACTGTTTATAGGTATACACGAGCCACACTTGTGTTTACAGTATGAGAGAGCGGCAGTCTTTAATTCTAAAGCATTTACATCAAATCCTGCCATATTTCGTACCAGCAACTTCTAGAAGAATGCGCATATCCATG
Organism: Clitarchus hookeri; assembly: GCA_002778355.1. Lineage (NCBI taxonomy): Eukaryota > Metazoa > Arthropoda > Insecta > Phasmatodea > Phasmatidae > Clitarchus > Clitarchus hookeri. Next base: position 157,937 of record NQII01002449.1, on the reverse strand, counting down.
ATGTTTATCGAACAGTTCACACTTCTAAAACGGCCAAATTATCCCTTTGGTACCTATTAGAAAATAAATATGTGACATTTTTAATTTATCACGCTAGGGAGTTTTCGGCAAAGTTATAATGGTATTAAAACAGCTTAGGGCAACAATTATCGCTGAATGCGAATCAGCTAACCCACGACCATCAAACTGGTGTGTAGANTATTAAAACAGCTTAGGGCAACAATTATCGCTGAATGCGAATCAGCTAACCCACGACCATCAAACTGGTGTGTAGATGTTTTGGGCATGTATGCCGTTTTATAAAATTCATATAGGTCATAAATTGTAATGCCCGAAAAAAAAAAAACTCTTATCGACAGTCTATGTACAGCTAACCTTCAAACATCTCATTTGAGGTGTGCACTATCTCTGATGCTTCACTCATGTTAGGAATTTATACCGCCAGAAGTGCGCAACGACAGTAACGGAATCTAGTGGCTCCACTCCAAACTCTTCGTCGAAGTTCCTGCCTGATAACTACCTACGAAACGCTGAACTATCTCGAGATGATGTCTTCGAGAGGTGTGGTTCACGACGGTTACGGCGAAATTTCAAATTAAATAACAGGAATTGCTTTCGTCAGATTTAAGTTTTGATTGTACAGCCTTACTCAGACGCGTTAAACTATGATTTATGCAAAATATAACTTGTAAAAGTGTTTCAGAACTTAAAAAATGAATTATAGCTTTTAAACTTAAAAATTACTTTTTAATAATTTTCAGTTTTAGAAAAATAATTTTACTATCATTACAAAATGCAGAATTTCAATTACAGAACAGTGTGCATACACTTATTCCACTGGTTATGTATTTGCAGTAAAAATTAAATTCCCGAGGGTGTACAGAAGTATGGAACAAAGCATTTTGGTGTGTTCTGCAGTGACACGATTGCGATTACAGAAATGTATCAATAGAACTCATGCGCACACGGATATCTGTACGGAAGCACGAGGTAAACTGTAAACTCCTAGCTCTCACGTACGTGAACCAATAAAGAAAGGAAGCAGTACTTTTGCTTGTTCTCATTCCGATTCGTTATGTCATACCATTCGCGTGTTCTGTGTGCATGTTTCTTGGGCATCCATGCATATACACTGATTGTCAGAAAATGCCACACCATGAAGGAATGCGCAAAAACCGATAAAACTATAAGTATAGATAGCCAAACAGGCGCAGAGTAAATTATTTAATTTTCACACAAATGGGCAAAAATACAGAATAATCAGTAAGTAGTGGGACCGCCATGTTAAGCGATACATTGCTGAACCCGATGTGGCATCAATTCGATGAGCGTCCGAATAATGTTATGGGGTATCGTGAACCATGTGTTGTTGATCCGAGTCTATAGTTCAGCTCATCTTAATTTCGAGGGGAGGGAGGGTATTCAACCGGAATTCAGTCGTGTCCCACAGATTCTCAATTGGCGGGAGATCGGGCCGGCCAAGGAAGCACATGCACTCCTTGCAAAGTATTGAGGCTGATCAGATCTTTATGTGTCATGGCGTTATCCTAAACGTGCGTTTGGAACGTCCTGCAGATGTGATATTGTCACTGGCCTCAACACCTCATCAACGCAGCTGTTAATGTGATCGTAATGAGTTCTAGAGGTGATTGGCTGTTGGCGCTGATGGCACTCCAAACAATTACCTCACATTGACGAGCTGTGTGACGCTCTACGGCAGAGGAATCCGCTCGATGGCCACGTAGTTTGCCAGACACTCACATGGTGATAATCACTGGTGAGACATAAACGGGACTCGTCCCTGAAGATTGCACTGATCATTTCTGAACCCCTCACAGCTCTGATGCGACACCATTTTAAGCGATGATAACGGCTAAACAACAAGCCCGCCCTATCCAATCGACGGTACACGGTCCGTGTTGATATCGGAGCATCCCAACCGCCCTGCACACTTCGCAAAATGTCGCCAGTCGCGGATCGTGGTGCTACGGCATGGCGTCCGATGCTACGATCTCTGCGCTCTGACGTCCATCTTCAAGCTCCGATCCCAATACGACGATGCACATTCCCTTCCCGTGATCACTGTTGACAAATGCGATGGACGGTTGTGGCATGTTGCGTTTCTTCCGCAATACGGTGCAAGGGCCAACCAGTAGAACGGATATCTACAGTGAAACCTCTCGTGAGCTCATCCTTTCGAAGGAATTGCATACGATGGCATTTGGAAAACATTGAAACCCCTTGTTGGTTCTCCAGATACATTAGTATAAATTCACGTTTTGATCCTCTTAGCCGTTTGGCCCTCCGGATTTCCTCCTATTCAGACTATTTGTTCTTGTTTATTGTTTTATAAATATTTATCTATTTCTATATTCATTTTTTTCATTTTTGTATTCACAACTGCCAAGTGAACGTTTGATGCAAGCCTTTCAATATAGTTTTAATTTTGAAATTATTTAAAATTGTTTAAAATTAATGATAACCATCAATGGGTTATTAAACTATATAGTGCTATTATTTATATTACTTTTGCTCTGGCTTGGGAATCTCCAACAGGGGGGGTGGTGACTGTTAGCCTGGTATTCCAGTTACCACGGGGAGCCACGGGGAGGCCGTCACCCGAAGACCTTACCCCCCCTGTTCGTCAATTAAAAATTTTAAAACAATAAAATATTATATTAAAATATTAAATTCACAGTCGGCACACAGTGCCGCATGAGTCTAAAATAACATGACATTNAGCAGTGTATTCTGGCGATGCATTACATCTCGCTGGGAACAAACTTCTCTTGAGTGGTCTACAGAAAAGGCACACCATTGCAACGACACATACAGCAACCTGCGAAGCAGTATGTGCACGTAACGCACGTTCGTTGCAACAGCCCCTGGCTGTGATTTTGGATGCTTGTAACAGATAACTTCAATGCAAATTTACATAAACGGAAAATATTCGCCAGTCTACTTACTACCTTCGACCAAGGCTAGCTGGTCAGGTAACTGTTTTTTATTTGAGATTTTATTTATGAATCGGTGGTACAGGATGGAGTGATCAAAAAGCGCCACACCCTCCACAAGAGTTGTAGGTTCCCTATCACTTTCGGTTAAAACCAACGCACACTGTCCAAAGGAAGTCACGCCCCTTCGATTGCTTTCGTAACTCCATTAATAAATATTCTGGGCAGTCCTCCATTTTCAGTAGTACTTATAACTACTGAGAAGTTACTCTTTCTAATGAGAGTTTTTATCGTGTCTATGCCTGTTTTTCTCCCTTTCTTTTTAGATTCGACTACGGTATTAGCTATAAGCGCATTTAGGAAAATATTAATGCCTCCAATCGCGGTCATGAATGTTCTGTCCCTCTATGATGCCCGCTACCTTTCAAGCACTTCCTACCTTTTAGGTGTAAGGGGCTCAGCCGTCCGACGCATTTAGGTCCTGCCCCACCTCGGACGTCCACTGTAACCCATATTAGGGTAGGTTAGGAGTTACGGAAACACAGCCGAGCGATAATGGCTGCAAATACACTTCAAGAAAACTCGGGAATAAATCCAGGTAAGGTTCGCTCTGTTCAAGAGAGAAAACAAGTAAATTGGAAGTTTTTCTACTTGGTTTTTATCTACGCCGATCATGCTGAAAGACAGAGTGGAAAGTTGCAATAGTTAGTCAGAACTCATTCACGTTTTTCGCAGGAGTCACTCCGAAATGTTAAACACAAGATGAAATGTATGCTGTCCAGAAGAGCCAAGTGGGATTTTCTCAGAGATGCGTCCTTTCGCATGTTTGCTCCAATAGTAACGGGGAAAACTAACGTATTAATTTTTAGTACATAAACCATTAGCTTAAAGTTTTACTCAAACTTTTGCAAAATAGTTTGTAAATATGNAACGTATTAATTTTTAGTACATAAACCATTAGCTTAAAGTTTTACTCAAACTTTTGCAAAATAGTTTGTAAATATGCCGGCAGCACTAAACCATTAAATTTTTCGGCAGCTTGAAACAAAAATATTGTTACGCGTGGCTGCTTCGCCTCCGTGCCTTCATGTGTCCTCCAGGGCGGGCCTAGTGGTATTCCCTGCACGACGTGGTTATCGGTGACTGGTGGAAGGGAAGGGAGTATCACCACACCTGCCTTGTTATCCCCAACGGTATTGAAGTCACTTCTGAAAAAATACTTTGAGGTGGCCACAAAGTGTTTTGTTGGTATTCACCCAGCCAAATATTTTTGTGGCGAACACAAATTTTTTTTAGCCATCACACAATAGATTTTTGGTGACCACAAACGTTCATTGGTGACAACAAAAAAAAAATTGTGTTCGCCACAAACTTATTTGGTGGTGTGAATACCAACAAAGCACTTTGTGGCCACCACAAAAAAAATTTTTCTGTGAAGAGTTAACTATTTGTGAGTCATCACGGGAATATTTGTGGTCATCACCTGCATTGGCGCGATTGGAAGTGCGAAGGGCTTTCTTTGCCAGATCATCTCAGCTATAGTCTATTTGCGGTTTCTTCACACTTTTCGAATCAAACCTTTGGAAAATTAGTCTTTGTATAACGTGTTTGGTTGTTTCCTAAATATTTCACGTATTACAAGTGTTTTATACATGCGTTAACATAAAAATACCTTACCTTTAGCTATTGATCTTTCATTTACATTCGATCTAAAAATTATAATATTACATTTATAATTTATGTAAATAAATACAGGGAGAAAATAGATGTGTAGGTAACACCTAGTAGAAAATAGTTTCCATGCAAAATGCTATTATATTGAGTGCGCAAGAATGCAGTACGTTGTCGCTTTGGTGCAATTTTCTATACTCGGTTAAGCTTTGTTTGCAAGAGACAAACAAATATGCTGAAAGTAGAACTTAAGCAGAGCTTCAGAAAAGTTGGAAGTAACCGTGAATGGACTATGTAAAAGCCGCGTCGTACATCTGTGTCGGCAGTCTTGAATGGCCATCTGTGCCGAGTGCACGTGACGGCGTGGGCGAGTTTGGAGACTACAGATGATTTTGCAGTAACCAGCGAGTGCAGGGTGAGACTATCGGAAGAGCAGAAACTGGTATCGACTGGCTGGGCTGTGAGGAAGTGGGACTTGTTTCGTGAGTGAGGGATATTGAAAGGTGCAAATGTATGGCAGTTGTATGTCTTGTCCGCTTTGTCTGTTCGGTGTACTCGGCGTAAATGTTAAACATGTCCTACATGGTATGATCATGCTGAAAGTCTTAGATGACTGAACTGTCTGATTATAGTGTGCTCCGGGCAGCTTATTAACACACTCGGTGTCGAAGTTTCGTCTTGCTGGGGGGCTATTCACGGCTTCTTCGCCACACGAGTATGACACACCACATACAAGATGGCCCAAAAAATGTATACACTCTTTAAAATTTGAAATATTACTCTAAAATTTAACTCAGAGATGTCCTTCAATTTTGGAATCACTGTAGGTGTTTGAAGTGGCAACCAGTATCCACGTGCTGTGCATACCACTGAACTTCTGCACGATCTGTGTTCTGTAATATGTTCAGTGTGATTGCTACACACGACTGTTCGATGTCTTCTCATAGTGCATCCAGTGTAGCTGGCTTTTCCGATAAACGTTATCTTTTAGGGTCTCATAGGTATAAGTCGATAAGTGTTAGTGCGGGGACCGTGGTAGAAAGTCTATAGTACATCTTAAACCTATCCCTCGTCCGGGTAGAGTTTCATCCAGACATGCCCTGACATCTCGATGTTGTGAAGCACCATTTTGTTGCAGATAAAATATCTTGTTCCCATACAACTCTAGAATTGCAGGTAACATTTATGTCTTAAATATATCGAGATACACCGGACCTGTAACTATGCCTTCGAAGAACTATCGAGTCAAACCCCGGGATGATAAACCACACCACATATTATGCCCTAGTAGATTGACGGCTTTGTGCATATGAATGTGCGGATTTTCAAGGGGGGGGGGGCAATGTACGCAATTGTGGCTGTTTACAGTATCATTCAGTTTGAGTTGTGCCTCGTTAGACCAGACAACCTTCCCTGCAAATGCCTCATCCTCGCGCACAATGCCTCAAAACCACTCGCAGTACTGAAATCGTCGATCTGGGTCGTCCTCATTCATAGCATGGAGCAATCTTGGGGTATACACCTTTCACTTTGCACTCTTAGAAGTTCGCTGTGCACTTGATCGACTAGCTCCGGTTTCGCGTGAACACTGTTTACAGACTTTGCTGATGAGCGTGTAAATTGTTGTAAAAAAATGCTGTGCAAGATTGCGGAGGCAAAGAGTCGGGGGGGGGGCAGCAACACAACCAATGACTTTCAAGTGCAAGGACAGGCGGAGTAATGCGACCTAAGCAGTCACTTTGGAATAGATAGAATGCAGAGGAGCCCAAAAAGTGTATACACTCTTAATTCGTCAATATTTTTGGAATACATTGAACCATCGACTTCGAAAATAAGATCATAGATTTGTGCACGTATACTCGTGCACGCACACATGTTATTGAAATATTATAGAGCATTAAAGGACGCAAGTAAAAATTTCTGACTGGCAATGTTTATCTCTGCGGCCACCTTGGAATGGATACAGTATATAGTGTAAACAGCCACCGAAGACCTCTCAGAAGGATGTTGAACTACCGTCGTGGCTAGGGTAGGTTGTGGTTTATCAAAGCTTTGTGACATCACTCATAGCTGTTCCTTTTTCTTCTCGTCTCCCGGATGCTTCTCCCACCCCGACTGGATGGACACCTGATACACTTCAGCGCTGCGAACTGGCATGGGACCGGCCTCGTGGGAGGGGCCCCCTGCTTTGTCTCGCCCGCACTTGGGCGCCTGCCAGCCGTGACAACAGCTCGCCCTGATAACAAAGTAGACTATATTTAAATTGGTCGCCATGATGTCGGAATAGGTCCTCGCTCACTCACCCCACTACTGTCTCAAGGCGGCTGGCCCCATGGCGCCCGCCAGCCCCGCCCCAAAAGTCAGCGCGAGTGAAGTGAGTGAAGAGATTTGGGCAGTTCTTAACATCTAGGTCTTATGAGACGATGAAGGTGAAGTGGGATGAGTATGGAGCAGCGCCGGAATGAAAGGGCGGGGGAAACGGGAGGTCCCAGAGAAAACCCGCTGACCAGCGGCATCGTCCGGCACTATTCCCACATGCGAAAAACCGGGAGTGACCCTGCCGGGAATAGAACCAGGTTCGCCTAGGTGGGAGGCGAATAGTCTAACCACTACACCACCGCGGCCCCACCAAAAGTTAGCCTGCAGTGCGTCTCTTGCCGGGTAACTGTAGTGTAGTTGGTTCACGGCAAACTGAGCTTGCGGTAATTTCTCCATTATTCACATTGTCCTGCCTTTGTAAACATAGACGTAATGGCATCCGACAGACATACTGGAAACCGCTTGGCGAATCTCGATACACTTGGATGAAACTGCATCTGTTTTGATAATATGCTTACGTTATAAAACAACGTAAGAAGTTTCTTGATAGTAGTACTACATTATTGCAAATGGATCAGAGGAGTGTACGATAAAAAAAATAAAATGAAACAGTAATCCTGTCCATATTTTCACATAACTTATCCAGAGNCGGGAGTGACCCTGCCGGGAATAGAACCAGGTTCGCCTAGGTGGGAGGCGAATAGTCTAACCACTACACCACCGCGACCCCACCAAAAGTTAGCCTGCAGTGCGTCTCTTGCCGGGTAACTGTAGTGTAGTTGGTTCACGGCAAACTGAGCTTGCGGTAATTTCTCCATTATTCACATTGTCCTGCCTTTGTAAACATAGACGTAATGGAAATCCGACAGACATACTGGAAACCGCTTGGCGAATCTCGATACACTTGGATGAAACTGCATCTGTTTTGATAATATGCTTACGTTATAAAACAACGTAAGAAGTTTCTTGATAGTAGTACTACATTATTGCAAATGAATCAGAGGAGTGTACGATAAAAAAAATAAAATGAAACAGTAATCCTGTCCATATTTTCACATAACTTATCCAGAGNAATCAGAGGAGTGTACGATAAAAAAAATAAAATGAAACAGTAATCCTGTCCATATTTTCACATAACTTATCCAGAGATGCCTTTATGAACATGGGTTCATAGTTTCGCTATGATAAATTAGCACTGTGTCCCTATCGGAACACAAGTATTCACTTATAGACAGAAAGTTTTCTTTTCGGCCTGTTTTAAATAGTGTTCAGTTAACTCTGAGCCAGTCGTAGTTGACATTTAAGTCTCAGTTAACTTTCTAAGAAAGCTAGTGGAGGTTGTACACAGTGTTTCTTGCATAGAGCCCAACTTTTTTTACGATGCCGTCGAGTTTTCCAGCTATGGACTCTCGAAATGTCACTATCTGGATATACGAAACTGGCGCGGCTACAACCGAAACTCGTTTTTAAAGTTAAATTTGACAGCCGACTTTCACTATATATGGGTTCCTCCATTGTGAATGCTATCAGGTAGAACCAGCGAAGTTTCCGAAAGGGTAGTTAAGAGAACACTTCCTTACATAGAACACTCGCTATAAATTCCAGATTTTCCTGCAGTTACGTTGTTACCCGGGATCTACTTTCCCGTCGACATCGCCCAGGCAGCGCCGCNTAAATTCCAGATTTTCCTGCAGTTACGTTGTTACCCGGGATCTACTTTCCCGTCGACATCGCCCAGGCAGCGCCGCTTGGACAGCTGGCCGATTTCCTGTATTTCCGCACCTGTCGTTACCGTTTGTGAACACACAACCATGGGCGAGTGTAATCGTTTTGACAGGAATTTTAAATTATGTACATTGTGAATGAGTTCATGCTGAATATGACAGAAAATTTTACAAGTGGCGAAACTAATTTTCGAACATATTATTCGTATTCGAGAGGTCCTGGCGGGTCGCATAACAACAAACGGCCCAGGGCGAATTTTAAGGCGGTTGCCAACCGAGCGCTTGAATTGCATTGCAGTGTGTTTGACGAAACCTTTTTTTGAAGTTATACTTCTTTTGGCACGTTGAGGGTAAACGTTTAGTGTGCAACGGAAGTTGCGCGCGCACAGTGTAACGAAATTCGACAGTGAACATTGCAATCAAGCAGATAATACATAGTTAGCGACCAGCATTTGAGGTTATGCGCGAAAATTTTATTTTAGTCACGCCAAAGAAGTAAAACTTCTAACGCGCGTACATAAGTACACGCACCCCCATTTTTTTTTACGAAACTATTAACTATTAAACATGCCCTTAATATATTTACCTACGATGACGGAATGATACTTTCAAGACGTCAAGCACACAATCGAAACATTATTTTCATGCCCTCCAGCATAGCTAAAAACTGCTTTTTCAGACTGCTGTACCTCACAATATACGAACTGGACACATGCTTAACTACGATAGAGGCATGCATTGGACTTTGCTTCACAGTCGCGTCCTATAAAACTATAAGGTCGCCGCTTGTAGTTACATTCAGGTGAATCGCCGACGAAAACACTGTACGCCCGTTGAGTGCCTTGCGCGTAGAGGCGATATTGCTTTACATACGCCGGTCCATCGCAAGGCGACCCTCTTACGAAACATCGTAGGTAAATGTTGGTTGTGTTCCCGGCTGAGCATGCTGCGTCCTCCGCAGTGTTGCCAACACGAAAAGAGATCATTCCGCTACTGCTATAATAAAACTCCGCTACTGCTATAGTAAAACTCCGCTACTGCTATAATAAAACTCCGCTACTGCTATAATAAAACTCCGCTACGTTGCGCGACACAGGAACTTCCTTTGACTTTTGGCGAGAGTTTCAAACTTCAAGAATGAAGGCAGATGGGAAATTTAGGCTGGGTAATACGGATGAATTAAGAAGAAATATTCTGTTGTATTAATCGCAATAGTAGTAGTAACCAAAGATAGGCACTCGCTACTCGCTTTTTCACTCGTCGTGAATGTACTCTATACATTTTTACATTGATACAAGGTAAACAAAAAAAAAAAAAAGAGAAATAGCCTTTTTGTGTGTTTACCCGAAATCGCTTGCACTGTTAAAGAAACATCGAGAGATTTTCTTATCACTTCAGTGCATAAAATCAAATACGTCTTTCGGTTACTCCCAAGCGGTGCGGAATGCCAAGTCACGACGATAAGGCATTTTCGTACTACGCTGGTTAGCTTCAGTGTTTCACTTCACTCGAGTGACGTGCTCTAATATCGCAACACTGTCTATGTTTTACACTTTTAGCAGCTTTTTTATTCCCCATAGTTAAAATTTTGCTTTGTGTATGGTAATTCCGTTACTATTGGCAACACTGCGCGCCAGATATTTGCTAGCCTGAGCAACGTCACAAAGAAGAGATGCATCACAAACAACTACCTTATAAAAATTGGTGATGGAGGTTTACAGGAAATCTTACAGGCTGCCACAATACGAAAGAATAACCGAAAACAATTCATGTAGTGTCTTACATCAGTTAATTTCCGGTAAGATCTGCCAACGCCATCCACTTATTTTGCAGACCATGCTGTACTATCTTTGTCACTGCTTTCGCTGTCAAAACCACCTATACTTAATATTATTTCATCTAATTCAATTTCAAAACACACATTCCTGTCGAAATAATATCCTTAGTTTCTTCATATCACACAGTGAATTCGAATTTTTCTTCAAATTCTATTAAATTTCTTCAGAGGCAATTTAAATAATCTAAATTACTTTACATTTCTGGACTACGCCTGTCCTTTCACTTTCGTCCAAATACGTCATGTTGGGTATAGGTCGATCTGATATTGAAGCAGCCGATATTGCATAATGAGTTTTTTGTCTCCTGATTTCTCGGGTTGCTCTAGAACACTTAGAACAGGAGAGACTGGTAATTTCTGAACTGAAATATGATAGGACTGAATGGAGGAGTGATACAGACTTCATTTTAAATACTGGAACTATCAGATATTTAATATACTTTTTTTTAAAGTAATTCAACAGGTGATGATAAACTGGTTAGAGACTCATTTTAACTTTTTGAATGTGTTAGTTTCTGCGAGGTGACGGACGGTTAACTAAATATTAGCTGTACATAGCAAGTGCTAGACATAATTGTCGAGGTATTAATATTGAACTAATATTTAGGATTGTTTATAAATAAGTTAAGAAAGTATTATTTTCATCCTTTTTATATAATTAAGACTTCCATCCCTTTGAAAACCCCGCTACGCCAAGAGACTTCGTAAAATTGTAAATTGATATAATTATTTAACCAATCGTTTTGTAAATAACATTTTACAAATGGTTATTAATTAGTAGGATAAATTGCTAAAACAATAATAATAGTGGTGGACCGCTCAAATTAGTAAAGTTTTGTGGATACTAATAAGGAAATTTTCTGCAGATACGTAAGCACTGTGTTGTTTAATCGAAGGACTAAGTGGCCAAATAAGTAATGTAAATGTGAGTGCAGAATAGAAAAAATAATAATGTAAATAGTCACATTAATGGCGTTAGTAAAGAAGTGGGTACGGAAATAGATAATGAAAATAGTCAAATTAGTAGTGTTAGTAAACTAGTAAACAAGAAAATAGAACAAAATAGTGGACAAAGAAATATACAGTGTTAGCGAAGTAATCGATAAACTGGACAAGAAAATAGTCAGTGTTAATGAAAATGTATACCGAAAGATAGACGAGATTATAATAGCGAGTTAGTTAGTAATATAATAGACTTTGTGGACAATAAAACTGATAATGTGGATGAAAGGATGGACAGTGTCAAGTGTAAGGTGGAACAGGACGTGAGCGCCCTCAGGAAGAAATGGCAATAATTCCTCCAGCAGCAAAGAAGAAGATACTCTGGGCTATCGACTGTAGAGGAGCTGAGATGGACCACCTCTGAGCTTATGAATGAGAGCAGAGGGGATGAGGTAGATGTCGCCAATACAGTTATCGCACAAAAGGCCCAACAGTTTTGCAGTGTGGGTACACCTCAGCCAGGAGTGGGCAAAGGCACAACTATTAAGCCCGCCCGCTATGAAGGACAGACACCTTGGGACCAATACCAGCATAAGGCCGAGATCACAGACACTAAATGGTTGAACTTACGAGCAGTAGGTACTCTACTTCGCAGATTTATTGAGGGGCAATGCAATGAGCATACTGCAGTCCCTGCCAGAACAATATCGACTGGAAAACTCCACACTGGTATTATCGGCCTTGGAGCTGCCTTTCGGTGACCAGTACATGCGGCATGCCCAACATGCCCAACCACTAAGCCACACTCAACAACCAGGGGAACCAGTTAAAGAGCTGTGGCAGGACAGTGAAACTGTCCCATCTGTCTCTGGAGGGGTGCCCCGAGTACACTGGCGATTCCATCGCGGTCAGCTTCTTCATCGATGCTATCACCGATACCGAGGTGCAGTAAGCTGTACGCCTGGCTGCACCTCACGCCATGCAGGATGCCCTGGCAAGCACTGGAAGTGGAGTCAGCAAAACAGGCATTAGTAACCCGACGTCCATTACAGGCAGCAACAGTGAGCGAAAACGATGACGAGAGCATCAGGAAGACACTGTAGTAGTTGTGCAGACGACCAAGAGGGGCATCGCATCAAGTGTTGGTCATGTGAACAGGCAGAGCACCTGAGAGCCAACTGCCCTCAACAGCAGCAACATCAGTAGCAATCGGAAAGCAGTCCGGGGGGGGAGGTGGGATTGCAACATCTTTAGGAAATTTGTAAACACCGATCTTGAGAGGCAAAGGTCGATGTTTGTCGACACACGGGCGACCGTAATGTTGGTAAGAATGCATAACCTTGGGACTTCCCCCTAGCGGTCGCCCGACGAAAGAATGGAACAGTACTACTTCATTACAGTAATGGGCGAGACTAGCACAGTTAGAGGTAAGAGAAGAGTGCAGTTGAAGCTTGGTTACCTCAGCATAGAACATGATACTTGCATAGCAGAAATAGAGTATGAATGTAACTTGGGACTCGATGTGTTATGTAAGCTGAGGTGCTGCATTGACACTCGACTGGGGATGCTACGGGTAGGCAACACACCTAGATTTGTCTTCGCCAATAAGGTGCCTGGTAGCGTGTATTCAGTCCACTGTGTTCCCTGCGCCTAGCAAAATTGTTATTCCAGACAGATGCCAAAGAATATTTGTCAGATGGTTGGGCAGGATCGAACCAGCCCAAAAAGGTCTCATTCTACCAAATGGTGTCATTGTAGCAAGGACTTTGGTCCCTTCAAACTAGGACAGTTTGTCAGGAAGGATAATTAATTTATCTGGCTGTGTTATTAGTCTTGATGAGGGACTACAATAGGGGTTTGCAAGTAGACCTCAATAGTACTCTCAAATTTTCCTGAAGCTTCGATGTCACCAAATATTGAACGTCCTCTACCATATTCTCTGGGGACACTGCTAAAGAGAACAAGAGAAGACCTTATCTGGAGACGAAAAAAGGCTGTCTCTCATTTACTGCAGATAGATAGGGATGCTTTCTTCTGTGGGTCAAATAATCCTGGCAGAAGTAATTATGCATGCAATCACAATGAAACGGGAGATGTCAGGCACTTAAAGCAGCCACCACTACCACTAGCATCATGTGAGGAGGTTGAAGGTATACTGAAAGAGATAGAGGCGTTATATGTAATAGAACTATAAGTCAGTCCATTGTCTTCTCCCATTGTGGTTGTTAAAAAGAGAGATGACTCTATGAGATGTGTTGATTACCACCAACTTAATAATGTGACCAAGAAAGATTCTTATCATCTCCGAAGGATAGACACACTGAATAGCCTAGCAGGTTCACAGTGGTTTTATACTTTAGATATGAAGAGCTTGTATTGGCAGTGCGAGGTGTCCCCAGAAGAAAAGGAAAGACCAGCTTTTATGTCCAAGGGAAAGGAACCTGGCAGTTCTATGTTATGCCCTTTGGGCTATGCAATGCAACTTCTACCTTTGAACGAGTGATGGAGAAATTTCAGCCCTTAGCCATTTGCCAGGTGTACCTAGACGACATTGTGGTCCCAGGAAGAACATTTGAAGGGCACCTGAGACCATTGGACTCTGTGTTTCAGAAGTAGCAGCAGACAATCTGAAATTAGTTCCTAATAAATTGTTCCTTTTCCAAAAGAAAATTAATTTCTTGTACCATGTTGTGCCAGCCCATAGGATTCAAACAGACCCTGAAAATACCAGAGCAATAATAGATTGGCCTCCACCAACTGACAAAACTGAAGTGCTAAGTTTCGTGGGCTTGTGTGCTTACTACCATCGATTTGTGCCCGTGTTCGCCACGATCGGTAAGCCACTGCATGAACTGACAGACGCAAAATAGAAATTCATAGGACCCCTGAGTGCGAAGTTGTATTTAAAAGATTAAAGGAAATTCCGATATCTCCCACAGTGTGGGGATTACCGAGTAGTGAGTGTGTGTTCATTCTGGATACTGATGTTAGTGATTTAGGCATTGGGGCAGTGTTTTTTCAGATCCATGATGGAAAGATAAGGACACTGGAACACTTCAGTAAGACACTACACAATCCTGGGAGAAATTATTGTGTGAAACACAGGGAGCTTCTGGCCATGGTGAAGGCAATTGTACACTTTTACCCATAACTTTAAGGCAGACATTTCATCCTAAGAACTAATAATGCTCCCTTATGCTGGCTACTAAATTCCAAGAACTCCGAAGGTCAAATAGCCCGGTGGATTCAGCACCTGCATGAATATTAATTTGAATTTTGTCGTCTATGTGAAGATCCGGAGGAAAATGGTGGCGTGTCGTTGAAGACTAGGACAAGATCTCAAGGTTCTGTATCTTGCGACGAGTTTCCTACATGGGATGCTAAGTGTACTAGAAAGACCAGCGCAATGACCCCACCTTGCATCCAGTAATAGAGTGGAAAGAAGCTGAGTGTCAACCAAGATTGGATGAGTTATCCAGTCTGAGCCTGGCAGTCAAGGCATGCTTGGCACAGTGGAAATCTCCTGTTGAGGAGAATTGCATACTTTGCAGGAACTGGGAAAGTAATGACAAAAATGCACTTGCAGCTAGACATACCAGAGTGCAGAATTCCAAAAGTGTTAAAGGAGCAGCATAATACAGCAGCAGGCAGACATTTCGGTTAAATAAGACCCTCGACAGAGTTCGACTGAGAGTCTATTGGCTCCACTGTCTGGAGGATTTTCAGAAGTGGTATTGTCTGTGTGATACATGTATCGCAAAGAAGTGATCAAAGATCAAGGGACGAAGCCCCCTTCAGAATAACAATGTCTTGTCTGGACTCCACATAAAAGGATGGTGGTGGTCATTTTCGGATGATTACGAGTCATTGGAAGGGGGAATCGGTACCTCTGACAGTGAAGAACTATTTCACCAAACGGCATGAGATCATACCAGTCCCAAATTAAGAGACTGGCACTGTAGCATGTTTTATCCAGGTTTGGTTTACCCCCTCGAGCTTCACTCGGATCAAGGGTGATATTTTGAAGCCACTCCTTTCTAGGATTTTAGGAAAGAAGATAATTTGAACCACTGCATTACATCCTCAGTCGAATGGGATGGTCGAAAGGCTCAACCATACCCTAAAAAAGCATCTGGCAATCTTCGTGGGAGACAACCTAAAGGACTGGGACACCAAGGTCCCCCATTTATCCTGGCATATCGCTAGGCAGTCCACGTTTCATCAAGGATAACACTTTAAAGGATGCTGTTTGGGAGAGAGCTCCATCTGTATAGTGACCTGTTTTTCGAACATACATTAATTTACAGCAGATGTTAGTCTGCATCCATGAGTTTGCCCTGTGGTACCTTAAACTCAGCACTGGCCCAATGAAGACATGACATGGCCGGAGAATGCCTGAAGAGGTTTTTGAAGAAGGTCAGCTGGTGTGGCTGTTCAACCCCCAAAGGAGAAAGGTCGGAAGAGATATTGACCGAAGCTACAGAAATGTTGGGGGAACCCATACAGGCCCCTTGTGAAAGTCAATGATGTGGTCTACCGCCGGATTTGTCGACAAGGCTCTTGGGCGAATCCTGCGGTTGTCCACATTGACAGACTGATTCTCTACAGAGCTCCAGATGTTGGAGGGTGTGTACGGGACGAACAGTGATAAGGAGGAGGCAGTGTTATGCGCGGACCATCATGCACGGGATGCTTCCAGGTGGACAGTGGAATCTGCCTGACTAGTGGAACTCTCCGCAACTCTTACCACTGTGCTATCACACCTCAACAAACAAACCGTACAATCTCACGATCTAATCCAGTAAAGGATCACATATTTTCCGTAACTCGCACAGATTTTCCCAATGCACTCTCCACTTTGCATTGGTTTTCTCTGCTCTACCATCCAAACCCATCCCCTTTCGGCATGTGACCATGGCTACAATTGCGGCTATGATACTTGACAACTCTGTTGAAGCCACGATTCACGTGTCCTTTTTGACGTAGTAAATTCAATGTAAGGCATGTAGGGCTTGCCCTGAGAAGTATCCCATGCTCCTGCCCTCTTAGCTACTATGCATGCTGGATGGCCCACAGAACTGCGAAGGGGCTCATGTGGCGAGGTAGGATTTGGGGACCCAACCGATAAAAAAATAATAAAATTTAAAAAACCTACCCTTGTAACAGTGCGGGGACGGGATGAGTATGATGGGAAACCAATATTTTCATTATAGTTTTTGGAGACTGCTGCAACCCTAATAAAGAAATTATTACGTAATCCAATTGTAAAATCAATATCTTTGTAAAAATTGAGTACATAAAATAAATATATTATTACAAAAATGAAGTGGCTAGGATGCTTCATCAGCTATATATCCTGCTTCCGCCAGAGCAATGAGTAATAATGTCTGATAACTGTGGTAAGGCTGACACGCTGCAGTTGCCAGAGGGGTGTCAAGACTTGCAAACCAGAAATGAGACACTATCCCTGTCCTTTATGTTTCTGATCATAAATGTTGTTAAGTGATAGAAATAGTAATGGGGATACAACCTATAAGCGAGTGGTGCCCAACAGTTTTTTAAGGAGCCGCAACCTTTGTTGTGGACTTGTTTGCGGGCCATAAGAGTAAAAATCAATATAATCTCAAATGAATAGATTAGAAAAATAAAATGTACGAATCAGTTTCACAATAATACATCACATTAAATATTTTAATTACATACAATTCCTTCTTATGGAAAGGAATTAATCTTTCTTTCGACACATGGAATAGTATTTGTACACCAGTGGAAATATATTTCAGAACACAGTGTGGGAAACACTTATCTGCGACAAAGGTGGTACACAAAAAAGAGGTGGTGGTATGTGGGACTGATCAAAACATCAAGCCTGTGGGACATCCAAAACATTAAATGCAACACATACAGAAAACACGTTAATAAGGAGTGTAACCTCCCTGACCGGCCACACATGCAATTCTTGGCATGTAACCTGTCGTACAAATGCTGAATGTCTCTCTGGGGTACGAATCCCATACTCGCTGTACTACATTGTGTAGCCTAGCTGGCCGGGCGACAGCCCCTGCTGGGGCTGGATGTCCTGCACCATCCCATCATGTCTTACACATGCTTGATGGCGCTGAGGTCTGGAGACATAGTGGGCCAGGATAGCGTGTATACACCGTGTAGTGCATGTTGTTGCCCTAGCGACATGTAGATATTCCTGCAATGTGTCGATATATGGTCGGAGGAAAGGAATGAATATCAGAGGCGATCGGGATGTGTAGTTTATGGCCCCCCTTACCATAATCCCAAGTGTAGGTCCGGTATGACGAGTGCGAATACACAATGGATTGTTCCGTTCACCCGCACGTCTATAAACGTGAACACGACCATCACTCTATCTAAAACAGTAACGAATCTAAACATCGAACACCACTACTCTTCATTTGCCTCTTCAACACACTGTCTCCCGGCACGACCAGAGAATTTCACGACAATTAGTAGGTGTCAGGGGTAAACGTGTCAGGGGTAAACGTGTCAGAGGAACACGAGAACGTACTTAAACCTACATCTAACAATATATTGTTTATTGTTCGTGCAGACACATGGAGGGGTCACAGCGACTCTGATTGCACATGCAGTTGCTGTTCTGTCAGCCAGGGCGGCCAGGATGATTATTCTGTCCAGTCGCCTATCAGTGCAGCGAGGTGGCAACTGACTAGTCTAGGCGGCTTTGGGAACTCTCTGTCTCTAATCTTCTCCACCACCGATGGACCACTGATATGTCACACTAATGAGTGGTAATTCCAGCCACCCTCTCGGAGTGGTGACGGCCACTCTCACATTAACTGTTCAATTGGTGCTCGCCATCGTCTTATATTCTGTACCATATAAGAAGGCCACTTTTTGACAGCTCGGCGAAAGTAGCGCCACTGTTTACATCTGACTACGTATCCTTCCGCCATCAGCTGGTCCGTCACGCCGGGGCTGTATTTTTTATCAACACGCTGTCAGCTAATCCAATTCTCATTGTACTGTAATGCTAAACAAATTTTAAGATATTTTAAGACTGACATCTGTCTAAAAATATAAGTAGGTTACAAAAGTAAAAATATAAAATGTTAGATATTTGATAACTCTTTTTTAATTTGTCCGATATAGTGAATTTGGGTTAAAATTGGCGAGACGGTCTGTTGTATCTATTATTACACTTTGGACGTTATAGCTAATATATTCGAGTTGGAAATATGTGACGTGGAATAACGTTAGAATTGCTTAAAAACTATTCACGCGTGTCTACGGAATCAAGGAGATGGGTTTCGAGAGAACAACATGGCGTATAATTTACGTAGACGAACGATTACCGACCGAATATAAGTGACTTGTACTCCAAATCGTTGTATATGAAATAAATGTTACTTTAAAAATTATGCAGAGCTCGTGGAAAAATATAACTATTGGCAAATGTTTGTAAATTCGTTATATATCACGCAGGAAAGAGATTCATTTCTGGCAGGTAATAGCTCGCAGAATATCCGATAGATAGCGCGCAGCACGTCACGACGAAGTTTTGAGTAACTCTCTTTATGGTCAAAAGATGGCGTATATTTTAAAATTGATCATTCTTATGTTTCGGGCTGAAAATACATTTAAAATTCGTGTCGTTTCGTCAAATTATTAGAAACAATAATTCAACAATATTATATAATATTTCTGTATGCTTTTGGAATTAATATCATGGACGTGTTGAAAGCAAGGTTTGAGGTGGATTATAAGACGTGAAAAAGCTTTCTGAAGTTAGCACAACTTCAGAAAACTTTTCCACGTCGTATCGTTCTATTGTACATTTCATTTTGATCACCTAATCATAACTACATTATCACGAAGTTTAGTTTTTAACACTAACAACCACTGTTTTGTGATCACATAAAATAAAATGTATTAATTAAACTTGGAACTCTTTCTTATCGCGTATTTTCTGCTTGTCTGATGTGCGTTGGCAGTGCACTCAGAATAGCCAACATAATATTAACTTTTGTTCGTTCGTGCATCAGCTGATACAGGATTTTCTAAATGGCACTTTGTTTGTTTCGTATTAGTCAATTGCCACTCACTGACTGTCAGAAAGTGGCCTTCTTATACGGTATGGACCATACAAGCGTTTCAGACACACATTGTGATACACACGCAGGGAAATCGCACAGCCAACTGCACTTATCGTGTTGTCAGACCACCTGCTACATGGCACTTGCAAACCGGTGCAGGAGAGTGGAGCCCTTACACTTACGACCAGAGTGCCAGCTTATGTTTTAAAACCCGTTTGGATTGGACAATGTTCGCTAGGTGTTCTTCAATGCGTTTCCACTAGTGTATTTCACAAATAAGCCCGTGGGTCGCACGCAGCTCGCGGGTTGGACACTAATGCAGTGTAAGCTGTGATGTGTAAAAGGGCATCTAGGAGCATCCTGGATCTATTATGCCGTGAGTTACTAGTGTGAAACTACATATGCTACGCCTTCATGCTTTGCGGACAGTACGAAGAAGAAAAAATGTAGGATTTTGAAGTTTGGAGCCTGTGCTGTTTTACTGTCTAGAGTGAAGTAAAATTTTCTCAGAAAGTTTCTTTTTATAACAGCCGTGGTTATTAAATTATTTTTCATCAACAGCTGTGGCGATAGCAGAGCTGTATAAAAACAACCAACTCAAATCACATATATTCAGGTATTAACTGAGGAAAGAGGTTACGTGGGTAAATAAGGTAGAATTATAGGCCTCGTTAATTAATCTTGCACAATGATAGTGAAGTGACTTTTTTGCTCACATGCCTTGCTATGGTGAGTTAATCACCATCGCGAGTTAACAAGGCGATTTTGTACATTGTTTAAATTACATTTCACTATTGTAAATCGTTTGTACAACTGGAGAAAGATACTAGATGGTGTACCATCTGAGATCATTCCCTAGCATTTTATCTCTGCAGGAAGGATGTAGTCTGGTACCTCATACATACAGCTCCGAAAAAATTATAAATGCTGATCACAAGCATTTTGACAGATATAGAAGTGCATAAAATTGGCGTGTACTATCAGCTGTTTCATTACCCCACTAACTACAACATATGCTTGCCATAACTCTAATAACATTTCAAACAAGTAAATTTTTTTTCTGCAGTATTATAGTAAAGTTTGTCATAGGACTTATGCCAACAAACCGTAACCCGTAAATAATAAACATCTGAGACATCGGATTTCATCTCACCACGCATATTAAAATCACAGTTGAATCTCCCAAAAGCATATAATATTCCTGTCGGTTATTAAATGTGACAACAAAGTCCTCAGACTAATTTAATTCCAAGTATCAAATTCGACCACCCAAAACTAAAATAAAAAATTTTGTTTTTGTGTTTAGTACACGGCCACGCACACGGGAGGGATTTGGGGGGTTAACCCCTCCCGCGAAGTTGCAAGAAATAAAACGACACAACTTTCTAAAAATTATAAACAAACTGTGACAATCTGTTTTAACCATAACTTAAAAATATGGGAATATTTGGTTGTCCCTTGAATGTTTTTATAACTGGGCTCTGCCAGAAGGTTATGTTCATTGTGAAACGAAAGGCAAATTTGAAATAGGTTAGTCCCTATCAGAACTAAACCTCACATTTTCAAATCCGGTGCACGGGCCTGGAACAGTAAATGTGTAATTGTAAATTATTTACCACTCTTTTAAATGAATAAGACTTAAATCTCCTCCCAAAGCAATTTTTCCAATAGTCCCATAATCGCTTCATTTTGACGATCGCTGTCGTTAAATGAATTAATGAAGCGGGTACGCAAAGGCGGTAGGTGTTCATGCTGAAAAGGAACAAACTTGCGGCCGCGACGTCTGACGATTGGTACCGTTGATTCGCCTGCGGGACTGAGAAGGGGGAGTGACCCACAACGCGATTCTGTTTCGAGCGCCCGTTGCTACGCAGCGCTGCCGTCGATCCCGTCTCGCCGACCGCCGGCGGCTGAGCGGCGTCAGTCGGGTCAGTTTGCCCGAGAGTCGCGAAGGAAGTGGTGGTGTTCGTTGCGTCGCTCGAAGTGCAATCGCGGCGGTGTAGTTCTCTTGAGGATTTTACCGGCCAAAACACTTCGATGCGAGTGAGTTTGTTCTTCTTGGCTGGATCTCCAAGTTTCTGTGTTTCTGAGGAAGCTGTAACAGGTACTTAATTCACACGCCTCTACCTGTTGCATCTGTGCGGCTGTACGCAGTAGGCCTACTAGTTTTCACTGCGCAGAACATATCTCAATGTTGGCGTAACAAGCAATGTTTAACGGTTTTCAGACCTTGTCGAAAGAACGTATAAAGCGCTATAGGGTGCGAAAGTTGTTTACGGCAGAATTGAAGCANAGGGTGCGAAAGTTGTTTACGGCAGAATTGAAGCAGTTTATCCCGTTTAACATTAAACCTGATTGCGGATTTCAGCTGTTGTAAATTTAATCTCTCAAATTATATATATATAATTTCAAAGTGGCAATTATATGAAGTCTTGCATAAAGGTTATCTGAGCAGTGAATAGGTGTTTCGGTGTTGATATTTTTGTTTCCCAGGCATAAGTTACCCGTATTTCGTCTCAAGATAATTTTTCAAAATGCAATATTTAAAATTAAACCTAATGTGTTATGTTTAGAAATAGTGGTGTTTGTAATGCTGGGAAAGAAAGCGGGCAAGCCCATTGATACACGCGTATGCCTGAATTCTGAACATGCCTTAGTTTCTGGTTAGTTAAAATGTCATAGTTGTAAGACTGCATCTTCCAGGTAATTAGGCCGAATCGTTTGCCTTCCAGCAGTTATTATATCATTTGACACGGTAATGGAGGCCGAGCAGCAGTAACATCGCAAAGTGCTTTAATTATGGTAAACTCAGCGAGTGACGTTTTCGCAGTCTCTGCTGCCGGTTAGCACCATGTGCAATGCATAAATTAATATCTGATGTAGTTGGGTGCCAGAAAATGTTTACCAATATCAGATTCCTGTGGACGCTAACGTTACGTGTAAATTATTACACGATGTTGCATGAAAAACGATGAGTAATTCAATTTTATATTTCGAACTGCTGGAGCACTGCGAAAAATCATAATGCGACTACTACTGTTAATAATTAATGTAACAGGAATTTTGAAATTACTTATTGATAGAACAATTCTTCCTGGTCAACATAATCAGCAAGCGGTACCTGTACAAGCTCCCTTTCTGGCGTCACCTTCAATGCAGACGGCAGTTTTGATTGATGCTCAAATTATTTCCAGATGAATATGTTCGCTACTAATGTTACGTAAATCTAGCATCCCTGTTGTGGAATCACAGCAGCTACCAAAGATTCGTTAAACCGAGACGAGTTTGGCAAATGTTTGCTTACGGATATTTTTTCCGTGTTAGAAAGCAAGCAGCACTGATGTTCTTCGATGTTGCAACTTGGGAACTATGGTTGCCAACTTGTACGGCTGAAAGGTTAGGACATTTTAAAAGTATTTAAAGTCTTAAGTTGACGCGTGCAAAGTATCGTAAGTCTATAAATTTACAGCTCAGGGACAACTCACCGTATTAGTGCGCACTCAGTTTAATAATATTTGTAATGAGAACTCTCACTAGGCATTACCAACACACCTATTTTCTCTCAGCTTTTATCCTTAAATTAAATGTTAGCACGTCATACACGAGGTGATTTTTTTAAAGGTTTGATTCAAAAAGTGTGAAGATACCGCGAACAGAAACATTTCGTTATGACTATTCTCCAATGGTAAATGAGTGTCAATCATGGTTGGCAGTTTTTCCCACTGTGTGGAAAGTACTGGTAAATCCCAGTTTAAAACAGTCTCGGATTTTGTTAGTTTTTTGCCCGTATTTTCCACAAGGTAGGAAAATTGACCTGAAATCACTAAAAGTTGAAGCAGTTTAAAACGTACATTTCAATTTCATTATAACAACGAAAACGTTTATAAGCACCGCAGTGCCTAATATTTTAAAATCATGTCTCAAATATGGTCTTTTTTTTATAGCGACTCGATTTTATGTAGGCCTATTATATTTTAGAATATGTGTTTGTAAGTAAAGTTATTTTTATTCTATTGTACTCCATTATCTAATGTGGCCACTTGGAATCATAAACATTAATTTTGCCAACTAAACATGGGAATTATCAGGCTTCCTTTTATGAGTACCTACTGGAATAATTATAATTGCATTACATTCTCAAAATGTTGGTTTATGATTAATTACAGCATAAATGTGCATACGTATAACAGTTATAAGAATAAACAATGACATGCTGATTTATTTAATTGGTATTAGTAAGTAAAAGAAAATTTTCATTAAAAACTAATAACTTTAACATATAGTCTAATTTTGTTACACACCAGGATTCGTAATTATATTATATTTTCCGGTAAAAACCAGCATTTTCCCGTAAAAACCAAGTTTTTGCCAGTTGCAGGGAATTTACTGAAAATTGATGGCATTTTGTTAACCCTGTGAAAGTTCAGAATACAAGCTTTAATTAAAGTAAGGATGATTAAATGTTGACTATTCAGTTTCACCTTTGTAGTTCATTTTGCGATAAGACAAGACTTGGTTGGATCTACTTCAGTATTCACTTCAGTGTACACACTAGTAGTAAAAATGCGTTGAACTCGTATAGGCTATGCACGGTAAGATGAGGACTTTTTAAGGATCTGCTAATTTTTATCTTTCCGCAACTTTTTAACATAAACATTGCCATGCGACTAATAAACACAGTGCATACATCTCACCAATCCTAAAAGTTAACGTCCGAAGCTGCACTAGAACACATTTATTAGTGGTTAATGTATCTTCGAGGTCCTTCAAAAGTGCTCACTTTACCGTGAATAGCCTATAGTAAACATCATCCAATCCTAACTGGTTTTAAAAACCCAAACTCTTCTTGTATAGGGGCACTCTGATCGTTAAGTGGAAAGGTACCACTCGCCTGTATCGGTCTGCAACCACTAGACAGTGTCTTATCGCAGGGTCGTCTGAGAACAGAAGCACAGTCGGCTGCGAGATTCCATTGCATGTGTATACAGCATGTTTCAAGGTTGCCGCTTGTCTGAAAACTTGGAAATGTCAGGTAATTTAGAAGGGTCGTTCGGGTCGCCGTGATCCACGCAACAGTAATCGCACGTNCCCCCCCCCCTGCTGCTTCTTCAAACTTTGGCGTCCGTGTGTGCGCACGAAATCTATTGTTAGTGGTAGGTTTACGTTCGTGTGTTCCTCTGGCACGTTTACCGTTGACACCTGCTCGTCTTGAACTTCTCCGACGTTGTCTGGGAGTGTGTTGGAGAGGCGAATGGAAAGCAGTGGTGGTAGGTGATGAGTGGTTTTTGCCGTCGGCAAAGTGGCGGCAGTGTTCGCGTTCGTAGACGTGGGGACGAACGGAACACTCCGTTCGCACTCGCCATGCCTGACCCACGCCTGCGATTATGGTTTGAGAGGGCGTCGTACATCCGTGACGCAAATCCTGTCCCCCAACCGTATATATGCACACTGCATGAGATAATCTTCCAGCACGATAACTCGCGTCCCCATGTCGCTAGGGCATCACAGCTTGCTTTACACGGTGTATGCACACGACCCTGGCCTGCCAGGTTCCTGGAACTCTGCCCCATCCCGCATGTGTGAAAGGTGATAGGACGGTGCCTGACATCCAGCCCAGGCAACGAACATCGCCCAGATACGCAAATAATAGCGAGCGTGGGATACCGTATCCCAGACATGCAGAGGATTCCATCCAAAGTGCTACCGAGTCATGCAAAGACGTTTTTGTTTGCAGTAAGTCAGTGCGATATTGCCTTAATTTTTTTTCACCTGCTAGATCTTAGAGAAATATAATTACCTGAAGCTAGTGAGAAGTACATAAAGAAGTGAGGAATAAGGACTTCAATCGAAAATATTTAGCAACGACGACAACGTTAAATACAACATGGGACACAATGAACTGCCTGGTACACTGGAATAAAATCATGTGACTGAAGTATGCAAAAGAACGAAAATGATGAATAGGCGTACTTATTGTCTCAGATGAATTCGATTAACTGAGAGTTAATTGCAGAGAAAACCTTGCAAATCCAGGTATCTTATGCAGCTATACACGAAAAACATTTAATTTTCTTTACGGAAATCGTCTGTTGAATTTTATATAGCGCGAGGGTTATTCAACAAGATTATAATCACGCTTGCCATTTGCCGACGTCTGACGAGATGCACTAATTCTGAACCAGAAGATGTGTTACTAGACTCGCTTGAGATCTAATCACTTTCGTGGTGTAAAGTTTCGGATTCTTGAAGAGATGTTCTGCCAATGATGTGTGCTTTTATTCCATTCAAAAATGAAGTGTTGGTACACACTTGTCACTTGTGCATATTTACTTACCACATTTTTTTTAAATGTATGATAACTCTTATGTCCTAACTCGAACACCTACGCTAAAATTGCTGTGTCCTCTGTCCTGACGCCAGACAAAATGTTGCCACAACAGATTTCCTGAGTATTCCCAACAAATTTTCGACAACTGCCATCAGGTAAGTAAATGCTTGAGGACTTGATATAATAAAATAACCGAATTTGATGAAAAAACATAACACTCTGAGAAAACCCATTCGCCCCCGCTCGCAATATCAGGGACCGTGATGTCTTACGACCTTGACCTTAAGCCATTATTTTTGACATCTACGCTAGGGATGGAGGTAAGAAACCTATATTTCGCTTCTAAATCAATCATGGGAACACTCTTCAGATCCAAACCTCAACAAGTCTCGCTTGAAAAAAAAGCGTTTGACCAATATAATTCATCTGAACAATCCATGCACAGTGCGAATAGAAAGTGTGTTGCATTCAGCTTTCGTAAAAGACTCCCGACAGCCTCCAATACGGGTAGGCAGTTCCTTCGCCGGAATGGTTGGTCCCTCCCCGCGCTTGTTTGCATACTCTTCGCGTGAATTCCGCAACTTTTTCTTATCACGTTACTCTTCAATATTCAGTGACCTGTTTATTTTACTAGAACCCGAACTATTACATTTACTAAGCGATAAATTAACATCGTTCATGTTGGGAAAGATAACCGCACGACACAGCAAACGTGTTTGCACATAGCGAGCTGACGGCTGACTAGCAAGCAACGCTCGGCGACAGTGACGGGAGGTTGACAAAAGCTAGCATACGCCATTCTACCGCCAGCAACACCGGGGTCTTGCAAAGCATGTTTGACATCTAGCGAGAGGGTGTGAATAATACAAATCTCGTCAGTCATATCTCACAGTAGCTTGCTCCAAAAAAAAATTATGGAACATTTGTAATATACGCCCTTTTTTCTAAACACCTATTCAATAACTCTATTCGAACGAAATACAGGTTTTCCCAAAATCACATGAAAAACCAATCATTTACTTGGATTGGACATTGCTACAAACTTTTTAATTTAATATATATAATGGCTGTCAAATGTTTACATTTGCTAACTTTATTTTGCGGGTTTATTATCCAAACCATTTTATTACTTGACTGTGACTATGCCCAAATTTGCAACCACACTTGCCCCGTGTTTTTATCCATTTCTCATATTTTTATTCCTGGGTTAACTATGGTTCAAATAATGCCTGAAGTTTGTTTTTCATTGATGAAAATCGATATAGGCCTATCCTGTGGTCACGCCAGCCTGACCCCCCACCCTCATCCCTCCTACTCAACCTGTCGGCGAGCGCCTATGACTTGTTGCTTGGACATCAAGAAGAGTGCAGCATGGGATTGCTTCTTGTCGGGAGAAATTGTGGTGTAATTGTGACTGCTGACAGCAAACCTCACACGAGGTTGTCCCATTTTGAGCAACTTAGATGTGGATTAGACTGTGCATCCTATAGCGTGGAATCGTCAAGAAGGTTCAGCACAAATGGAAGATTTTTTTTTTTTTGGAGAGGTTGTGTAATGCAGTGTCTGGCGAGTGTAACTGGAAATTCGGCGAGTTAAGACTTTTTTTCAGCGCAGAGAAAGCGACAGCGGAGGGTTACACTGAGATAAAGGTTTGTTTCAGCCAACAAAATATTTGTTGATTGAATAAAACTAGAAAAGCAACCAATTTGATTTAGTTCGGCTATCAAAATATACGCTTGAATAAATAAAACCGTTCTTTGGACCATATGAAATTAAAACTGCCAACAAAATATTTAGTTGAATCAAATGCATTTGTTTGTTCGGCCACTCGTTTGATTGCCGTTGTCCGAAAATATAGCTCGAGAGTTTGTATATTTTTTTTTGTCAATTACGATAGCAGCAGTGTTTCGTTTGTGGATTTATTGACTCTTAATGGTATAAACATTCTTATATATTAAGTAAGTTCAACAAGAAACTAAAAAGTAGAGCTGCAGAACCTGAAATATTTATTTGCGCACGTTGTCCAGTATTTAGGCTTTATGTATTTAAAAACATTCCAATATTATATCACTTTTAACTGAGGTTGCTAGGGCGCAAGCTGTCTGTATTCGAATGCCGGTCGGGCTTGACTGTTTTTATACTAACTGAAACTGAAACAAATCTTTAGTTGCACCTACAAAGTCTTTGTTACGGGCAACCAAATAACATGATTTGGTTTAAACAAAAAAAAAAAATTTCACTGCCCCTATACAAACAAGTATTTTGTTGACTGAAACAATCCTCTCTCTGTGTAATCGGGGTACTTTATAGACTAATGCGGTTTTCACCTAGACAACGAGGTGGAAGTTGTAGTTCACCAGAGACTAATGCAGTGTTAGTACAGTCTAGAGCAGGGGTTCTCAACCTTTTAAAGTCCATGCCCCCCTTTTAACTAATATGTGGGATCACGCCACCCCCCCCTTTTTATTGAAATTATTTTGTTTTACAATAGTCAAAACTAAAATTTTAACTTATCCCTATAGTGCTGCTATAGGTTACATTAAAACTCAAGTATTTTAACATTAGCTTTATTATTATACATTTAAAAAAACTGTTTGAAAGTAACATTTAGTATTTAAATACATATATAATGTTAAACGAGTGTATTCACTAATTTATTAATTAGTTGTAATTATACATAGGTTTGGCATTTTAATAATTTGTTACCCGACAAATTTAGTGAGACGACTGGCACTGTTTGTCTTTCACAAGTGTGTTTATGCTTGGTTGCAATTGTGGCAATGCACATCTCAAATCATTTTGAACGTCTAATCGTGCTCGATATTTAGATTTTATAACAGCTAGTGTAGAAAATCCTGCCTCACACATATAGGTTGATGAAAACTGCACCAATAACTTTGCAGCTTCCAAACACACGTGTGGGCTCACACACACAGGCAAATAGCTCAACCAAAAGTCTTCAACAGTTATGTTTGGGAATTCAGCCTTTGCTTGAGAATCACATTTTAGGTCGATTTTATTTTACGTTGTCACAAAACAGTGGTTGTTAGTGCTGCAAACTGAACTTCGTGATAAAGTAGTAATGTATAGGTGTTCGAAATTAAATGCAAGTAATAGAACAACATTCAACTTATAAAAAGACTCTATCTATTGAGCAATGCAAACGGCTCAAACCTCTCTCTGTCATGCCGTGTGCGCCATCTATCTGCTCTTTCCCGAAGCATTACCAGCCAGAGAAGAAAGCTTTCATGCTAACACATCTACGAACAGATACCAATAGTTTTATTTTTCCGCGAGCTCTGCATAATTTTTAAAGTTACATATATTTCGTGGGCAGCGATTTTGAGTATTAGTAATTTCTATTCGGCCGGTAATCGTTCGTCTACGCAAACTATACGCCATATTGTTCTCCCGAAACCCCATTTCCTTGTTTCCGAAGAGAATGGACATGCGTGAATAGTTTTTAAGCAATTATAACGTAATTCCACGTCACATATTTCAAACTCGAATATATTATCTAGAACATCCAAAGTGTGATAATAGCTACAACTACCGCCTCGCAAATGTTAACCCAAATTCACTGTCTCGGACAAATTAAAAAAAGTTTGCAAATATTTAATTTTTTGCAGGGTTTTAAATTTTGGTCGACAGAGGTCAGTCTAAAATATCTTAAAATTTGTTCGGCATTACAGTACAATGGCGTGGATTAGCTGACATGTTGATAAAAAAATACAGCCTACACTTGACGCACCAGCTGATGGCGAAAGGATACATAAATGAAAAGTAAACTTGAGCGCTACTTTCGTCGAACTGTCAGAATCTCGCCAACTTACATGAGACAGACAATACAGATATCTTAAATAAAGGATAGTTCTTTATGACCTTCATGAAACCGGGCCACGCCCAGGCAGATTTAAATATTCACCAACCCTAACTGGTTACATAGGTGGTCTGACAGTCTGCCTACCAGCCGTGGGTTCAGTCCCATCAGGGTGGCCACTCGCCTACCGCCACAGCGAACCGGTTTAAATTTCTTTCTGTGTCAACCCTGGATTTAAACCTGTGGGAAGCGCTGCAGACTGCAGTTAATTTTTCTCGAGGCACGGTTTCCCCACCATTGAGTTCTCACAGACGATCTTTGCTATTGCGTGTCACCGTAACGTACTAACGTAATCAATCTCAGCATGGTTTATTAAATTAATCAGGTTTTTTGCGTTCCATAAGCGATATATATATATATAATAAATAATATGAGAGATTCACACTACTTGCGTTAACAGGCATTGTGTTCTACCTTTGTCATCACAAATAAGAAAAGAAAGATAAGCCATTGTTTATTAGTGTCCCTCGCCTAGAGCAACTTAGTGCTGTTGTTGACCAAAGTGATAAAACCCTGAAACCACGGGTGTTCTATAGGTGGGGTAAACCATAGGCTGCAGAATTCTCGGAATGAAACTTTGCGTGACATGTGACCACTTAGCAGGAATGTTCCATCCCCTATCAGATAAAATGGACTGTTATCCGAAACAGCATGATCGATAATGCATGCGCCTGGTACAAGATAGCATTATCTGCCCGACGTTGCAGCAAGTGTTTCGTGGAATTAGGAAGCCGGCTGTCTATGTTGGAAGCGGTGTTACGCTATGCAGTCAATTTTGTTTCGAGCTACATTTGCGTGCGCATCGACAAAGGCTGTTCGCGACGAAGTGAAGACTTCGTGAGCCCTGCTATGTTTCTACTTTCAACCCATTGGTTGCGTATCTTTTAGCGTACCTACCAAAGTACACTATCACGCCACTTTCAGCTGGTGTTTGCGACAGCAGGCTCATGTCCACTGCATACTCATTAAATAAACAACAAAAATAAATATCTAAAGTTAAACATTATTCTTTTCTCCCGTTATAAAAACCATACCAAATAAGTTTCGAACATTCACCTGTACAATCTTGAATAGCTAGCTCGCCCGTCAAAGAACGGTACGTTTCTATAGATTACTGTGTATCTACTTCTTCGAACAGAAGACAACGTGCCGAAAACAATCGTTTAAAGATTACGTAAGAATTGTGTTAACATTTCCTAGTAGAATGAAATTGCGTAAATCCCTCACAAATCAATATTTTAGTACAAAACTATGCACAAGCAAATGGCGGGCAGATTGCGACTAACTGAAACGATAGTCATGAACTTCAATGGCCGAAAAGAGTTGATCCAAATTTTTATAGTATGCTTTCACAGTAGTACTTGTCGTTAAATGCAAGTTTAGGGAAAATTAGTCTGGTCACGTAGTTTTTAAAGCACATAACACTGTTTGACCTGCTTTTCTCACAAAATTTTAGATCGCTTATAAAATTTTAATGCATGCACTGATATCAACGTAACTTCACCATAATACCTAGGCGATGACAATGTATTTCATGAAACTGCATTTAACACATTTTGTGCAGGATCTTCCCCCCAAATTACGTACATTGAAGGTTAGTCGTGGAAGCTAATGCTTACTGTTCGATATAATGGCGTATACAAATCAAACCATTAGGATAGACGTTACAACACAGTTTTAACGTATTCCTAACTCTAAAGGAACGTTTCATGTGCAGTATGAAACATTTTCGTGGCGCTATTGTTTCGAAACTAATGAGATACGTACCGAGGTATCAACTCGTAAGTTAGGACCTACGAAAATAATAAATAACGCGTAGAAACGTGTGTTGAAGCTTTCAGGATTGCAGCACACGTCGCGAATATAACAAATCACACTCATCCGAAGTTTTAGAGTTTTTTTTAGAGGTTTACAGACTTCAGTTGCATGCTGTCAACAGAATAGCAAAAGAGTTAAAACATTATTATCTCCCCCCCCCCCCTTATAAAAACACAAAAATTTTCCAACTCATATGTGAATTTCCGAGAATTTCTGTGGCAGGAAACTACATTTAAATACGGTAGAAAGCAATAACGAATACTGCCACTTCACTCAGAACAGATTTAAAAAAATATGTATTATTTATTACGTTAATGAAGACTTTGTTCCATACTTATTGTTTGCTTCCACAAACTGGCATTTCAAATCACGGCTACTTACTGCTGTTTTGTTGACACACGAGCGCAGACCGGTAAAAAAAAAACTACTAACTAGAACATTGCGTCAGCCAGGTGATGTGAAGGAGTAAGATAAATGTTACAATCACGCCAAGTGTTATTCTTACCTTGCAGCTAACAAAAAGAAACTGAAATGCAGGGGACACCGTTCAACTTTACTACTAGTAAGACGTTGAAATATGCAACTATTTCTAGTAGTTCGCTGCGACTTACCTGTGCATATTACAGCCATTGCTTAAGTTTCACGGGCAGTGATTTTTTTTCAAAGGTTTTTTTCAAGAGTGCTCACCTTACCTTGAAACACATTTAACATATATAAACAACAGTGTAGCCAACTGTCCAGGAAGTGGCCTCCATACAGAATGCATAGACCTTCTTTTGAACACGTGTGTGTTGCTACACATTTTCTGTACTGTTTAGTGGATGGGATATGTATAGTGTCCTATTAATATATCCATTAGTTTGTTCAAAACAAAAATGGAATTTTTTTTTACACTGAGACCGCTTGGCAGGGTGAAGTCAATGGCTTTATGTGCGGGCGTATACCAAACATTCGTAATGGGTTCAAATTCACAAAGTTAAGTTGCTCCACAGTATATGTAGCTGTTCCATAGTTATTGAACAAACGCTGCTCCTTGCCCCCCCCCCCCTGCACTAAATACGCTGTAGGGGCCAGGTATGCTGCATGCTATGCACGTACTTGGCACAGCAGCTTGCACATTGCAAACTAAAACTAAATTTTATTTCTTTTAAGCAGTTTCAGTGATATAACACATTCATTTCCCAAACTACTGTTGCGATCGTCCAATGTAGCTTTTGTCATGATGGTTTTAATTGAAGAACTTAACCTGATTTGAGTTGGAGTTTATTTCGATAAATCTTCAAAGTTTGGGAATCCAGGTTATACTATCTAGTGTGAGATAGCAACTGACGTAAATAATTGTTCGGTAAGTGAAGTTATCTTCACTTTTTTGCTCGTAGTGGTAAATTCATGGGGTAAATTCAACAAGGAAACGTACGCGACTCATCTTCGTGAGTGAGTGGGTCGGGTAAATGGTGGGATGTTGAGTTATTGGTGTGCACATACGTATTATGATAATGGCGCTCTTTTTTTGCTTTTGGTCTGACGGGAATTTTGGCGTGGGAATAGGTGAGGTTGTACTACGCAATAACTAAGTTTGCCCATATTGTGTAGGTGGGTCTGCCCTTGCCCACTTGGCGTCACGTCAACTGTCGGAACACACCCTCCTCTTGCGTTCGGAGGGGTTGCTGGCTTGGCCCTGGTCGGCTAGTATTTTTTGTTCATTTCAGAAATGGCACGTGAGGCTCCTCACACGGCTCTCCTGGGTCGAGTCCTCGTTTGCATGCGCTCTGCACGCGCGATTCACGCACGCAGACTGCATGACCAAACATGCGTGGCGCAATCGTAGAAGGGAGATGTCAGCTGCGCAGTTGTCATGTCGCAGCATTGCCTGGCTTTCCTTCCCTCTCCCTCCTCCAACAGAACGGTCAAGACCTCATGACTTCGACTAAAGCTAGCACGATGTTTCCCTAAATAAAATATGTAAAAAGTTACCAAAATTTTGAAACCAAATGTGAACAAGCAGCACATCACAGTTGGATCATGTGATTCTCGTAGCATGATTGCAGTTCGGCCAAGGCAGTGTCGACGTCCACACAGAAGTCGACACTCTGCTTCACCTTCTGCCTGGGTGCTGTGTGGAGAAGAGGTCGAGGCGCGCTGTTGCCTGGGCGTCAGGACGAGTGTGCTCCCAGGAGTTTCCTCAGCGGGAATGACAGACTCGCACGAGGTGTTCAAATTGCTACAGATTCCGTGCCACCACGTGCGTGATGTAGAATAAATAAACGCGCTAGTAATAACTTCACTCACTCTAAAGAAATTATTCGGAAATTTACATCATTGTATACGTGCAGTAAGGAAGCGTGAATTGTAGTTTTTTTTCTTCCATGCATTATTTACATGTATTAAATAATCACTTTGTTATTCCTCATACGTAATGTTACAGAAATCGTCCATAAAAATACATAACATGTTAAGAAACACACTACTAAAATACTCTATATGAAAAAAGAGAAGTCGGGGTTCATATCAGTGTGTCGGTTCACCTTTGACAGTGTCAGTGAAATCAATTCAGGCTGCCTTTACACACCCCTCCTGAAGATGACGTATGTTTGGTGTGATTACATGTCTTGGTCACATTCGGGGGATACGGGTTCTCGACATGGAGCTGAACTGCACAGTGAGGCGACAGTTTGGGCAAGTGTTTGCATAGTCAGAAAACAAATATGTGCCCCGATGCGAGGAGAGAAAGTTTTCACGTACCGTCGACCAAAGTTGGAGTAACAACTAGTTCGCTGATTGCTAAGGTGTTTGGAGGCGCGCGGCTTAACAGCGATAAACACTGCCACTGGTTCAGCCGTTGCGGAGCCGCTTGTTACTGAGTAGCCTAAGTTATGTACGCGTCGGCAACGCCAGTGTTGCATCGATAAGCACTCTGCAGTTCCTTAACTGCGGTCAGCGCTTGTAAGTGCCAATCAAGTTTAACAAGAGCTATATCTGCAAAATTGGCGTTTCTTGGAAACACACGCTTCTATTTTCCGTGTAAACATTTAAAGTGGGTGTTATTTGCTTATTGGCTAGCAAGTTTTTTTACCGACTTGCACGTGATAGGACTTACCCACAGTTCTTATTACCTCCGTCAAAGGTTCGTCAGACATACTAAAGTGTTGAAACCAGCTGGTAAGTATATTTATAAAAACTTTGATTATAATAGATTGACATTAAATATTGCACTCACTGATACGGATATTAAGTGTAGTGAAATTTTGTAAATAACTCTATATAGCGTTATAAATAAATTGTACGAAATTAAAATGCTATTTTATCTTCTTTTTTTTTAAGACCTCCATCCCCCCTAGAAATCTCGTAGTTCATTGATGACCCTTAAATGGATTAGACTACGAATGTATTCGTTTAAAATTCTCATTGGGTAAACGTTGAAATTTATTTCTAAGCTCTATTCTCCCTCTCCTTATACTTCCCACAACATAGTTATTAGCAATTTGTGTAGGGTTATCCGCGCGTTTCTTAGTAGTAATTTCTGGGACACATACTGGTTATATTTGGTTCAGCATTGAGTTTCGTGTGAGCGCAAGGTGCCGCTGCTGGCAATGTAAAGCGCGTTTGTCTCTCACGTTTATGATCCGTGGATACTGATATTGGACTTTGATATGTTGCTCAGATAAGAACAGTATAAATGAGTGTTAAAAACAAATTGAAGACTTTGATAACATGCTTTTATAAGGCAACAACCCTACTCCTACTTTAAAAAGAATCAGCCAAGAATAAGTTTGACCTTGTGCCGGAGTATGACTTACTCAATTCAACACAGTTGGCGGGGAGGTGCGTTTAGAAAGAAAGGTTTTCTGGATATTCATCAGATTTGGTCGGGAGTAACATTTGTGAACATGAAGCATTACAGTTAGTTATTTCTGAAGTTTAATGGCAAGGGTCTGGTGAAACTTATTCGAATTTTGATTGCATCTCCACTGGATGCCCAATCAAAATCCGAATTCAGCATTACCGTTAAAGTACCTATATTTGCACGACCGGAAACAAATTACTTTATGTTCCCTATCAATGCCATTTTTGTCAGTGAATTACGCTTGCCAGTCTGCAAGTATCGGCCAATTCCGAACACTACGGTAGTCCGCTACTCTCGAATGAGAATCAGTCATTTCATTACATTTGGGGTTCCGATTTTCAAGAGGACGATGAAAACCAATCTTTTAGGTACGGGATAAGTACTCAGGATAGTTGTAGGTCATCTTGCATAAAAATGATTTACGACTAATTTTCGCATTTAAAATTAAGAACCTTTCCCCAATGTTGTCGGAGTACGGTACTTCATTGTTGGGAAAAGTGGAAAAGTAATTGCTTGTTTCAAATTCTTATTAAAAAATAGTGTTTTAAGTCTAGTGTCTATTGAAGAGTTTGTTCTATGTGCACTGGAGAAAAAATTGCACATTTAACTTCACATAGTCACCTGATAAAAAGTACACATTTTGTCCAAGGCATTATCATACATGTGGCAATGAGAGTACCCAAGCAAAGTGAAGAAGAATTTGAGCAGGGCTTCAAAAGTAGCTGCTTATAGAACAGAGTTATTCAGTTAGCTTTCCCACATGGCACTTACGTGAAGATGTAATGAATGGAATTACATATAATTCTAAAAGTTTTACTCTAGTGATTTACAGTCAACGTAAAATATATCGATTGTATTCAAAAGCGTATGTTTAAAAATTGCCGATATACTATTTTGTCTGCTGGGTAGTTTGACGAGTCTTGGTGGGTCGCTTGTTGCCCGCGGACCGCTAATTCATTATCACTGTTAGAGTAGACAAGTACACAGTGACGAAATTATGGGGTGTGCCCATTCTCTGATTGGCTGTGCGAGGTTCGGACTACTGCATGCTGCGGAAAGTTCCCTAATTGGCTGGGCTGCCGGATGGGAAGTAGGTTACCAGGTGCTAATTGGCGAATGGCGTTCTGAC
This sequence comes from Clitarchus hookeri, assembly GCA_002778355.1. Taxonomy (NCBI): domain Eukaryota; kingdom Metazoa; phylum Arthropoda; class Insecta; order Phasmatodea; family Phasmatidae; genus Clitarchus; species Clitarchus hookeri. The sequence continues at coordinate 121,404 of NQII01002449.1, read as the reverse complement.
GTGTCGCTGGTCAATGGCGCAGGTTTGCTGGCGTGTGCGGAATAAGCGTCGTAGAGGATACGCCGAGCGGAGTGTGCCAGTAGATATGAGCCCAACCGATATATATTAATGTATCTGTGACAAATATCTGAGATTTTTAACTGCGTTATTGTCACTGCGATTTAAAAAAAAAACTCAAATACATCGCATATCTAAAAAGCATTAACAGTATTGATTTGAACATTTCAGTATTACAGTGTGAATTAACAACAAATGTGTATTGAACAGTATAATAATCTAATTTTTTGTTGCCCCTATCATTAAATTTTTTTTACGTGATATTGTTTTTTTTTTTCAGTGACTGAGAAATGGGATACATATTTAGCTAAGAACATTGCATCTCTGGTTTTATAATAGAATTAGGTTGTTTTTGTCGATCGTCCTTGCTCAAAACTATAACATAAAAGTGCATACAAAACAGACCATTGTACTGCAATGGTTTGTAGATTAACTGTACAATAAATCAATAGTGTGGGCGAACATAATAAAAGTGAAACTAAAGCAATTCACGTAGAGATATATTATAGTTATATATATGAACTTTGGTTACTCAGGGAATATTTTGCGTAAAAGCACGCAGTAGTCATTTGTTGGTAAACTGAAAACTAGAAGGCTCGGCTGGTTGTTACGCTGATATGTCGCAGGCAACTAATATGAAGTGTGGCAGGTGAAGTTGGTATCACAAACCTGTGGACGTGTGTCCAGTCACAGATACTTCAACAGCGTGTCCACTTACAGAAAAAACAGGGGAAAGTCGGGGAATTTCATGTAGCAGGAAAAAGTTACGGGAATGTCAGGAAATTTTCACCTGGGTCAGAAAAAATGTAAACAATTGCTAATAAGCAAAAGTTGTTAGTTGTGCGAATATAGGATAATGTAATTATGATCAAATGCATTTTCAAATTAATTTCTTTTTTTAAGTTTGTGAACTGGCAATATTTAATGACCCCGTTGCCAAGTGATATAGATGGTATACATAGAAAATAAAGTATTTGTGTGTTTGTAATGGGCACTCGTGTGGTGTTAATAGCATATATCGCGAGAAATATAGATGGACTGAAGAAAATGTTGGCTCTGCTTGCTTGGTCTGTTGTAATGCAATTTAATTGAATCTCACTGATAACACATTTGTTCTGTCAGCGGTGGAAAAAATATGGTATCGGAAAGTTTCTGTCGTGGAAATAGGTCAGGGAAAATTGTGAGATTCAGCCTGGAAAACAGGGAAAAGACAGGGGATTCCAAAATGGAATTTCAGTGGACCCCCTGTTCGATGACTGTCGCAGGTACGTACCGTGAGAAGGCAATGTGAGAAAGTAGCAGGCAGAGATTTATCGGCCATGTATACGAGAGTGGCCTCCAGCTTGCAGCTATCACAGCAGCCTGCCCGCGTCCCAGAGGGACTCCAAGCAACTGAACGTGTGTGTTTGTACGATAAGAAGTGCCGGGGGG